>CM040240.1:37020509-37320509 GCA_022545495.1 Chrysanthemum lavandulifolium
TAACTTTCATGTTCTTATTATGATCGCCGCTAGTGAATGCAAAATAATGATACTTAGATCATTTGTGGAGGAGGTAAGTGGCAAATTGGCTAATTCATTATACGGTTATTTCATTGGTAAACGTGTGATGTTTCAGCAGTGTAATTATGTTTTAACGCTGGCTTTTTCTTTTTCTTTAAGACGATTTTAACGTTTTAATGCGCTTTCCAATTGTTCAAAAGATTATGATGAACACCAATGATTTTTTATTTTCAAATTTGGTTAAAAAAGGGTTGATAATATACATGAGAATTGTCCTTGGATGATTCGCACCATATAACGATAATTCCTAGAAAATGAAATACTTCTACTAATTTGAAAAAAAAAAAAAAAAAAGAAAAAAGGTAACTCTTGTTCCGGTTTGGGTTATACTTCATGATACTTTTATGGCTAATGTAATTAAATTTGGTAAACCGTTAATGCTTGATTCATTTATTAGTATGATGTGCAACGAATCATGGGAACGAAATAGCTATGCACGTATTATGATTGAAGTAAGTGCCGAAAACAATTTGAAGGACTCAATGGTTATTGCTATTCCGAATTTGGGTGATGGAGGATACATGTTTGAACAATTACTATTGAATACGAATGAACTCTCTCTGCGATGTGCCAATTGCAGGATTTTGTGACATGACTCAACATTTGCCTAAAACGGTTCCTACTAAGCCTGTGACTCGTGGGGAGGTGCATTTGGTGGTACGAAGTTGAATCAAAGTAATGCTAGAATTGTTGGAAAGAAACCGACTAATGGCTTTAATGTGGGTTCTAGAATTTAGTTTAAGTCGACTATACATGTAGATAAACCTATTTCTAAGAAGAATGCTGCTAGTACAAGCGGTACGAAGAACAATACTGAAACACCTAGAAGAGAGGCAAGTTGCTCGAACTCATTTGATGCACTTAGGTCGGTTGAAAATGATGATGTGTTAGGTGCAAATGGGGGTAGATCCATGAGGGTTGAAACTGCTATAGACGAGGGGCAAAGGATGATGCGGAGCCTATTAAGATCTTGTTGAGTACGTCTAATGATGTTACACTTTTTTGAATGAGGTACAATTGGCAAATGACCACCAACGCCTAATGTGGTTGATTTGAATATAGAAAAACAAGGATAGTTATGTGGGTGATGAGGATAGTAATAATGAAATAGAAGAGGTTTTTGACAAAACGACCGATTTCATGGCATCCAAGAGTTGTGGTAGAATGAGGAGGAAGAGCCAAAGATTATTATGATGATAACCCGTTTGATGATGATGATCGCGAAAATTTTGACTAAATAGCAATAGCTTTTTGTGACGCCGTGATATAAAGGTTCATGGTATACTATATGCTAGTAGTTTTATAGAGTAGTTTTCATAAGTTTGTTTTGTCATTTTATCGTAGGTTCGGTTTGAAGACAAATAATTTGTTTGTTTTCTCGCCTATATAACAGGCTGAAATGTAGAATTCACTCACATCTTATGTTCTTAAATGATTTTTGAATAATAAAATTTACCGGATGTAAAATACACCTTTTAACAAAAAAATAATAATGTAACAAATCTTTTGCCACAAGATCATATTGAATGTTTTAAAAGTTTTATTGTTTACTGATAATTGCTTAATTTTTATTATCATAATATTATATCTTCTTACAATATTAATATCCATGGTAGCTTTTCAACTTTTGGTGTTCATCTTCACAGCTATTGACATTTTCAAGTAACTTTGGTCGCGAATGAATAGACCTCTTGTCTAAACGGACCTTTAATGATAGATTTTTCAAGCCACATTTCCTAAGTAAGAAACCCTTTTACATAGCATCTAAACTATTCTAAACTCCTAAAATAATTAGACGAATTTAATACTTAAGTTATAATCAAATGTATGCAAAACACGAAGAAAATAAACCACTACACTTATAAGATACTTTTGGTTAACTGCTTTTAGTTTTGGGTTAGAGTAAAATGCAGAAATCGTCCCTGTGGTTTGCCAAGATTGCATAAATCGTCCCTGACATTCCATAAGTGCAGGCGGTTTCCCTGTGGGGAAACCTTTGGATCATTTTAGTCCCTGGATTTAACGGGCGTTAAGTGGATTCCGTTAACAATTACATGTTAGCCCCTTTTGGCTAACGACCGTTGTAGCATCCATCCTTTAAACTAACAACCATTTATAATTTAATATTTTCGATTTATTTAAAGTTTTTCGACTTTTTATATACATTTTTATAAAAAAATTATACATTTTTATACAAGTTTTTATACGTTTTTATATACGTTTTTGTATACCCTTTTATATACGTTGTTGTATACATTTTTATACAATCTTGGTATATAAACACGTATATAAACTTATAAAAATCACGTATATAAACACGTATATTTTTATACAATCGTGGTTTGCCAACAACGTTCTTATATAAACACTTATATAAACTTATAAAAATCATTTTTAACGAACACTATTAACTAAACACCGAAATCGGAAGCACTAAAGAATGAAAGTTTATGACATTCTTGTCATTGCCGATGCATGCTTGTAAGTCGCTCTAGTGGAAATTAAGGTATGGTGGCGTGCTTTAAGCTTCAAACGCCTTCTCCTATTCCAAGTACCAAGTAGATAGAGACGAATGTGGTAGTAGGGTGACTAAGTTTAGTATAAAGGGTATGTTATAAAAAGTTGAGTAAATTACACGGATGGTCCCTAAGGTTTGTCCAAAGTTTCACTCACAGTCCCTGAATGTTTAAAGTTGCAAGGATAGTCCTTATCTCTGAAAAGAATAACACCTATGGTCCTTTATTTAACTGATGTTAAGTAAGTTCCGTTATAATTTACACTTTTAGCCCTTTTGGTTAACAATTGTTGCCTCGTCACCCTTTATCATAATCGGACGCTTATAATTTAAAGATTTTCAAATTTAGGCACGCTTTTATACGCTTTCTTATGTTTTCATCCGTTTCGTCCGCTTTATACGCCGTCCGCTTTATATCGCTTTTATCCGTTTCGTCCGCTTTTATACGTTTCATCCGCTTTTATACGCCGTCCATTTTTATACGCTTTCATCCGCTTTTCTTACGCTTCCATACGCTTTCATCCGCTTTTCTTACGCTTCCATACGCCGCCGTTGCTTATATATTTTTTACATTTTGGTCCTTTTTTATATGTTTTCATCCGTTTTCTTCTATTTTTATACATTTTCATACGCTTTTATCCGTTATCATATAATTTCATCCGCGTAATACTTTTTATCCATTTTCGCCCGCTTTTACACGCTTTTCACGCTCATAAGTTTTCATCCATTTTTATCCATTTTCTTATGTTTTAACACGCTTTCATCCAATTTATATGTTTTCTCGCTTTTATACGCTTTTTATGCGTTTAATCCGTCTTTATACATTTTCTTACGTTTTTATACGTTTCATACTTTTTTATACGTAAGAAAAACAAACGAAAATGTATAAAAACGGATAAAAGCAAATTAAAACATATCGAAACGAACGAAAACGTATAAAAATGTAAGAAAACGTATAATATTTAAAAAAAATATAAAAACGGATAAAAGTAGACGAAAACGAATAAAAATGAACGAAAATGGATAAAACGTATAACACGGATGAAACGATAAAACGAATTAAAACAAAAACAAATAAAACGGGTAAAACAGATAAAACGTAAATACGATGAAAACGATAAAATGGACGAAAATAAATAAAACATATGAAATGAATAAAATGGATTTAAATCGATAAAACGATAAATACGGATGAAAATGTATAAAATGCATAAAACAAATAAAATTGGATGAAAACGATAAAAACATATGAAAACGATAAAAGCAGATTTAAAACGGATAAAACGCGAGAAAACGATAAAATCAAACAAAACGCATAAAACGGACCAAAATATAAAAAATTTGAAAGCAACGGCTAAATGTATAAAATGTATTAAAACGGATGAACACGTAAGAAAAACTATGAAAACGATAAAACGGACGAAACGAATAAAATCGGACGAAAACGATAAAACGGACAAAACGTATAAAACGGACAAAACGGATGAAAACGTATAAAACGTGCCTAAATTTGAAAATCTTTAAATTATAAACGTCTGTTATGATAAAGGACCGACGAGGAACGATTGTTAACCAAAAGGGCTAAAAGTGTAATTATAATGGACCTTACTTAACAACGCTTAAATAAAGGACCATAGGTGTTATTCTTTAAGAGATAGGGACTATCCATGCAACTTTAAACTTTCGCGATCATGAGTGAAATTTTGATAAACCTTATGGACCATCCGTAATTTACTCTAAAAGTTAATCAACCAGTTACTTCTCCTAAGAATAGATGTGCAATTATAATAGTCTCAGACAGTATACCCTGATATTGACCCTTGGCATCAAATTAATCTATAGCTTTAAAAAGATCAAGGACAAGAAACTATAAGGTATAGGGGCTAGAATTAAATCACCATGATTTGAAAGATTGTTAATGCCTAACCAAAGGCACCAATGACCTTGCTGTTGAGGAGTATAATGCAAATTCGTTGGGCAGCAGCTAATGATGCTAATACCTATAGGGCTTGTTTATAGCTTAGTACTCTCAATCACAAATCTATGTATTTTTTTGTCAAGCGATCGAAAGTAACTATGTGCTCTTCTTGAGTACGAGCCTCATCGATACCTAATTGTGATATACGTGTTTAAATACGATAAAAATGTATACAACAACGATATAAGAACGCCAGATAAAACGTATACAAAACGATATAAAAACGTAAAAACTTGTATAAAATGTATAAATTTTTATAAAATGTATATAAAAAGTCAAAAACTTTAGATAAATTGAAAATATTAAATTATAAATGGTCGTTAGTTTAAAGGATGGACGTTGCTGAATCGTTGTTACCAAAAGGGCTAACGTGTAATTGTTAACTAATCCACTTAACGCTCGTTAAAGCCTGCGGACTAAATGATCCAAAGGCTTCCTCACAAGCGAGTCACCGACTTATGGAATGTCGGGACGATTTATGCAATCTTGGCAAACCGCAGGACGAATTTCGTGATTTTACTCTTTGGGTTATTAAGACAAAACGATCATACTTGTCACTTATTATCATGTGTGTATCGTCTTTTATTTTTTTCAATTTCGACACCAACCTTTCAATTCGCTTTATCATGTGTAATAAACTTTAAAATTTCGATCATCATGTGTAGATTTTGATTATTTACCATACAAAATGACCATTTTACCCTTCAAAATTAAAAAAAATAAGGGTAAATGGTCACAAATACACATAATAGCACGAATTTAAAAGGTTTGTGTCAAAATTAAAGAAAATAAATAACCATACACACAATGCCAAAAAGTGTCAAGTATGATACATTTTTATGCTAATAACCCTTTTGTTTTATGTAAAATTTAATCTAGATAAACAAAAAATGATAGTTCTTCACAGCCCGAAATATTTATAACTTACGTTTCACATAAAAAATAAAACAAAAAGTGCCTTATGTAAATTTTAAACTTCGAAAATGACACACAAGAGTTCGCAAAGAAGTAAGATTTCTATACACTCGTAAATAATGTTTGACACACTAATCACTAATGTTATCAAATTCATTTTCTAACACATTATTTTCTTGCTATTTTCTGTGTCAGCCTAATTAAACTTAGAAAAGCTAGCATGTGTTTCTCGTGAAATCGTACGTCACCATCATGTGTTTCTTGTTTTCTTTCAAAGACATACAATGGTCCCAGTATTATTATGTGGATACGTCTGGTCCTGTGGCAATCTATCAAGGACCCAATATCGATCTTTCAAGATAACCAGAGTCCGGACTAGGTGTGAAATTATCCAGTGCTTTTTTTTTTTTTTTTTTTTTTTTAGCATTGGTCCAAATGTCAATATATTTTATTATTCTCTAAAAATAAAAAGAAAATAAAAATGAGAAGCTCTTCACGTATATCTTTATATATTGCATGTTTTTTAATGCCATGAAACGATAATACTTTTCTTGTTATTCACATGTTTATATGTAAGTCTAAAACATTCAATTCGTTCATACCTAAGACTGTAAGATTAAAAAATATATAAAAAAATAAATAAAATTCTTGTATTTTTTAAGGTGATTTAGGTTTTTCACCAAAATATTATAATGTTAACTAATTTGAAAACTCACACCTCCGTAATTAGGCAGTGCTGCCCTTAAGGGAGAGCGACAGCCCATGAGCCCTAAAATTGGAGGGCTTCAAATTTACCTCAAATGTTATTACAATACAATAGCCAATTAGTTTTCTTGAAAAATCCTATATGGTCATAAATGAATAGTTAGATATTATATGTCTCTGTGAAACAGAGTAATAGTTGGAAAAGTTACCTCTATAAGCTTTTAAATGCTCAAACACAATCACTATGAACATGGTCATCCTTAAAAATTCGGAGGCTCTCAAGGGAAAAAAAACATATAATCAATGTTAAAAACTCAAACACCACGTCCCCGCAATCTGATACTATTTCATCATTTGATGAATCCTATCATACTATTTCATGTGAGATAGTATTAAAAATAAGATAGTGTAGGAAGCGTATATATGTAGTGACATGCGATATTCAATTTATTTAATAAAAAATGAATTTAATACATGAAAGGGTATAATAGTAACTTGAGTTAACCACTTTAAAAAAATGCACTGTAATTTGAGTTGTGTTTGACCATTTCAATGAAAGCCACTATTATCTTATCTGGTGTTTAAAACTGTTCCTAACATCCATCTCTCAACCCTATCACCTACCTCTCTCTCATGACGATCTGCAACCTCGATCACTTGTCCATAAATCTAACCCGTTTGAGATGGTCATTGCTTTTAAGGGCATTTTTTGTAATTGACAAACCCCTCATATTTCTCCCATATTAATCTGGTTTTCCTATTTGCTTTCATATTTCTCTTTATCGACCAAAACCAGTAAGTTCTTCCTTGTTCATCCCACTCGTCGTTGGCAACCTTCAAATTTTTAAATCCGCTTTTGTCCATGATACATGATAGGCGAACCTAAAAGGTGATAAGATTTTCAACATGTGATGAGAAACGACGAGATTTCTACTTTTTCTTGTTCGTGATCGCTTTCCAATAACGACATGATTGAGGAAAATATTGTGAATGCTCTATTTTTCTGTTTGTTCATCAAGATGATACATGTGTCGATTCATTATCGATCATTATAAATCGCCAGATGCATCAACTTTTCTTTTGATAATCTAGTATGTTTGTGAAGCTTTGTTTATCGCTTATGAAGATCGCCTCCTTTTTTTCTTATGTGAATCATGGGTAACAAGCAAAGAGTATATTTTGTTTTCGTTATTGGTTTATCAGTGGTTTAAATATCTGTTGACAGCTCTGTATAGTATCATGAGATTCAACATCATTTAGTGTTATTTTAATAGAAAAACAAGTTTCGCTATATGCTTTACCCAAAAAAAAAGTTTCGCTATATTCGTATCAAATGAATGTCAATCTCATGATACAAATGACGCTTGAATCTCATAGACGCTCATTCCTTAACAAAACTAGTAATTCAACATCGATGTTCATTCTATTTTTTAATAGATGTTCATTTCAGATTCGATGCAATCTCACGATATACCCATATGTGTCTATTATATTACACTTTCTCGATCGCTTGTACCTTTATGAATGTATCATATCATTTGGGTGACAATTAGTAGTATCCGTTAAGGAATGAACGCCTATATATGTGCATCGCTTACGCCTCAGAACAAAACACCAAACCCATCTACGTAAGGTTTTCTTATTCAAATCAAATTATGTGAATGAAATATAAATTAAAAAAAAATGCTAAATAATGGAAAACCACGACAGGGATATACCCGTGAATCAAGCTTGAAATATTAGTTGTTAAACATGCCTATGTTTCAAGATATTTACTATAATGCCATTTTGTTATTTTATTCAATGATCTCCTCGTTGATACATCCGACGGCTAAGATCGCTTCCTATTCTTTTCTACTTTAAGACACTATCTCACGCTAATCTCACTCTGGATAGAGTTAAAACGAAAAGCTTTATAATAAAAGAATGGTAAGACGCGATGCGACACGTGTCACCTTCACATCACCACGCCACGTGACACGTCACAACCCCCGCGCAAAAACCAAAATTTATTATCGCATCACAAGAGAATAGTGCATCACAATCATAATTGTGATGCAAGAACTTATAATCTTAATGCACTAAAATCATGATTATGATGCAATGATTTTATAATCAGAATGCAAGAATTTATAACCTTAATGCACTAATAAGTTTTGGTGCATCTTTATTATAAGTTATCAGATCATAGTTAATAGTTAAGTGCATCAATTATGATGCACTCAAATCAAGGTTATAACCTTAATGCACTAAAATCATGATTGTGATGCAAGAACTTTATAACTATGATGCAAGAATTTATAACCTTAATGCACTAAAATCATAATTGTGACACAAGAACTTATAACCTTAATGCACTAATAAGTTTTGGTGCATCTTTATTATAAGTTATCGCATCATAAGCATAGTTGTGCATCAAGTATGATGCACTAAAATCAAGGTTATAGCCTTAACGCACTAAAATCATGATTGTGATGCAAGAAAAATTTATGAAAAAATTTTTTGCCCAAAAAAATTTGCCGGGAAAAAATTTTTGCCTGGGACCTTTTTTCCTTTACTCACCTGAGCTTTTCATCTTTGATAAATCGAGTATGGAGAGCCCAAAGGGCATCAACCATCGCCCAAGAGTCTTGTGATTTTCGTAAACGTAAAAGAGGACGAGTGACAAGGGGAATGGTTGCCGGCTTTCTACCGGTATCCCGCACCTAGATAGGTTCATTGATCACATATGACATTCTCGAAAAGTTTGTATTTTGTTTATGCTTCTAACTCTAAGTTTGGTCCTACTGCGATAGAGATGGAAAGGAACTTGACTTTTGGCCGATTCCTACCGATTCACCGACGCCTTTTTTCTCACGACTCACGCCTGTAGCTCGTTGTTTTATAGGCTTTATCATATTAAGCTCAAGAGTTTAGTATGTCCCCTTATTCCCGACATGCTACGGTGCCCCGAAAGGATATGAGGCATTTGATTAGGACATTTCACAATGATCCGAACACTTTGTCGCCGGGCGTGAGGCCATGTGGAAGTCGGAGGGAGCGAAGCCGGATCGGGTTTCGCTTGACCGCCGTTAGAACACCATAATATTCGCCTTACTAGTAAGGGAAAAGGCTAGCGCAAGGTAAAAGCACTTCTTCCCGGGTCAAGGGCACGCTATATAGCCTACGCTTGTTCCTCGCGCGAACAATAGCTTTATGAGTTATCGCCTATTAAGGTAAAGTGATGTTCGGAGACATGGTCCAAGCCCCAGACGAGGATGACTTGTGCTTGGGGTGCAATGAGAGCCGGATGAGGGAGACCTCACGTCCGGCTCGGAGGGCGGAGCCGACTTTCTCCGTTTCCGCAACCGTAACCATTTTTCCGATTACATAAACCTTTATTCCATAATAAATGGGCAATAGTTAGAGAGGTGCGCCAACAAGCAGCGTAAGCAAGGTTATTAGATACCAACTTTATAATGTTTTAACTGTGGCTCACGCTTTTTAATGATATTTTGGCAATGCCCCTTCACGTAAAGAGTAGCCATATCCAAAGAACCGACGCAGTTAGTACAGCCTCCCGCTATGGATTTTTCCCCGCGCCTGCTCCTCGGTCAAAGACTTGGTCGATGCGCGGGGCGGGTATGGTGATGTGATAAAGTGACACACGTCACCTTCACACGCCTTCTCATTCTTTTCATCCCAAGAAACTTTTCATAATAACTAAAACCTATATATAATAATAATAATAATAATAAAATAATAACAAAAGCCATTATGTTTAGAATGTGTAATAAAACTTTCTTAGTCGGTCAAAAGTTTGAAACCATGGTGTACTAAAGCTTATTTTGTAGCGTATATGGCGAATCGATGAGCCGATAGATTGATATGGTCATATTCATATGTGATACATTTCTAATCGATAGGGTTTATTGTGTATCATATCGTCATTTTAGCAAACCAAAACTTTTGCTCGTTTGCTTTCCAAACTGTAAAAAAAAAATAATTAAAATTAAAATTAAAAATTAAAAATTAAAAATTATTGAGTTGAAAAACTTTTTAATTTTAGAAGTATGGCTACTTGCAGTAGTAATGACACGATCGATCAACTTTGTGATCCCTATCGATCGGCATTACCGTGGCAAGAATTCACGATCGATCAAAAATAAATTTCTTAGAATAGGTCGCAGGTACGATAGATAGTCGTCCTTGGTGGTGTGTGTTTTTGTGTTTAAATTAAAAGAAAATGTATTTTTGTGAGAGAAAGAAAGCTAACGTGACAGATAAAATGAGGGTCAATCCCGCCTCTTATTGTGTCTAGCCTATGATTCATGCACAAAGGAGTGAGATATGATGATTGATGATGCAATTTAACTTTAGTTTCAGAGGCTTAAATGTTTGATTTCTATATTCATACTAGATACGATTTAATTTTATGATAGAAGAATCAAGAGAATATATATTTGTTATAAGCACCAGAACAACCTAATATGTTTTGAGATATACTATATGTATTCCTTAGACTTAATGCAAGAAGACTAGGTCAGAAACGAATCGAACGCTCAAAGGAACATTTCATGAACAATTTGGTAAAAATTTTTATGTTCGCTTATTTATTAAATGAACGAACATGAACAATATATTACGCTTGTTTAGTTAAAGAACGAACATGAACAACAATCGCGTCTGCTCATTTATGTTCGTTAATGTCCGATTATGTGTTTGTTAATGTTCGTTGATGTTTCATTTATTATTTATGTTCAGATATCATATCATTTAATTGTATAATTATAAAATTAATTTGTTTAAAAAAAAACACTTATAAAACAATATATTGTGCATAATTTATTAAAGTTTATGTTTGTTTGTCTATTTTCATTTATGTTCGAACTTTTATGTCCGTTTAGTGTTCGTTAGTGTCTTAATAAACGAACATAAACGAACATGAGAAACCTATTTTCTTAATAAACGAACATGAACAAGAAAATTTATCCGTTTGTCCGATTACACTTAAATAAACGAACATGAACAAGGCTCCGTCTGTTCGCCCGCTTCTGCTTACAACCCTAAGTAAGACCAAAGATCGATTGATTGATCGGCTACGGGATCGATCACCTCTTCCGGGTGTCGATCGCCCATAGATCGATCATCCATTTTTCGTGTTTTGATCGCCCCGGCGATTGATAATCGTCCCTTTGTTTTGTAAATTTCTACTCAATAATGAATAACCATTTTTGTTTAAATGCGTGTGTTTAGTGTGTGTATGTGTTTTCATGAGGTTGAAGATAATGATACGTTTGACTTGTTTTTTGGTTAAAGGGGCAATTCCATATCTACCTAATTTAAATATGATAATGACAAATTTACTCAAAACTAGAGTGAAAACGAGCCGAAATGAGCTCGAGCTCGCTTTAGGCCGAGCTCGCCTGCTTATATATAAAAGCTCGAGCTCGAGCTCGAGCTGCTTCGAGCCTCACATTTTGAGCCCGAGCTCGGCTGTGAAATTTTTATGCTCGAGCTCGGCCGAGCTCGACTGTTAACACAAAGCTCGACTCTTAACACAAGGCTCGAGCTCGTTAACACGGTTATAATGATAGAAAATATATATACGATATATTTCTAGGGCTCGCTTAGCTCATGAGCCTAAACGAGTTTTTATATAGAGCCCTGCCTCGAGCTCGATTATTAAACGAGCCCAAACTTAGGCTCGAGCTCGGCTCGAGCTCGCTTAGGCTCGGCTCGCTCGAGCTTTTACCGATCCGATCCCGAGCTTTTCACGAGCGGCTTCTACTGCTTCCACCCCTACTCAAAACATGTTTTAAGTGCATTGTACATTATGCATTCAAAACAGATTTTTAGATATATGACATTTTCATGCTTAGACGTGGGTAAATACTAATTATCCTTTGGTTAAATGTGTGTAGTTGTTGTGATTACGTTTGACCTTTTCTCTTTTTTTTTTTTTTTTTTTTAAATTTTAGTTTTGTAAATATTATTTTTAATTTATTCTTTATTAAAAAAAGAAAAAAACATGTAATAAAATTAAATTTTGTCATTGAAAAAAAAAAATGCTAGTTTTTATCAGAATGACCAATCATCAGAGGTCCGTCGTAGAGAAAAATCACGTAATGGAAAATGGAGGTCAATCGCCTCTCTTACTGTGTCCATTTAGTACAGATAATTATCTTTAGAGACAAATAAGATCTTGACAAGTATATGGAAATGGCAAATGATGGGTATCGATATGATCATAATGTGGTCCATTTCTAAATAAACAACTTAGACGTATTTTTGGTGTAGTTGTTGATATTGACAAATTATCACAAGAAGTTATGCGTTGGAAGATATAAGGGATTTCATGGCAATTTGTATTTTGAGAGAACAGTGAGTGCCACCTAGCCGTAGCTCTATACTCGATAAGCAACAAAATAATGACATAGACGTACATATGCACATGGTATGTATGTGCGAAAAGTCTGAAAAAGACCAATGATTTTTATTTAGGTTAAACAGGTTTGGATGATGTACGCTTGAGTCCTATTTTATACGGAGTAGGTGGTATGATTCGCTTGTGTAATTTTATGTAATAGGTTACTGATTGCGGAAAGGAATTTCGTGAGAAAAAAACTAAATTCAAAAAATAAAATGATATCCAGCCATAGATTTTAAATAAAAAGAACAAATTTAAAGAGAATCAGATCTATTTTGTAAGTCAAGATCCGAAAAGTCATTATTGTAATTCTTTCTTACATTTCTTATTTTAATTTTTCGTCTCATTCGATCTAACTCACTTCTAGATACATGTTAAGAAGAACATCGCACCTAAGTACGTAGAAAGTTAAGAACAAATCACATGAAGTAAAATAGCTTTGTCAGGTTTATAAGACCACCAAAACAATTATAATGAAAGAGTACGATACTGCCTGTTGCTCGAGTATATACCGATACAATAGTGATACTCTTACATAATGATTTTTTAAACTTGCATGATTTTTAGTGACACTTTTATCGGTAGTTAATTACATTAGTGACACCTTACTGACGGTATTCATATCTTGCGAGTTTTTTTGTCATTCTTCTGAGAGAATGCTTTTCAAAGGTATTCTTTTTAAATCGGATAACAATCAAATTTCTTCCACACAAATATCATTTAGAATCTTGTGACGTATATTTGATAAAATGAGTATCCTTAGTCATTTTCTACAATTAAATATCATGAATGGAAAACAAAAAAATACATGTTATCTACGATTAACGATAACAAAAAAGTTTTAAAATTCAATGTCACTCATTTACGGTTCTCCTATGGATCCTTTTCATACACATAGAGGTCCATTATAGCAATCCCACATATCAGTGATAAAATAATAAGGTTGAAAGCTAAAAATACGCAACGTGGTTTTTCAGAACTAACGATGTACGCAACGAACTTTGAAAATTACCATTGTACGCAAAATACTTTCAAATTCCGAACAACGACGCAATACGACCGTAACTAACAAGTTACTGTGTCAAAAGTTTGAAAATGACATAAATGGTCCCCGCGATTGCGCTGACTTTCACGGCCATCCATCGACTTTATTTTCGCTTAAAAAGCTCTCGTAATAGTCCTTATGGTCGGCTTTTAGATTTAGTCATTTTCTTCGCTTTCATCCGCTTTTTCGCTTTTCTTACGCTTTCTGCTTTTCTTACGCTTTTATCGGTTTTCATCCGCTTTTGTCCGCTTTTTCTTACAATTTCTTAGGTTTTTGTCCGTTTTTCTTACGCTTTGTCTATTTTCTTCGCTTTTTGCCCGCTTTTGTCCATTTTTCACGCTTTTACTCGGCCATCCGTTTTGTCCGCTTTTCTTACATTTCGCACTATTTAAACATATTGAAAAAATTTTAAAAAGAAAAATTGGAATTTTTCAAAATTTGAAAAAAAATTCCAAAAAATTTTGAAAAAATATTGGAAAAAATATTTCCGAAAATATTTCCTAAAAAATATTTCGGAAAAAAATATCAAATTTCAAAAAAAAATTGAATAAAAAATTTCAAAAAAATTTGAATAAAAAAAATTATTTTTCAATGTCGACATTTTGAAAAAATTTTCAATTTCGAATAAAAAAAAATTTCAAATTTTTTTCTTTTCGAAAAAAATTTCCAATTCCGACATATTGAAAATTTTGAAAAAAAAAAAAATTCAAGATTTTTTAAAAATTTTGAAAATTTCCAATTATTTTAAGATTTAAAAAAAATATTGTCATTTTAGCAAACCAAAACTTCTTTGCTCGTTTGCCTTCCAAGTCTGTGTAAAAAAAAATAATTAAAATTAAAATTAAAAATTAAAAATTAAAAATTATTGAGTTGAAAAACTTCTTTAATTTTAGAAGTATGGCTACTTGCAGTAGTAATGACACGATCGATCAACTTTGTGATCCCTATCGATCGGCATTACCGTGGCAAGAATTCACGATCGATCAAAAATAAATTTCTTAGAATAGGTCGCAGGTACGATAGATAGTCGTCCTTGGTGGTGTGTGTTTTTGTGTTTAAATTAAAAGAAAATGTATTTTTGTGAGAGAAAGAAAGCTAATGTGACAGATAAAATGAGGGTCAATCCCGCCTCTTATTGTGTCTAGCCTATGATTCATGCACAAAGGAGTGAGATATGACAGATTGACAGATGCAATTTAACTTTAGTTTCTGTAGGCTTAAATGTTTGATTTCTATATTCATACTAGATACGATTTAATTTTATGATAGAAGAATCAAGAGAATATATATTTGTTATAAGCACCCGTAACAACCTAATATGTTTTGAGATATACTATATGTATTCCTTAGATCGAATGCGTAAAGACCAGAAATAAAACGAATCGAACGCTCAAATAACATTTCACTGAACAATTTGGTAAAAGTTCTTTTATGTTCGCTTATTTATTAAACGAACGAATACGAACAATATATTACGTTTGTTTATTAAAGAATCGAACACGAACAACAATCGCGTCCGCTCATTTATGTTCGTTAACGTCCGATTATGTGTTTGTTAATGTTCGTTGATGTTTCATTTATTATTTATGTTCGTATATCATATCTTTTAATTGTATAATTATAAAATTAATTTGTTTAAAAAAAAACACTTATAAAACAATATATTGTGCATAATTTATTAAAGTTTATGTTTGTTTGTCTATTTTCATTTATGTTCGAACTTTTATGTCCGTTTAGTGTTCGTTAGTGTCTTAATAAACGAACATGAGAAACATATTTTCTTAATAAACGAACATGAACAAGAAAATTTATCCGTTTAAGCGTCCGTGACCGTTTATTTGTCCGATTACACTTAAATAAACGAACATGAACAAGGCTCCGTCCGTGTTCGTCCAGTTCGTTTACAACCCTAAGTAAGACCAAAGATCGATTGATTGATCGACATGGGGATCGATCACCTCTTCTGTGGGTGTCGATCGCCCATAGATCGATCGTCCATTTTTCGTGTTTTGATCGTCCTGGCGATTGATAATCGTCCCTTTGTTTTGTAAATTTCTACTCAATAATGAATAACCATTTTTGTTTAAATGCGTGTGTTTAGTGTGTGTATGTGTTTTCACGAGGTTGAAGATATTTTTCAATTTCGACATTTTGAAAAAATTTTCAATTTCGAATAAAAAAAAATTTTCAAATTTTTTTCTTTTGGAAAAAATTTTCCAATTCCGACATATTGAAAATTTTGAAAAAAAAAAATTCAAGATTTTTTAAAAATTTTGAAAATTTCCAATTATTTTAAGATTTAAAAAAAATATTTTTTGAAGATCTTTTATAAGAATTTGAAAATTTTTTTTTGTAGATTTTTTAAAAATTTTAAAAATTTCCAATTTTTTTAAAATAATTTTTTTCCATTTTTTTTTTCTTTTTGGAAAAAATTTTCAATATGTTTAAATAGTACAAAAACGTAATAAAAACGGACAAAATGTAAGAAAAACGGACAAAAACTGATAAAACATAAGAAAAACGGACAAAACGTAAGAACAACGGACAAAAACGGATGAAACCGCAAAACGAAAGAAAAACAGACAAAACGAAGAAAACTGGACAAAAATTCGTAAAAGTAAGAAAACTATGAAAACCGATAAAACGTAAGAAAACTGGACAAAACGTAAGAAAAACGGATAAAACGGACAAAACGGATGAAAACTAAAAAAAAACTAAATCTAAAAGCCAATGACCATATGACTATTATCAAACTTTTAACCGAAAATAAAGTCAATGGACGACTCATGAAAGTCAACGCAAGCCACAGTGACCATTTATGTCATTTTTCAAACGTTTTGACATGGTAACTTGTTAGTTACCATTATATATCGCATACATCGCTCCAAATTTGAAAGATTTTGTGATAATTGAATTTTCAAAGTTCGTTACAGACATCATTAGCTCAAAACCACGTCACAGATCTTTAATTTTCACCCAAATAATAAATATGCATCGATGTGGTATTCCAAATGTTCATATGTATGAAAGAATATCAGCAACTTATAAAATTAGGCCATAAAAGAATGCAAGAGGCAAACCTTCATTTTGGCGTCCATGACGGGTTTAGTAGTAGCATGATATTTTCTTAAAGGGTTGGATACCAGACGTAAGTGTTAGATGGATTATCCCCAAAACTAATAATCGTGCTCTGCCTTTCAATTCAAAATTTCCTTCTTTCCAAATGGAACGACAACATTAATGACGATATTTGTTATTCGTCGGGAATAATATATAGAATTCAAGACTAGGTTGCATATATACATGCGAGATCCGATGATGGACGGAAAGCTTGATATTGTTGAAGATGATATCTTTACGCCATGTAGGAACTTGGCGAGATTGTGATGGAAAGGTAAATCTTCATATCAAGTCGACCTGCATGGACACATTTGCGCTTCTTTAAGCTAGACCACTTAAATCGAGTAGATGCGAGAACCGGACTCAAGGCACAAGATGGGATAAAACATGTTTACATTTGCAATAGCTTGGAAAATGTAAATCTCATAATGATCTAGGAATTAGAAAATGTTTGCCAATTATTGTTCGACAAATTACCTTATTATGTGCTTTCGTTATTAGCAGATCAACTGATGTAATTGAACTATGATAATTTGGATCATAGTTTTCGAGAAAATTCTATGGTTATATGAATATTACCTTGGGTATTTTATTTTCTTGAAAAGTTTAATTATCGAAAATACTAAAATTGAATTTTGCTAATTCTTTAAATGTATTAATGCAACATTAAACCGTAAACATATGTTATTTCGAATTGGTAAATTGACCTACACCGTAAGGGTTTTTGGTAGAGTTAATCTTGCTAAAAGAATAAACCTACTTCTCTTTCATAAGAAAGAGGAGATTTAATCTTATTTCTTTTCATAAATGAGAAAAGGTATGATAGGACAAATTAGAATTGTTTAAATTCTAAATGCATAACTCGTAAGCAAATTTTAATAGTTAAGAAAATTGCATATTTTATGAGTTATTAAATTAGAATCTAGACTAATTTAATGCTAAATTGGTAAAAGATAAACTAGCATATTTTATCTAGTTGTTGTGCTTTGACTATTTAAAAGTACTACTTACAATTGTTGGAATGGTAGAACTATTAAGAAAGAAATTGCAGACCCAATTTTTCAAGGTAATATCTTTGATGGATAATTCATTATCTACATAGTAGAATACATTCTTTAAGTACATAAGTAATTGTTATGTATGGACTTTCTCAAAGGTGTAGGAAGTAAATAAATACTAATTTCTCTCACCGTTAATGAAACACTTACAATGTTGTCAAATCCAAAGGGGAGCATTGTGTTCTTATTACTAAATAAGTAATTAATGTAATGATCTCTAATTCAGTTGGAGTTACAAGCTTTGTCATCTTGGTAGTAACCCAAATTATCTCTAGAATATCTTAAGATAATTACTTTTCACTTGTAGACACTTATGTTTTCAAGGATAGTCATGTACATTTCCTTATTATACAATGAAGTGGTTCTACATCTACTAGTTACGCTAATATCAATGACACAATCATATTGGTCACATAAACAAACATATATCGTGTTGTTTATTTGCTAAATGATGTTGTTCCATGCACAAGTGGGAGAAATCTATATTGTGTGCAAGGTACAACATATAGGTATATGATTTAACTGATTCTCTCGACCGCAAGATAAGAGACTAACGCTCTAATATGACTTGTACATATCTAATTCAAGAAACACTTGGTATTGCAATTTACGCTATGTAAGAACTTGGCGTAGATTGCAACAACAAATTAAATCTCCATGTTACGGGATCGATTCGAATAAATTTACGCTTCTAAATTAGACGAGTATTTAAAACATGTGTCAAAATGATATATAAGATTACTTCAAATTAAATATTTATGATTATTAGAATGACATGAATAAATGAAGTAATCTAATACTACTTCAATTTGTTTATTTATGTATTTTTGAATGACATAAATGAAAAATAAAGTACTCCTACATTATTGTGAAATAAATAAATTAACTTGAAATTACTATTGAAACAAAGAGTTGTGTTCATAATTACTTTAGTTAAACATGTTTATGATTCATTGTAAAGACATAAACATAAAGTCTTTTAAGACTTATAATAAAGTAAGACGTTAACTTGTTATGTTTTTAATTAAGACATATACAAGAAGTCATTGATTGATCAATGATTTATAACGATAATGGTATTATAATGCTTTTGTTTTCTTGATGAGACATGGATATGAAGTGACTTGGTTAAAGAGTACTTGTGTTATAAAGCACGAATTGGCTTGAAAAGTCTATTATACCATTGTTGACTTAGTTGGTAAATAGGTAAGCCAAAAGGAATATGTTTATCTTATACATTGTTAGATTGTCTTACAATATTAATTCTAATAAATACCACAAGTTGATGGTATGTTCGCTTAGAGAATCAAACTCATTTGATTTGTTTGATTCAAGATAACCATAACTTCGCCTTAAAAAAGTAACAAGGTTAGAAAATTGAGTATCGATTGAATATACTAAATATGACTCCAACCTAGAAGATTAATAAAACACCATTTTATTATGGAATGTGATGAATCACATTAAGTTTTAAAATTAAAGATTTTGAATTTGTTAAACTACTTATGAATAGGTTATTAACAAACTAAAGTCAGGAATTATCAATGTGTATTTGTAATGTCCTAAAAAGAGAACAATGTAGTTTTGCTCTAATTGCTAAGTATATATAGATAGTCTATATATTATAAAAGGCAAGTGAGAGTTTTTTTTTTTTTATCTTGAAAGATAAAATTACAAGATATATAATCTTCTTAAATACACTAGTAAATATCATGATGAGGCTAGATATGAAATGTTAACCTCAAGATGATGGAATTATCATTCATAGATTCATAAGGATATCTCGATATTTGATTTATATGCCGAGATGAACATGAGTTATAGGATTATCGAAACCCGAAAATCATTATGATGGATTACCAAATATTGAATTGGGTAAATTACTCATACTATGAATGTTAAAGATGTTGTCCATAAAGATAATCAATTTTGGAAACTTGGTTTACCTTAATAGTTAGACTGGAGAATGAAGATGAGTTTCTTCAAAGAGATGGAAAACTCTAGTAGTTTAAATCTCAGTGTAGAAATCGTATAGACAAAATTGTACACATATTTAATGCATGTTTTATGACAAGATTATTAATCATACTTAAGCAATTAATTGTGATTGAATATTTTTTCCTAGACACATTAAATATATAAAGATGATAATTGTCATACTTGTTTTCGTTAATATGAAATATTATAATGGAATATCAAAACTCTTTCTTGAGAAATTACTTGAGCGAGGACGGTAAGTAATCGAAAAGTTTTTTGAGTTCATATAATCTTTGGAAGTGTACGAAGTGCAATAATTCATGAATTGATACATGCATGCATCTATGAAATTATTCTTATGTTTAATTATTAAATGCTAGTTTTGATTTATAATTGAAATAAGATAAATTTTAAGTATTCCCGAAAGCTAGCGGGAGTATTATGTTAAAGTTTTAAATCTTATATGTTGTATAACATATATGAAGTAACATTCCTTGTAAGCTAAATATTAAGTCTTAGATTGAATGAAACTTCACTTGTAAGATTTAAGAATTAAAACATACAACCTTGGAATATATGTTTATTATTAATAACGGTAAAGTTGAAAATAATAACGCATTTCTAGATTTATCGATTTGAACGCTATTTTTATTAACATATATTCTGATGATTTTTTGTCTGACTTTACCCATATTGTAATAAAATAATATTATTTAATATGATATTATATTAATATAAATCGGTCATATGGGTGAAGTCGGAACAAAATTTGAAAGTACGTGGGTGTATATGTTAATAAAAAAGTAAGTGTTTCAAGTCGATACATTTTAGAAATTACGTTGTTATTTTATGGCTTTTACCTTAATAAACATGTGCAGTAAAAATAAATGATTCTAATAAAACATGATATATCATTTGGGAAATGGATAAATATCTTTTGATAAGATAGAACTTGAATGAAATCTAAGTTTGACTTGTAGATTCATCATGTACATCATGTTGTGTATTAAAATTGTTGTATCATTCTTGAATAAGAAGTGATTTGACAACATTGATATCTAACTAAAAGTTATTAGATAACTTGTGTAATAATATTCTAATAGAATTACATCCTCAGCCTGCAATTGCTCCTAGATTCTATGGATGAACAATATGTCAATTGTTGTGAAAATTGCCATCGGCTTCAAACTTGAAAGTTTAAAAGGCATCAAACATTATACAATAAGATATTAAAGTTTATGGAGTTTTAATGAGCATATTGTTGTTTGTATACAATGATGCTGGTTTGATTGAGATGACACTCAATATTAGTTATGGTAGGATTTCATCCTTGTTAATAGTCATGTGAACTAGTTGTGCTACTAAGAGCGCAGTTGCATTATACATTAAAAGAATAATAATACTTTAAACTTTAAAATGTTTGAAAGTTTAAATTGTCATAAATTGGTGATAGAGGATGTCACATACTTTATGAATTATTATGTGGATTGGTGAATGCACACATACAAGGACTTCACTAATTGAATTCTTGAAATAAGTATTCTCAAAATTACGATAGATCAAGTTGGTTGATTTATGCCTTGTCAACAAGTATGATTGTCATTACTTGAGGCATGATTCATCAACTGGAATTTTCATGCATTGATCTATCTAGTATTTGGATAAAGGATATTAAACAATTATTATCATAAATCAAATACTTGGTATGTTTGATTTTATAATATATTGTATCCTATATTTGCATGTTTAATCCGTGAATAATTTATTTATTCTAAATCGTCTGCTGCCGCTAATGATATGGGAGTATCATTAAATTAAGACAAACTGAGTGATTTGGTAGAATATACTTAAAAGTATATTGATAAGAAAGCATACCACTTTCGTATGATATTCAATGAATTGAATATATGTCAGATCCCAACTACATGATTTTACTTTATGGATATTGTTATTAAGTAAATCATGAATAGTTATCCCTGCACTTGAGATACCGATAAGTGTCATGAATGTAGTGCATTTATGTGGAACAACTTAACGCTAAACGAATCGTAGTCATAAGGGTTGTTTTCGTAAGTGTTGCAAAGTTTTCGGGTTAGTCTTGTAGTCAAGATAGAATTTGTTCCTTCAAATTTATTTTGGAGTTTAATACCATCGGGCCTCACGTAGGGTTGACAAGATGTTTGCGGCTACCAAAAATCTCCCGAATATGTTCGTAAGATTTGGTAATCTTGGTCAATCACTTAAAACGAGAAATGTAATGGTTGAATAAAGAATGACTTAATTCCATATCTTTATTTAACATGGTATTAGAAACAAAAGATAATAATAATGAGAAATCATTAAAAGATTTTTCAGAGTCTTGCTCGAGTTGTACTAGAGGCATCAAGTGTTGCTAGACGCCAACCGATGTGATCACTCTATTAAGATATATCCAAGTGGGAGTCGTAGTTTTATGGATATAAATTAGTAGTCGTGAGTTAGATCAAACTCGAGACCACGGATTACACACTTTACGTATGAGAATTAAAGTTAATAATTAAATGTAAATGTTATATATATTTATTAATTACACGAAATATATAACTAACGTTAAGTTAATTAAGTGTAATGGACTAATGATCATTAAATGTTAATTGGAAGGACTAAATAATAAAATAGAGATCGAGAAGGTTCTCGAACTTGGGATTACTCAAACCGACGCCAAGGGTTCCAAAGCTCAATCCATTGCTAACTTGGTCACCAAGTTACTTTTGGGTATAAATACAAGGCCTAGGGTCTTTGTATTCCATATCTTGTACTCATTGTCTAAACCCTAAAATTGGTTTGTGTGTGTTTTGTTCAAACGATTGAACACCTATTCCAAGGTGTCAATCAACTTGTTTTTCCAAAAAATTATTTTCGTGTGATTAAAACTAGCATTACTTTAATTTGATTTAGTACGCAGGTACAAGAATGTTAGGATTTAGAAAATCCGTAGTTAAAGAGTTGGTCACCTCAAGTATATATATTCGCTAGAAAGCTCGTAGTCGTATTCATTTAGTGATAGTTAGTAATTAGTTAAGCAACACCGTGGAGGATGCACGGTCTTACCCATCAGATGCCTAATCCACACCTGTAGGAGGCGTGTCTTGTATGAACTATAAATACCCTTTTCCTAGCAAGGCAAAGGGTTGAGCTTTCAAAATTTATTTTTCTTTGTCTCACTAAAGTTCCCAACTCTTCCACTTTCTCTTTAAAAATCATTTCATACGCCTCTTGTATTGTGTGTTTGTGTGATTGTGAAACCAATATGTTACAAATGGTATCAGAGCCATGGTTTGATCATCTAACTTTCATGTTCTTGGATTTCTAGTGGTTTTCGTAAGGTTTTTGGGTTTGAATGAGTTTAGAGTAGTTTTCATCATATGGATTATTTATCGTGTTAAAGTTTGAATTTTGATAGTACTTTTGTGTTTAGAATCATTATAAGTGTTTAGGTTTTGGTTTGGAAGGCTTGAATCATCGTGCTTGGACTGTTTTTATATTGAAAAGCTTAGTTTTTGAATGTTTCTATGAATCGGTTTGTCCCTCGAATGGTACTTCTTTGAAGCGGTTTGATCCAAAGCTTATGCGGTTTGTCTCTCGTATTCCGTTTTTGGAAGTGGTTTGTCCTATTATGTGAAGCGGTTTGTTAACTAAGCAGTTTGTCTCTTGAGACAAAAAGACAAGGACAAAGTAGTGGAAGTAGTGGGTATACTTGTGTACTAAGCGATTTGTCAATTTTATCGGTTTGTGTGTTAAGCGTTTTGTCTGTTAAGCGATTTGTCAACTTAAGCGATTTGTCTCTTAATCGATTTGTCAAGTAATCGGTTTGATACTTAAGCGTTTTGACACTTAAGCGATTTGTCAGGAAAGCGATTTGAGTAGGAAGCGATTTGACAAGAAGCGATTTGTCAACTATGCGATTTGAGTGAAGCGGTTTGTCAAGGGTGCGATTTGTCTATTGAGACTTGTCATTTCTTCGTGTTACGTTTTATGGTTTTCTCTTGCTTTAGTAAAATCCCGTGAAAGAATCTATTTCCCGGTTTAATCAAAGAGTAGTAAAATCCCGTGGAATCAGTAATCATGTCTACAATCACTTCTTCCGCTGTCGATGATGTTCAAGCCGCAGGATCGACACTTGATAAGGTTTTAAAGGTACCTTTTGAGGGTCATTTAAGCCCTTATTCGATCACTTTGTATCCGTTATTGCTTAATATCGCTCCTTTTCACTTTTAGGTCTCTGAAGGCAAATGTCGGAATGATGCTTATTTGGACGAAAAGGCGCGAATATACGAAGAAAATGGCCAAAGTCGAATCGAGACACTCAAAGTCGCCAAACATAAGGCGACGGCACATCAAGATATCCGCGACGCCGTCGGGAAGGAATTTTATGACGGCTCGTGCGAAATTGCATGTTTTCGCGGACGACGCAGTTCTAAAGGAGTAGGCCGTCGCTACTCGGGACGGCCTAGATGCAGCCAAGACGGCGTCAGAGATCAAGGCGACGGCCACAACCTTAAGGTGACGCCACAAGTCGATCAAGTCACAACATGCGCCAAGTAGTTGATATTGTTTTCGCCATAACTTTGCATACGAACTCGGATTTAGGTGATTCAAAAGCCCACGCGACCGAACGAGAAAATCTACAATTTGTCGGTAAAATGGTCGTGACACCGCCACTCTATAAGTGTGACGCCGTCGCTTTTGCCGATGTAAAATCCGCCTATAAATATAACATTATAACTTCACTTTTTGTAAGCCCTAAACCCTAAGTCCGATTCTAGGGTTTAGGTAGGTGTTTTTCCAAAGAACTTAAAGGGTTTCAACCACTCCATAAACATCTTGTAATGGTTTGTTTGTTTATCCAATCCTATGGTATGTCTTCAATTATCACAATTGTTGCTTGCTCTTCATTAATTATGCTTGGCTAATTCACCTTGTGTTTGCTTATGATTGTGTGAAACTTGTATATAATTAATTAGATCTTATTGATTTCTTAGTGATGCTTGTGTCTATCTTCATCATTGGGTGTGACAACTTCAATGAATCTAATTGGTTTAGTTTATAATTCTTGCATCCCACTGCCTCTTGTTTGATTGGTTGTTTCTTATCTTAATTGTAATTAGCTTAGGATGCGACTAGGCTATCGCTGTGTTTAATACTTGATAAATCTTTGATAGTTTATGAATGACTTGGTGGATTTCGCTTACTAAACCAAAGATAACCTTAAAGTTAGTTTATGAATGATTTAGTGGATTTTGTTTACTACACTTAAAGGTGAATTCAAAGAGTTGGGGAGAAACGACACCCTACAACCTTAGACACACAACGCAACTAGGAATAAGGACGACAATTCAACCATCAATAGGACGTGACAATTCAAAGAGGTAGAATTGGATAGCTAGCAAGGAGTAATACATCATAAGTAGATACGCTCACGCCATCGTAGATCTCTTAGTTAGTTAGTATATTTTGGAATAGTTGGCTAGCAACTAATTCCACCCTCAAATCCAAACCCCGAGATTCGCACCTTTCCATTCCATAAAATATAAAAATACAAAAATAATCATCCTCACCTTTAGACTTAATTCGACATACAATTCAATTTAACGACACTATTCCCCTAGAGAACGATATCAATACCCGTGGCTTACCCTAATTACTACACTACAACGATTAGGTTCACTGCCTAGGGTGTTATAAAACTTGCTCGAAGAAAAGGAAGTTTCCTTGACCCCGAACGACGCGTGTAGCGTTATCAATACTCGTCCTCCCATGCTGGATAGAACTGACTATGACTCTTGGGCTCAAAGAATCAAACTGTATTGCTTAGGAAAGGAAAATGGGGTTAACATCCTTAAGTCAATTGATGAAGGACCATATCATATTGAAACTACCAGAGATATCCTTGAAACCACTGCTGATGGTTCAGTTGTATTGGGATTGGATAGACCAAAGATGTATGATGAGCTTGATGATAAGGAGAAGAAGAGATACAATGCAGACATCAGAGCTTCAAACATTATACTCCAAGGTTTACCTAAAGACATTTACAAGCTGATCAATCACAACACCAAGCTAAGGTAGTCCGATAATGTTAAGATGCTTCTCTCTCGTTCGTGAATCGACTAAGGAAGATAGGGAGTCTCACCTGATGATGACTTTGAGAACTTTAAATGAAACCAGGGAAAGTGTTATCGAATATTATGAGATTCCACAAGCTTGTAAATGATATGAAGAATATCAAATGACAATGCCAAATATCCAATTAAATTCAAAGTTTGTGAATAAGATGAATCCCGAATGGCACAAATTTGTCAACGCACCAAACTAAACAAAGGATTGAGGAACACCAATTACGAGCAATTGTATGCTTATTTGCTCCAAAATGAGAAGCATGCCGCATTTGAACGAATGATCATGGAAAAGTTCAATACCAATGCCGAGATGCAAGTTCTTCAAATGATTCCACTACATTCTACACAAATGCGGGAATTACTACCAAAGTGTTGGAATCACTCCTAAACCTTAATTCAAGTGTTAGTTACTTATATGTAATTGGTAGTTTATTATGTCCTTTATGTTTGTTTAAGGTCAAGCTTATGTAGAAGGCCCATAAGCTTAGGCCCATGTCCAATAAGGAAAAGGGAAGGAGTGGGAGTGTTGCCCTAGCTCCTTGCCTATAAATACTTTGTATTAACCTTCATTTGAAGGTTGGTCGTTCAATATTTTCTCTTCACTCACATCTACGCATAACCGGTTTCATTCTTAACGCGTGTGTGTTTGGATAATTGTTCAATCGCCTCTATCTTTTTGTAAGCTTGTGTTGTAAGACTAGTGACCTATCAAAGGTATCGAGGCAAATAGTTGGGTGCACACTTTGTTTTGAAGTTTTGGTTTTGGTCTTACGCTTAAAGATAACGTGTTCTTTGGTTCGCTTAAAACTTGTTTTTACACTTTTAATCCAAGATTCTTGTACTTTCAACGCTTTAAGGTGTTAAAATACTTATTTTTGGCAAAAGTTTTAAGGATCTAAGTTTTCTAGCTTTGTTTTTGTTCGCAAGCGACGCCTATGCGTAACTCGCTTAGCCGCTTTGGTTCATCAAGGTTCACACTTTGTGATATTTTGGTACTATTAACGCTTATTCCATAACAAAAATCTGGTTTAGAAACAAATTTAGGCATTATCTATTTTACGAGTAATCCCACGCGTAGCAAAACCCTAAAACTACGCTGTAAGGTTATCCCCGGTTTGATCTTCGCTTTTGGTTTACTCCGTTTTCTTGCTTGGATAAGCCCGAAAATACGCCGACTTTGGATATCTCTTGCAATCGTGAAGTGTAAAAGATCACTGGGATAAAACCCTAATCTACGCATAAGAAAGCTTACGCGAGAAATCCCACGATAAGATTCATCTTACGCCTAAGCCTAGTCTTACGACAAGATAATCCTATGCCTAACTTTCTACGCCTAACTTTGTGTCTACGCCTAACTTTAGAGTCTTTTCCTACTTACGCAGAAGCTAAATCTACGCCAGAACTCCTTCTTGTTACGCGTAACTTTGGTGTTTTTACGCATAAGTGCTACTTGGATAATTGTGATTTCTACGCCTAAGGACACTTCATCAACAAAGGTTCATTCGACTACAAAGATCCATTTTTACCAACACAAGTTTTCAAAATGTCACAACCACCATACTCTAACTATTTCCCTTACACTTATCCTCAACGACAACAACAACTAAGTCAACAACATCAACAATGGAATCAACAACAAGCAATTTATCAACAACAATTTAATCAACAACATACTCCACAACTTGAGCAATTCCTCCACCACAAATTGTTCAAACACCGCCAAGTCTTCAAGTTCAACCCTACACAAATGACTTCAATCAACATCCATCAAGGAACACTATGAAGGAACCAACTTGGTTTGCAAAGATGTGTGAAGCTTTAAGCGACCAACAATCAATTCATGAGGTCGATCACTGATAGACCTCCAATGCTCACTCCAGAAACTACGATCAATGGGTGATAAGGTTCTTTAGGTTTTGTGATCCAAGAAGCCACATGGAAAGTTCTTAAAGAAGGTTATCTTGAAGGTCCATTTGAGATGCCGATCGTCATTGTACCGGAGATCCTAATGCCATTCCACCAAGAGATGAACAAACAAACATTGCTATCAAGCAGATTTAAATCAAATGAACTTCTACACTATGAAGTCGATGAGCTTGCAATGCAATATATCCTTTTAGGATTACCTAACCCAATTCTTCAAGTGTTGATGCTCAAAAGACCGCAAAGGAAATGTGGGACCATATTCATCTTCTTATGGAAGGATTCAGACTCAATCGGAGGATTTGGAATCCAAAATTTACTTGGCTTATGAACACTTCATGATTGAACCCGAGAGACACTAGAGTCCTATCATCATCGATTTTCGTGACATCATCAATGATTTGGATAAACACAACATCATCATGCCAAGAATTGCAAAGAATACTAAGTTCCCGAGTAGTCTTGGTCCCGAATGGGAGAAGTATGTCATCTTTCTCCGCAAGCGAAGAATATGCATCATTCTACATATGGATTGTTGTACGATTACTTGAAGCCTCATGAAAAGGAAGTTGATCGAAAGGATTCTCCGTGCTCAAATTGCTCCACCTACACATCCGAAAATCAACAACTTGCCTTATATGCTCAACAAAGTTATCATCCTCAACAAGCAACTTAACCAATCGCCTCACCACACCAAACGATCAATCACAACAACCTCAACAAAATCAATTGGTTCCTTACAACAACAACAATGATCAAGCACTTCATAGTCAAACTAATGAGGAATCGATCCGCTCGAAGCATTGCAATGTGGATTTGTTATGATTGCTAATGCTTTTAGCCGTTATACCAACAAATCCAACAATCGATTCGCTCCTCATCCAATACACGAAATCAGTCATGTGAACAATGGACGAGTTGAAGTTCGTAATCGTGGTTATGGTCGCCAAATGGGAGGTGGTTAAGGGTTTAATGCTATGGGTAGGAATAACAATGAGCTCAAGTGGTGGAACAGGTAATGCTCGAATGGGTTGAATGGTCTTCGATGCTACAACCGCAATGAGAAGGGACACTGGCTAATGCATGCCCAAAGCCAAGGACTAGGGCGTGCTTATTTCAAAGAGGATCTTCTTTGGCTCTTAAGGATGAAGTCGTGGATCTCTCACAAACAAAGAATAGAGCTTTATGGCGTATGCACTCATATGATGATATGGAGGATTTGCGGTGCCAATGCAACCGGTATGTTGATGGCTAATATGCATGAGTTACACATGAGTGAAACAGCCCAAGAGTGACATCGATGGCTTGTCTCGTGCACCGAACAAACCATCATCATATCTCGATTAATATCTCCGCCAATATCCGAATCCGCACGGCCGATCGCTCAAAATGAGTCATCTACATCTCATTCGACGATTTTCAAATAAACCTCAGAAGTTACATTTGACGATCAAGATGACCTTATGGTTTCCTTTGATAATCAAATTGACTCGTGGTTGTACTTGAGGATCTAAATAATGATCATGTGGTGACTCACGCTGAACAAGCCGAATCTGTTGCCCCATCCGATTTTGCTCGATTAATTCAAGACCATCAAATCAAAATGGAGGAATGTTATGCATTAAATAAGGAATTAAAAAGAAAAATGCATTGTTAATCAAGGATTTTGAATGCTTACAAATGCAACTCAACTTTTTCAAAACTCAAGAAAACCGTGAAAAGGTTTTGAAGCCGCTTTGCTAAATCTCATCAAAACGAAAAATATTTAGAAAGACAGATGCGTGATCTAGCCGCTCAAGAATGCTTTGTTGTCCAAATAGAACAACTCAAACATGAACATAAAAAGCAAATTAACGCTCTCACCTTGGAAAATCAAAAAGCTAAGGTCGAGTTGTTAACTTGTCAAAAATTCTCTGATACAAAAAGCATTCAACGAATTAGGTAGATGACCTTTTGAAGAAATTATCGGCTTGCAAAACAAAATTAAAGAGTTTAAAACGTTGTTTACAAACATGGTGAATCAAGAATGCTATTGAAAAGTTTACTTTAAAACCTAATCCAAAAGGATATGGACCAAATCTAGTCGACACAAACCATAGCTTTCACTAAAAACATTCAAACCAAATCCTCAAGTTTCCAAAGGTAATATAAAATTAATGATATTGTTATGAGTGTTGTTGAATATCATCGTCAAGAGGAATTAGATGCGTAAGACGAGAGTCGATCAAAACTAAAACTGTTGTTTACAACAAACCTTTAATTATTCAAAACCGTCACTTTCACACACCAACGGATTCTTCTAACACACCAAGGGTTATCATCAAAACACCGAGTCTTCTAATGTTAATCCCCAACCGATTATGCACAAATTTATGGTCCTTTACCTTCCATCGCTGAAGTAAACTCAAAACCCGAAAATCGAACAATTCTTAGATATTTTGACATTTTCATGGTCGACCTCAAAATTTTACAACATGAGATAGAATATCGCTCAAATCAAAATTGATCATTTTCAATCGCCTCCCGCGCGAGAACAAAGAGACATTTTACGTAAAAATCTTTTACCTAACGTTAAAAATTTAAAAGTTGTGCATTAGCTTGGGAAAAGGATTTTCATAAGGAACTTGAGTGATGAAGGTCGCTTTCGAGAAAACTCAAACATCTATTTCTAATACTAAACGTAAAAGAAAATATTGAGAAAAGATGTTGATCGACTCTTGAAAGATGTTATCTGTGTCGATATCCATAATGTTGTGTTATTATATTCTTAGCCACATGCATCCGATTATATCTCTCGCCGATAATGTTGACTCGTGGTAACTGCTGAGAATACCGATAATGTGCTTCAAATCGAGTCTTTAAAAGTCGAAAATAAACGATTACTTAACGAACTTTACAATGCAAAACGTCGCCTTAATTGGTGTGAAAAGATATTCACACTCAACAACTAGGTTTTCAAAAGAAAATCGCCACTATGCGGTCAACATCTTTTGATCCTAAAATTGAGCAACCGGATGATCAAAACGTGTCTTTGAAAAGTCAAATCAAAATATGAACAAGAACTTGTAAAAGTTAAACAGAATATGGTGTCATATTTGATTTACTCAATAAGACTCGCCATGAAGCATCAAACGAACTTGATCACTATCTTGCTCACACTAGAGAAGTCATGAATTTTCTTTGGTAATATTCGCCCGAAAATCAAGATTTGATTCACACTATCTCTAAGTTAAGAGAAATGTTAGGAAAGTATGAACAACTTCCTCCAACTATCATTAGAGATTAGCACCGTAACACTTAATAATCGTGCACCTAGAATCCCTACCGCCAAATTACAAGTTGCTAACGTGCTTCCTTCTCATCAAACAGAATAGTTGTGTTTTTCCAAATGTCCGCACTTCACAGCCTAGAGCACTCAATCAAGAATAGGAAGTCATGCGACCTAAGAAAAGATCAATAAGGAATGCTAAAGTAGAAGAACACCCTAGGACTATGAATAAGACTCACGTTGCCTCCACTATAGATGTTGCATCCGGAAAATGTAATAGAAATAGTGATGTAACGAATGCTAAACCTTTAAGCACTTTTGATATTCAACCGATGCACCTTGTGTTATTTGTCGAAACGTATGAATTCGATTGTCATGACAAATGTGTTGCTAAAGCTATAATATCTCGCTTACGAAATTCTAAGAATCGGAATACCTCTAGGCCCACTAATCATTCTAAGTCCGTGCTTGGTAGACCGCCTTCTTTAGATTCTAAGGCATGTGTTGTTGTCCCCGTAGCTCCGCCACCTCCCAAGAATGTAGTACCACCTAGTGTATTCACTAAGACTAAAGCAAAGAGTAGTTATAGATGGCAGAAATGGATATATAACACACTATGATTTAAATGGATGCCTAAAATTATTAATGTGTATGTTGGGATATGAAAGTGTCAAGATACCAAAGCATCAAGATATGAAAGCATCAGAAGTGATTGGTGCTAAACAATGTGTCCGATAGACTAAAACCGCCAAACACTAATGCAATTAAGATCGAGGAATATAGGGAATTCTCGGTCGTTAAGTCCCACGGAGGATGAATTGGTGTTAAAACACTTAATCGATGGTAGAATGATCACTAAGGATAACAATCAAGAAGGTTTTCATGGATAATTACCTAAAGAAAAGATTAACAAATAAAAGCGACTTAAATGCAAATTAAAAGAAATAAAAGATAAAATCTATTAAATAAACGCTATCACTATTTTTAAAGGCGATGAACGTTTAAAACCTAAAACTTAAAACTTACGCTTAAAATAAAATTACGCTCACGCACAAAATAAAAAGTGAGTTTTAAAGAAATAAAAGTCCTAAAAGATAAAAATTATACTTTTGGAATCCTAATAATAAAAGAAAATTATTAGAAAAATAAAATTATTTTTACAACTATTTATTTATTTATTATTAATTAAAACTATTTATTAAGTATTTAAAATGCACTAAAATACAAAAAATGCAAAATTAACCTAGAAAATGAAATTATAATTTGGAAAAATCTAAAATATGATAAAACTTATTTTAAAACTAAAAATATATTTTTAGACTTATTATGTATTTATTATTAATTTAAAACTATTTAAAACTAATTAAAATGCTAAAAATACTTTTAAACTAAGAAAATTATGGAAAATACTTTTATTACTTTTATATTTATCTTAACCTAAGAAAATTGAAAAATCATTTTTTTGAACTTTTATAATTTATTTGTATTAAATGCTATTTAAAATGCCTAAAACTGCTTTTAATTAAGAAAATAGCAAACAGCTTAAGAACAATTATGAAAATTTCAGAAAAGTCTATTTTAATATGTAGAATCTAAGAAAAATAGAAAACATGGGCTTGTTTGGAGAAATAAGCAATCAGAATGGTGATCGCTATAAATAAGCACTTATGATAAGCTAGAAGAACACAACAAGCACCAAACTGATATACAAGCTAAAATAAGCTATAAGAACTCTATTTCAACTAAAACAACAAACCATGAACTCGATTACAAGTTTAACACAGATTTGAAGAATGAGCTTGATGAGCAAAACAGAATCAAGGGCTACTTTTAGCTTATGCACAACACACAATAAGCTAAAACCGAAAAGTAGAAATTGGAACTTGTATAAGACCCGGCTGAGACCAAATATACCAAAACTCAGACAATGATAAGCTCTTATGAGCTTGGGAGAGGCTCTTTCAAAACTCGACAATCCACCGAGTTGAAACTCAAGATATAGTGATTGACTTGGGACAAAATAATAAGCTCAAGCAGCTTATCAAATAAGTTCAAATCGCAAATTTAAAACTTGGAACTTGAAAAGGACCAGGTTAACGTCTTAGAACCAAAATCGGGTTATTGTCAATTAATAAGCTCTGTAGAAGCTTATGATTGAGCTATTAAAACTGGTGTACAGGGCATATTTGCAAACAGGTGTGAAAAATAAGCTAAACAAAAAGCTATCAAATAAGCTATAAATGGAAAATAGGAACTTGTAACCTTGAAACAGCTTGGTTGGCTTCTCAAAAAGCTAATAATCACAAGCTATGGACAACTATGGAGCTTTTTGTGAGCTTGAGAAAAAGGTTAGAAATCCTGTGCACAGGGCACATTAACTTTTTTTTGAAAACCAAATAGTTTGACTAAAATGAACTTGTGATTGATCTAAAACACTGATATTGATGTATTAAGGTGTAATAAAGTTATATTAAGCTATGTTAACTACTTTTGAGCTAATATGATGATTTTTGCAAATCAAAATCCCAACAAAGGATCGATTCAAGACCAAAAGAAAGATTTTGACTTTAGGCTAATAAGGACTTGTTTTAATGACTTGTATGAGTTATTAAGACCTAGTGAGACATGAGACAAGCAAAAGCAAAGGATCGCACAACATGTTACATGTTGAATCGCACAAATCCAAACACTATTTCAAAGGACCGATTTTGAGCTTTTCAAAGAGTTTGTCGATTAAGAACTTGTACTTGATTAAAAACCTTAGATTATCATATAAGGGACTATATAAGTATAAAACAACAACACTAATAGTATAAAACTAAGAATTACAAAGTATGCAATATTAATCGTTAAAATGAGATTGTTAATAACTCATCGATTTAAAATAACAAACCACCGGTTTTAAAACTTAAATACACTTAATTATGACTAATGATTATTAAGAAATAGATATCACAACCGATGAACAACTAAAACAAAGAATTGCCGAAAATGATTAAATAGCTTACAAATGGCTTTCAACTGAAAATTTAGAACCAAGGACTGATAACCAATCCTAAATGCTCTCCACGAGCTCTAAACCAAGGCCATCACAATATACCTTGCTCCAAACTTCTTGATCACAATCACCATGGATTTTTATTTTTCTTTATTTTCTTGATATTTTGTGAATTTTTGGTTTTGGATATCGACATCGCTTTTAAGGTATCTAAAACTTTTATAAGCTTTATAAGGAGCTTATATGTACTCGAGTCCAAACTAACAGCTAAGTAACAACATTCACCATTTTGAGATTCTTGAATTAGTAAAATTGCATAACAAGAGATAAGACTTGAAACTGAAATTGATTATTGAAAAGGTTTCAAAATACACCGATAATACTTAATAAAGTACTTGAGAGCTTAAAATACAACTCGGATAAAGGAAATTAACTAAAACGACATAAGCTTAAATAAAATTATTCTAACCGACTTCTCCATTGCTTCCTCTTGATATTTATTGACTTTGATCTCCTTTGTCGACACTTTTGAGAATATCCCACCATAATCTAACCGCTGAAATCATCCAGATAATCGATTTGCCAAATGTCGAATTTGGCGCCATTTTTCAAGGAGTGGGTTTTCAGATTAATTGGAGTTGGATTTGTGGAGGTGGAAGGGAAGGTACTCGTGGTGTTAGTGAGGTGTAAAGGTGAAACCAAAGGTTAAAACCACCGGTTTTGGATGAAACTGCTTTGAAGGAGGTGAACAAGACCAGTATTATTTGATTTTAAAACTGGGCCGGTCACTGCTTGGACTTGGATTGGGCTTAGTTAATAATAGAGTCCGCTTGGCTTGGTTTAACAACAAGGACCATTAGTGCAATTTAGCCAAAGTTAAGGGCTGATCTTGAACATGTTCCAAACTTTATCACAAGGGTAAAACCTGCCAAGTAAGATTAGTACAAGGACCTTAGTTGTTAATTTCCATTTTACAAATCCAGGACCAAAACTGCAATTTAGAAACTATAAGGACCAATATTGTAATTTTCTCCAAAGTTTATCATAAGGACCATTTTTGTCATTTATAAATAGAACAAGGCTAAAACTTGATAATTTTCACTTTTTAAATTAACCAAGGACTATTTTTGACAATTTTCAAAGTTCGTGGACCAAAGTTGTCAATTTGTGATTTTAAACTTGGAAGGGTTTGTTTTGAAAACTTTTGAATCTCAAGGACCTAATATGATATTTTACAAGTTTTTGAATTACTGGGACTGATTTTGACAACTTTTGTAACTTGGGGACTAAACCGCCAATTATGCAAACTTAATACGTTTTTCACCGATTTTGATGTTTTTGCATTTAAAACATATAAAACACTTGTTTGTGATATTTTTATCATTTTGATGTGTTTCGAGTGTTTTTTCGATGTTTTTGGCATTCTAACAAAGACAAAAATGATGAGATTTAGACACTCATCAATCCCCCACACTAAGATATTGCTAGTCCCTAGCAATGATTTGAGAAAACATAATGGATTTTATCTCTTTACCAAAAGCCATTACTTCGGAGTAGCCAATTGTTTCAGCTCAAGTAAGAATTTTGGTACAATGATAACCAAATGATTTTGAGCAAATCATAAGCTATGAACGGATTTGATTTGTCTTTACCGTGGCCGCACTTTCCTCGGACTAGCCAAATCTTAGATAAATTATCAATATTATCTTTGGTGAGCCGATTACCAATTATGGATTTCCAACCGCCTTTACCACAAGCCATAAACTTCGGGCTAGCCAACTTTTCACTAGTTTAAAGATATGGTGAGTTGAACACCATACAATTTTAGGCAAATTGCAAGCCATAAACGGATTTGAGATATCTTTACCAAGAGCCGCTTTTCTCTGGATTAGCCAATCCTTATGTGGGTTAGACATGGTGGATCGACACCATTTGTCGAGTAAGTGAAAAACACTTACTCCAAAAACATTTTGGCCAAAAACGGGAATTGGGTGAAATAATTACATGAAATTCGTGAGAATTCCCCACACTTAGAAATGAATATTGCCCTCAATATTCAAAGTACCGCGTTATGCCGAAACAAAGAACATAAAAGGGAAATACTACGCCATTATTTAGAAGAAGATTTTTTTTTTTTTTTTTTTTTTTTTTTTTTTGAAAGAATGAGAATATACAACAATGTGGAAAAACTCCCCACACTAGGGTGATAGAAAGGGATAAGAAGATGTAAATATGGATGAAAATCCATATGATGCGTACACTATTTTTGATTCCCGAGTCACTAGCTTGACTCGATCCCCGCATTCATTGGTTCATGGGAATGTTTGTAACCGGACAACCATGTGGGGAATGTCCTCTCCAAAGTAATGCTTTAATCGATGACCATTTACTTTAAAGTTAGGACCATCGGGTTGAGATAACTCAATGGTGCCATAAGGATAAACCTTAGAAATGGTAAATGGACCGCATCACGGACTTAAGCTTTCCCGAGAAAATCTTTAATCTAGAGTTGAAAAGAAGGACTCGATCACCAACGCTGAAAACGCGGTTCTTGATCTTAGAGTCATGAATCTTCTTTGTCTTTTGCTTGTAGATTAAAGAGTTCTCGATGCTTGATCACGAAGTTCATTTAGTTCATTCATTTGAACTTTTCGTGATCACCTACCGTCTCAGATATCGAAGTTTGCATGTTTTAAGGCCCAGAAGCCTTGTGCTCTAGTTCAATCGGAAGATGACATGCTTTTCCGTACACTAGCTTGTATGGAGTACACCCAATTGGTGTTTTGTAAGTCGTATTTAAAAGCCCGTGAGCGCCATCCGCTTTATCCGACCAGATGCACGATTTTCACCCACCGTCCTTTCAAGTATTCTTTTAATACCACGATTTGAAACTTCCACCGCCCACTTGTTTGAGGGTGGTATGCGATAGATAGACGGTGGGTAACACCATACTTTTGCATGACTCTTTCAAATTGGTCATTACAAAAATGTGTACCACGATCACTAATTATAGCACGAGGAGTTCCAAATCTGGGAAAGAGAGCTTTCAAAAATTTCACAACTACTCGGGCATCATTTGTAGGTAAAGCTTTTGCTTCAACCCATTTCGACAAATAATCAACAGCCACGAGTATGTACTTGTTACCACGAGAAGATGGAAATGGCCCCATAAAATCTATGCCCCAGATGTCAAATATCTCACAAACTTGAATTGCATTAGTGTTTGAGCAGTTTTGTGGCATTTCATTCCTTTGAGATATATTTCCATGACGCTGACAAGCGTCACAGGTTTTGACGAAATCGTGGGCATCTTTATAGATTGTGGGCCAATAAAACCCGAATCAAACACCTTTTTGGCGGTGTAGTTTGGACTATGATGGCCCCGGTGGGTCCAAAGATGGCAAGCTTTGAGAATGTCAAGAGCTTCTTGTCCATAAACACACCGCCGGATGACTTGATCCGCACAGATTTTGAATAAGAAAGGGTCGTCCGAAATAGTGTTTAACATCCTTGAAGAATTTATTCTTCTCACTGGTCGACATCCTTTCATTAATGAAGTTACCCGCATGGTAATTTGCAAAGTCAAGAAACCATGGGTGGTAGAATTTCCACGAAAAGAAACCGCATTGAGTGTCTCGAGAGGAAATGTTTCATTTATATCCTTTTTCTCGAAAACATCTTGGTGAGGGTTTTCTAATCGACAGATGATCGCAGCCTGTGTTCTCGGCTCCTTTTTATCACGTATGATGATATCAAATTCTTGAAGGAGGAGAACCCAACGGAGCAATCTCGCTTTGCATCTTGCTTTGCAAAGAGATATTTAAGAGTCGAGTGATCCGTATACACTACACATTTGGTCAAGATTAAGTACGGCCGAAATTTCTCAAATGCATACACCACGCCAATAGCTCTTTTCCGTGGTGGTGTAATGAGTCCGAGCTTCACCATAGTCTTACTTGCGTAGTGAATTGGTGAAAATGCTTGTTTCTTCGTTGTTCTAAGACCGCTACCGATAGCAAAATCACTTGCATCGCACATTAGTTCAAAAGGTAAATCCCATCGGAGCAACGAGAATGGTGCTTCAGAAGCTTTTTCTTCAATGTTTCAAAAGCTACGATGCGATCGGTGAGAAGATAAAAGGAGCATCCTTTTCAAGAAGATGGGTCATTGGTCAAGCGATTTTGGAAAAATCTTGAATGAATCTACGATAGAAACCAAGATGACCTAAAAACTCCTAATACCTTTGACGGTAGTAGGATGAGGTAATTTAGCAATAACATCGACTTTTGCTCTATCTACCTCAATCCCGTTTAGAAATCTTATGGCCAAGGACTATGCCTTCTTTGACCATAAAGTGGCTTTTCTCCCGCTTTAGACAAAGATTGGTGTCTTCACACCTTTGAGCATTTTATCTAAGTGGAGAGACATGTTTGAAAAGAATCCCCAATGACCGAGAAGTCATCCATAAACACCTCCATTGTTTCCCCGATCATGTCGTGGAAAATGGCCATCATACAACGTTGGAACGTGCAGTGAGCATTATATAAGCCAAAAGGCATACGCTTGTAGGCAAAAGTTCCGTATGGGCAAGTGAATGTGGTCTTCTTGATCCCGGATCAATAGGATCTGAAAGTACCCGAGAAACCATCAAGGAAACAATAGTATTCATTCCCTCGCTAATCTCTCAAGCATTTGGTCCATAAAGGGTAGAGGAAAATGGTCTTTACGAGTGGCGTCATTCAACTTACGATAGTCAATGCAAACACGCCATCCCGTAACTGCACGAGTTGGAATTAACTCGTTATCTTCATTTGTGACAACAGCTATGCCACCCTTTTTCGAACACAATGAATTGGGCTAACCCAAGGACCGCTCGAGATCGGGTAAATCAATCCGCATCAAGAAGTTTGATAACCTCTTGTTTGATAACATCATGGATTTTTGATTCACTCTTCTCCGATGTTGAACTCGCGGCTTAAAGTCATCCTCCATCAAGATTTTATGAGTACAAAACTGTGGTTTATACCTCGATGTCGGAGAGTTTCCAAGCAATTGCTTGCTTGTGTGACTTCAAGATTTTATGAGAGCAGTTTTTTCATCTTTACTCAAATCTCTAGCAATAATGACTGGTAATTTATCATCACCTTCAAGAAATGCATACCGAGATGAGGTGGTAAGTCCTTAGCTCAACCTCAGAAATTCTTCGCTTTTCAACCGACTTGATTTCCTTGTTATGAAGTTCGACCGAGGGAGTGATGATGATGATGGATCATCATTAAGCAACTTCTCAATGAGAAGTATGTCCCCTCAATGTCGATGGGAGCGTGATCAATTTCCATGGAATGTAATCATCGGATAAGTATGCTTCAATCTCTTCTAAGATGAAGTCACTTTCCTCAAATGGGGTAAGAGAAGGAGTAGAATTGGCGATGATAGGTTGAGATGAATGAGTGAGATTATCACTTGAAGAATTATGATCATAACCAAGAACTTCTTGCGAGTACTCTTCGAAGCAACATCAATGATATCTATTCGGTTAACCGATTCGTAATCATAGTTTGCGGAGTACCTCGAAGTCCGATCAAGGTTAAAAGTGATGACTTCATTACCAACACGCAATGTAATTTCTGCTCAAATACATCTATGAGAGCACGGCCCGCTCTCGAATCCTCGACCAACAATGAGAGGAACCCGATGATCGGCATCAAAATCAACAACCACGAAGTCACCGGAAAATGGAACTTTCCTACTTTAACAAATACGCCTCGGCAATGCCAAGAGGACGGATATTGTACGATCCGCAAGCTCGAGAGTCATGCATGTAGGAGTAAGTTTCGAAGAGAAAGTTTCTTCCAAATCGAATAAGGCATCGATTGATGCTTGCACCAAGATCGCCAAGGCAAAGATTCAACCATTCCCAGGAATACACAGGTAAGAGAAATTTCCGGGATCTCCAAGCTTTTATGGAAGCTTTTTCGTGATAACTGCAGAGCGTCGTTAAGAGGAGTTTTAGCCATTTCAAACAATTTTTCCTTGTTGCTTAACATGTGTTTGAGAGTTGATGCAAACTTGGGCATCAAGATGATAGCATCCGCAGCTTATGTCAAAATGTAATTCTTGGAAAATTTGGAAAATTTGTCCATTTGATGACTAGCTTTTCACGGAGCTTTTGCTCATTCAAACGTGATGGATATGGAATAGAAGATTTGGATTTGGTATTTTCAACGGAGCTACGGTGGTTCAAAACAACTCCCGGATTAGGCTTGGGTTTCGGACAACTCGAGGATGGACATCATTGGTTCCTCCGTTATTAACAGAAGTTCCTTATCCTTTGTTGTTTCGTGTTCGCTTCCACTACCTTCGAAGAGAAGAAGAAGAAGAGGTAGTAGGAATAGCGGGTCCATCATATGAAACACCACTTACGGTCGTGATCGCTTTAGCATCGCCCCTCGGGTTAGCGATCGTGTTGCTCGGAAGTTTTCCCGAGCCCGAGGGTTGATCATTTAAAGACTTCTTAAGATCGTGATCCGACCGACCAACAACTGCTCATCTCATCTTGGGATTTCATGAACCGCTCAAGAACTCATCGATGATGGTCCCGGAGGATTAATGACGGAAGTGGATTAGAGGGAAATTTTGAGGTCGAATGTTTTGATTATGACCTTGTTGTTGAAAATTCCTTGATTAGGATTCACATTCCCATGAAATTGATTCCCACGATTGAAATTGTTTTGATGAAGGTTTCCTTGTTGTTGAAAACCTTGATTGGGTCCAGGATAGAAATTACCTTGGTTTTGATAACCTTGGTTCGCTCTAGGTTGATTCTCGATTTACTGTTAGATTCTCGGTTAAAACCGGGTGGTGCACGATAAGTGTTAACACGGTAATTTGGATCATTTTGAGGACGGTATTGATTACCTCCTTGATTTGTAGTACCGCTATAGCATTTGCTTCAAACGGACTACCATCGGTGGCGATCTGATTGTAGTATGCATGAGGACCACCACAAGTGACACAAACTTCAACTTTCTTCACTTCACCATGTGATGGTGTTTGAGTGAAGGTGACTTTCTTTGGTTAGCAAGAACCAAAGCTCGAATAATGTCCGTGAGTTTGTCAATCTTAGCATCGGTGCTAGATGTACTCACAGAGATGAAGTAGAAGGTCCAAAGATTAGACGAGTTTGATATGTCTTAGTGCGGAAAGGACGGACACGGGACTTATTTTCAATTATTTGTAAGGCTTCTTTGGTGGTTTTGCTAAGGAAATTACCTCCGCGGAAGCATTCAGAGAGTCTTGGTCGACTTGTCTCGCACCATTATAGAAAGTATCCATTTGCATTAAATCGGTAAAACCATGATGTAGACACTCATGAGCAATTCTTTGTAACGATCCCATGCCTCCCGAATGATTCATCAAATCTCGAGAAAATTTCATTATCTCATTCTTAAGACTTGTGGTTCGGGATGGAGGATAGAACTCGTTAACAAACTTGGTAACTAGATCTTCCCATGTCTCAATAGAACGAGGGGTTGTTTCTCAAGCCAATTACGGCTTGTCCTCTACAGAAAATGGGAATGTAAGAAGCTTGATAGCCGTGTGGGACATTCTTGTACTTGATGGTAGATGCTATCTTGTTAAACCATCGAATGTGTGCATGAGGATCATCCCGCCAAAACCATAGAATTGGCTTTGGGTTACCGTTAAGTAACCCGGTTTTGAGCTCGAAGGTATCGACCACAATGGTCGGGACAACAATGGCATCTCCGTAACCCTCGATGGGTGCTTGGAGAAGCTCATTCATAGGTTTGTCTTCCGCCATTTCGACGGTGGTGGTGGTGGTAGACGCCTCGACCACGGTGAAGGAGCCGAACGCCCCTCACGTCATGAGGAATCTTTCCAAGTTCGAAAGTGGACTTGTAGAATCGAAGAACGAGTCGCATGCACTAAGTATAAAAATCAATTTTCAAAACAAATGAGGCAAAACACAAGTGAACTTAACCAATAATCCCAAATGAACTGCTTTTTGAAAAAGGTACACCAAATCACAAGTGACACAAAGGCAAGTTTTAAATCGATGTTCGGAACTTATTAATGGTCGCACCCCCGCTAGGTAGTGCATCGCCTTGATTTTTCGGTGGTTGATTTTTATGTATATTTTAAGTACCACCGAAAAGACGAGGTATGATTTGTCTTGATGGGGTTAAAAACTTTTGGAAAATATTTTGGTATCGTCCGCTTAACCAAATCGTATCTCTTTAAGAATCACCTTAAAAGAAACACAAGATGTAAAACGTTACGATTGTTTTGTTGTTTTATATTGTTTTGGGTTTTAACACTTTAGGAAAAGTGTTAATGAACTTTTTTGATTTATATTAACTTTACAAAACTTTTACAAACCGTGGTATATGTGCAAGCACGGTCTCGAAAATGCTAGAAACACGCTACAAACCTCCCCGTAGCGCCTAAAATTTGATTGGTGCTAAGCAACAGTCGATAGACTAAAAACCGCTCAAACACTAATGCAATTAAGATCGAGGAATATAGGGAATTCTCGGTCGTTAAGTCCCACTTGAGGATGAATTGGTGTTAAAACACTTAATCAGATGGTAGAATGATCACTAAGGATAGAATCAAGAAGGTTTTCGATGGATAATTACCTAAAGAAAAGATTAACAAATAAAAGCGACTTAAATGCAAATTAAAAGAAATAAAAGATAAAATCTATTAAATAAACGCTATCACTATTTTTAAAGGCGATGAACGTTTAAAACCTAAAACTTAAAACTTACGCTTAAAATAAAATTACGCTCACGTACAAAATAAAAGTGAGTTTTAAAGAAATAAAAGTCCTAAAAGATAAAATTATACTTTTGGAATCCTAATAATAAAAGAAAATTATTAGAAAAATAAAATTATTTTTACAACTATTTATTTATTTATTATTAATTAAAAACTATTTATTAAGTATTTAAAATGCACTAAAATACAAAAAATGCAAAATTAACCTAGAAAATGAAATTATAATTTGGAAAATCTAAAATATGATAAAACTTATTTTAAAACTAAAAATATATTTTTAGACTTATTATGTATTTATTATTAATTTAAAACTATTTAAAACTAATTAAAATGCTAAAAATACTTTTAAACTAAGAAAATTATGGAAAAATACTTTTATTACTTTTATATTTATCTTAACCTAAGAAAATTGAAAATCATTTTTTGAACTTTTATAATTTATTTGTATTAAATGCTATTTAAAATGCCTAAAACTGCTTTTAATTAAGAAAATAGCAAACAGTTAAGAAAATTATGAAAATTTCAGGAAAAGTCTATTTTAATATGTAGAATCTAAGAAAATAGAAAACATGGGCTTGTTTGGAGAAATAAGCAATCAGCAATGGTGATCGCTTATAAATAAGCACTTATGATAAGCTAGAAGAACACAACAAGCACCAAACTGATATACAAGCTAAAATAAGCTATAAGAACTCTATTTCAACTAAAAACAACAAACCATGAACTCTGGATTACAAGTTTAACATAGATTTGAAGAATGAGCTTGATGAGCAAAACAGAATCAAGGGCTACTTTTAGCTTATGCACGTAACACACAATAAGCTAAAACCGAAAAGTAGAAATTGGAACTTGTATAAGACCTGGCTGAGACCAAATATACCAAAACTCAGACAATGATAAGCTCTTATGAGCTTGGGAGAGGCTCTTTCAAAACCTGACAATCCACTGAGTTGAAACTCAGTATATAGTGATTGACTTGGGACAAAATAATAAGCTCAAGCAGGCTTATCAAATAAGCTGCAACTGCAAATTTAAAACTTGGAACTTGAAAAGGACCAGGTTAACTGTCTTAGAACCAAAAATCAGAAGTTATTGTCAATTAATAAGCTCTGTAGAAGCTTATGATTGAGCTATTAAAACTGGTGTACAGGGCATATTTGCAAACAGGTGTGAAAAATAAGCTAAACAAAAAGCTATCAAATAAGCTATAAATGGAAAATAGGAACTTGTAACCTTGAAACAGCTTGGTTGGCTTCTCAAAAAGCTAATAATCACAAGCTATGGACAACTATGGAGCTTTTTGTGAGCTTGAGAAAAAGGTTAGAAATCTCATGCACGTGGCACATTGACTTTTTGAAAACCAAATAGTTTGACTAAAATGAACTTGTGATTGATCTAAAACACTGATATTGATGTATTAAGGTGTAATAAAGTTATATTAAGCTATGTTAACTACTTTTGAGCTAATATGATGATTTTTGCAAATCAAAATCCCAACAGTGGACTGATTCAAGACCAAAAGAAAGATTTTGACTTTTAGGCTAATAAGGACTTGTTTTAATGACTTGTATGAGTTATTAAGACCTAGTGAGACATGAGACAAGCAAAAGCAAAGGATCGCACAACATGTTACACAGTTGAATCGCACAAATCCAAACACTATTTCAAAGGACCGATTTTGAGCTTTTCAAAGAGTTTGTCGATTAAGAACTTGTACTTGATTAAAAACCTTAGATTATCATATAAGGGGACTATATAAGTATAAAACAACAACACTAATAGTATAAAACTAAGAATTACAAAGTATGCAATATTAATCGTTAAAATGAGATTGTTAATAACTCATCGATTTAAAATAACAAACCACCGGTTTTAAAACTTAAATACACTTAATTATGACTAATGATTATTAAGAAATAGATATCACAACCGATGAACAACTAAAACAAAGAATTGCGTAAAATGATTAAATAGCTTACAAATGGCTTTCAATGAAAATTTAGAACCAAGGACTGATAACCAATCCTAAATGCTCTCCACAGAGCTCTAAACCAAGGCCATCACAAATATACCTTGCTCCAACTTCTTGATCACAATCACCATGGATTTTTATTTTTCTTTATTTTCTTGATATTTTTGTGAATTTTGGTTTTGGATAATCGATCATCGCTTTTAAGGTATCTAAAACTTTTATAAGCTTTATAAGGAGCTTATATGTACTTCGAGTCCAAACTAACAGCTTAAGTAACAACATTCACCATTTTAAGATTCTTGAATTAGGAAAAATTGCATAACAAGAGATAAGACTTGAAACTGAAATTGATTATTGAAAAGGTTTCAAAATACATCGATAATACTTAATAAAGTACTTGAGAGCTTAAAATACCTCGGATAAAGGAAATTAACTAAAACGACATAAGCTTAAATAAAAATTATTCTAACCGACTTCTCCATTGCTTCCTCTTGATATTTATTGACTTTGATCTCCTTTGTCGACACTCTTGAGAATATCCCACCATAATCTAACCGCTGAAATCATCCAGATAATCAGATTGCCAAATGTCGAATTTGGCGCCATTTTTCAAGGAGTGGGTTTTCTGCATTAATTGGAGTTGGTTTGTGTGGAGGTGGAAGGGAAGGTACTCAGTGGTGTTAGTGAGGTGTAAGGTGAAAACCGGTGGTTAAAACCACCGGTTTTGGATGAAACCGCTGGTGAAGGAGGTGAACAAGACCAGCGGTATTATTTGATTTTAAAACTGGGCCGGTCACCGTTTGGACTTGGATTGGGCTTAGTTAATAATAGAGTCCGTTTGGCTTGGTTTAACAACAAGGACCATTAGTGCAATTTAGCCAAAGTTAAGGGCTGATCTTGAACATGTTCCAAACTTTATCACAAGGGTAAAACCTGCCAAGTAAGATTAGTACAAGGACCTTAGTTGTTAATTTCCATTTTACAAATCCAGGACCAAAATCAAATTTAGAAACTATAAGGACCAATATTGTAATTTTCTCCAAAGTTTATCATAAGGACCATTTTTGTCATTTATAAATAGAACAAGGCTAAAACTTGATAATTTTCACTTTTTAAATTAACCAAGGACTATTTTGACAATTTTCAAAGTTCGTGGACTAAAGTTGTCAATTTGTGATTTTTAAACTTGGAAGGGTTTGTTTTGACAACTTTTGAATCTCAAGGACCTAATATGATATTTTACAAGTTTTTGAATTACTGGGGGTGATTTTGACAACTTTTGTAACTTGGGGACTAAAGCGCCAATTATGCAAACTTAATACGTTTTCACCGATTTTGATGTTTTGCATTTAAAACATATAAAACACTTGTTTGTGATATTTTATCATTTTGATGTGTTTCGAGTGTTTTCGATGTTTTGGCATTCTAACAAGACAAAATGATGAGTATTTAGACACTCATCAAGAAGTCGCAAAGCACCGAAGAAGTCAAATAGTCAAAGTAATCGCTAAAGACAAAGTCAAAGCATCGCATGGAGAAGTCAAAGCATCGCTAGAACAAACAAACTGTTATATTCGCTTATGGAAAGTATTGTATTCCATGTTTAGATTACTTGTCGACAAGGTTATCAATTGTAAACCGACTAGGATATCCTTGAGCCTATAAAAGGACTCCTAGATTGGCATTAGAGGTACGATTTCGTAAAAAGAGTTTTAGAGTTTACGAATTAAGAGTTTAGAGAAAAGTTCAATATCTTAGAGTTGTATTAGAGTATCTCATAATAAGCGATTTAGAGTTTATTAATAAAGTTTTCTTCTTAGCTTTGTTAAGTAAATTCGCGCACTTGATAAAGATTGCTCGGTGTTTCTTTGTTAATAACTTAGGATTTATCCGAGGTTATTAAACCTTAACAAGCTAGTTTAGTTTGATTAAAGTATATCGATCCAACAAGTGGTATCAGAGCTTGTGTGGAAACTCTGACTAGGAAGAAATCCTACTTCAACAATATTCAAGATGTCGACTGAAGCTGCATCAACTCCTATCACAGAGGTATGTTCTAAGTGTCACGATTTTTATCAAAAGGTACTTAATGCTTATGTGATTGAAAGAGATAATTGTATTAAGGCTAGGTCTGAGGTAGCAGGTTATCAAATTACTTTAGTGTCTATGGAAGCTAAAATCATAACACATGAAAATAATGAAATGGCTTGGTGAAAAGTATGAACAACGTGATTACCAGCTAAAACTTAGTGAATGGAAACTAAACCAGAAAATTGCTAAAATTGAGACATTAACTAAGGAAAGAGATGATTTGTTAGCTAAGTTTGTCGCTTGGGAGAGTCCGCTTGTCCCATGTTGCTTATGTTGAAAAAGCAGAGAAGGGCTTACATTAGAACAAAGCTTAGGATTTGGAATGGACTTTAGTAACATAGATGAAAACCAACCTAGTGATCGTGATGATGGTGTTTTTGAGGACATAACCACTAGTGATGATGAGCTCATTAACTATGTAGATTCATCTAGTAATGAGGGCTCGATGAAGTGAACCACCTCCGAATATAAGAAAGACAATGGTTATCATGTCGTTCCTCATCCCATTAGTCATCAACCCTCTAGGCCCGATGTTTCTCGTTATGGAGTAGATAGTCTAGAGTTTAGGAAGAAGCTTGTTGCTCAATCTAGATCCGAGAAACCCAAAGAAACTGTTGAAAATAATGTTCAAAATCAAGCAAGACTTTTAAACCAAAGTATCGCTCAACAAGCAAGACATTCGCAAAACCTTTTCAAAACAAGAATGCTAAACCTTTTGGGATAATTTTGCTCAAAACAGATTTTATCACCATCAAGAAGGCAAAATAATTTTGGGCATAGACATAGAAGAAATCACTTTGGACATATGGGTCAAAACTGTGTTTTGTGTGTTATAGTCCTACTCACTTAATCAAAGATTGTGACAAACACTCGTAATATCTAAGCAAGTTTCAAGGAATAAGTCTACCAATCGAGACCTAGAGAGCACAAACCAGTTTGGACTAATTCAAATAGGGTTAATCACGTAAACTTCACACCGCATCATAGATACCCACATCGAGAAGACCTTCAAGATCTCACAAGACTTTCCAAAGTACGCCGTAGACAAGGTAATCGAAAACACTACTTGGAATAGGAATTCTAGGAGATCACACTATCAACCTAGAAGGTATCACAATTCATATAGGGATCTAGATCACAAGAACCAATTTAAAACCGAATGGGTTAAAGGGAAAGAACTGATGAGACAAACAAGACGCTCAACAAAAGTGAATCGATGTTTTGTGATACAAGAAAATGAGAATGAACTTGAAAGAGAATTTTGTTCAAAACCACATGTTTTGGATAACAAGAAAATATCGGATCATGCTTTAGAAAACAAAGGGAGATTATATACTCAAAGAATGTGAGTATGTCACTCCGTAAGGGAACACAAGTCAAGAATGGCTTGGGTTCCTCAAAGCAACTAACTTTTTCATCTTATTAGACAGGGCAACCCAGAAGATGAGCTTGAAGATCGTTTTATTATTGCAAGTGGTTGTTCTGTAAGCATGACAGGAGACAAGGATTTTCTGTCAGGTGTTTTGGAGTATATTAGTTAGTAAGCTATGTTTAAGGGGAGGACTATAAGTTGTTAGGTATAGTCCTGTATTGCTTGAGGGAGGATGTTAGTTTATACTTAGATTATATGAAAGTTTTGGCAAAGTATCGTATTTCGAAAGTACCGCTTGGGAAAGTACCGCTGGGAAAGTCGCTTATGTGGAAAGTATTGTTTGTCGTATTAAAGCACTGTTCCAACGGTAATGTTGAAGGGTAATTAGTAGTAACGGTAACTTTGTTATTTAGGTTGTGATTTTCAAATCTCACCTATAAATAACTTCTTTCCGATTTTCCTCTCATATTATTACTTCACATCTTTTCCATACTTATCTTCCAATTACCATCTCTTTATAATTCGACACAATCTTTCTATTGTGCTCATTCTTTCATACAATATGGTGAATCGCTTAACTGCTTCAAGCACAATATGGTGGCTAATTTGGACAAGACCGAGGCGAACTTGGCTTTATATGATATCATTGATTATCTAGTTGGGTCGCCTATTAGTTATGCTCTTTGGTTGAGCCGATATAATAGAGCCATGGATTCAAGAATTTTGGGCTAATGCTAGAGAGAATATGGAGGAGGATGAATATTATATTAGATCCTTAGTTCTTTGGAAAGACTATCAAGATTACGAGGCCTCCATTCGTGATGATTTATTATTTGGTGATGAAGATGGGGCCATTAGATTTGACAAGCAACTAATTTGGGATACTTTTAGTAATTTGGGCTATGAAGGTTCTTTGATCGAACAAACTTTTAAGAAGGCCTTATTCGTCCTCAATGGAAGTTTTTGATTCATGTTTTGCTACATTGCATAAGTTCTAAAAGCACTTCTGGGAGCAATTGGTCTAATATCGCATCTGCAGTGGTTGGCTTAGCTACGCATGCAGTGTTTAACTTTTCACGGCTTATTTTGGATGGAATGCTCTCTCATATATCATCCGGGGCCAAATGGTTGATGTACCCAAGATTTATACAAGTTTTCTTAAACAAGCAATTGGTCGATGTTCCTAAACCTACCGCTTTACTACCGTTATTGTGCAACAAGCCAAAATCTATACTTTCATGGCTAAGAGAAGCAACTTGTTCGTAGGTGGAGATATTCCTTTAACAACATCCATGATGGAAGTTGTACAAGTCGCTCGTAATGCAAACAAGAGGATGAAGAAACCAAGGTTCTAATAATGACCAAGGTATCGCTTCATAACGCATCGCATCTGCAAGCATCGCTTCCCAAGGTACCGCATCCGCAAGCACCGCTTCTCATGAAGATACCGTTGCTACAAGGTGATGTTTCTTCAGTCCCGAGGTTCAAGTCGAGATTGAGCGCACATCTACTCCATCTCCACAACGCTCGCTTCGAGGTTCAAGGTGCTTGCTACTACAATTCCTCGTGAAGGTTTAACTATGGATAACTATGCTTTGACAAAGGCGCTTGCTAGGTTAAACAAGACCTGTTGAGCGTCAAGCTAAAACTATTAGGAAGTTGAAGCGAAACTACTTACGGTTGAGAAATTTTGTTAAACCCTATATTCAAGGTTTCAATTTATGGGTTAAGGAGGAAAACAACGTCGGAAAGCACTTCGTAAGAATTGAAAAGAAAGACGGTTCCTAAATCATCTTTTGTCAACTTGGGGAGGAATTTAGACAAAGAAAATTTGAAAGAAGATGTTATGAAGACAAAAGAATCAAGAAGATGTTTTGAAGAAGAAAGAAGATTTTTCCGAGGAACAAGAAGTACAAGTTCAAGGTATCGATAATCAAGGTACTTGATGTTCAAGGTAATGATGAACAAAGCATCGAACATCAAAGCACCGAGTTTCATGATACATCTAGGCCGGGTTATAACACCAATAACTCCAAGGGTTTTGAATTTTGAAGAAGAAGTCGGTCCTTCTACGCTTGTTATAGAGGAAGAGGAGGAACCTAGATTTAAACCTATTCATTCACCAAGTGATGATGAATTAGTTGCTACAATTCTTGATCTTTCACAACCAAGAGGAGGAGTTACTATTAGAGATGCACAAGAAGAAGAACAATCAAGAACCGATCAACTCGCAATTGATCCAAAAGACAAGGGAAAAGGTGTTTTGGTTGAAGTTAAGAAGAAGAAACTTACTTTGGCGTAACTTAGAGCATTTGAAGTTGCAAGGAATGAAGTCAGCAGCTAGAAAAGTTCAAGAAGAGATAAATGCTAAAGATAGAGAAGAACGAGAAGCTCAAGAAGCTTTAGATAGAAAAGCACTCAAAAGGTACAAGATGCATTGGATGTCGAATCTACTTGAACCTTTACAGCCTCCAACACCGTTAGATTCATGTCAAGAAGACCTAATTTGGCTAAAGAAAGGAATGCAATGATGGCATACTTAAAAGGCAGAGGATTTAAAGGATTGCAAAAGCTAAATTATGTGGATATGAAAAGATTATATGATGCCGAGAGAAGCTTATAAGAAAGATTTTGCAGCATTAAAGATTTTAGAGAAGAATCTTATTGGATCAAGTCGAAAGGAAGAAAAGCTTAAAGAGGAAAAGAAAACCGATGCTGTGATGTTCGGTTTTCAAAGAAAGAAAAGGTTGAATTAAGATCCGAGACTAGTGATGAATTGAAGAATTATCTCGTAATAGTAGATTTTGATTATACCAAGGAAGATAATGACATGAAGATGAATGATCAAAGATCGGTGCTTTCAAAGTTGAGAAATCTAAGAATGGAGATTACATGGTTTTTCACAAAGAAGATAAAAGTTTCAAAGTTTTTAAACGGCTATGGACTTGTCGCATATCATAGACAGAGTAGATCTATTCTACTTATATCATGTCGTGAAGACTTATTTTGAAGATAATCCATTAGAAGGGATTGGATTGGTTTTACATGGGATCTTATAACCATGGGAAACCGATGAAGAAAGTAATCGATGATATTTGGAAGGATCAAGAAAACGGGAAATAGTTTGTTGGAGATTCTTTGAAGAACTGGAGTTCATGTCTTGGAGCTAGAAAATGGAACAATGATTCACATGTTTGCGTAAAGAAGATATCCTCTTACAGCTTGATCTAATGAGAAGAATGCTAGAACATGGATTGGAAGTAGAAGAGGTCGATGAAATTGCTTGCATGGTGATTAATTTGTTTATAGACCGGACTACCATTGCCGAGAATGATCTATAACCGGTATGATTTTGAATATATACTTTTGATATATCAAGATTTTTATTCAAAGCATCGCTAGTCGACAAGATTTTCATCAAAAGTATTGTTTGGTCTTTGATTAAACCAGCTTAAATGAATTTTAGAAGAAACCTTTGCTAAATAATAAATATTTTTGAAATAAAGGTTGAATAAATGGTTTTGTGATGATAACATCAATAGGTTATCAATCCACCATGGTTACAAAAGGATTGACTAATCCATGAGCAAACGGCTCGTAAAGATATATCAAATCCGCTTTTAGTTGACAACTTGCTAATAAGTTGGATGGTAATCAACTCACCATATCGAGAATGTGAAGAGTTGGCTAGCCCACAAGAAATGGCTTGTGGTAAAGGCGTGGAAAACCATTTTTGGTAATTAGTTCACCATTAGATAAAAGAACTAACTAGTCCGTATGGTACAACTTTTGGTAAAGACAAAACAAATCATTGATAGTCGGTGATTTGCTAAAATCATATGGTTATCAATGTACCATGGTCTTACACACCAAAACATTTGGCTACTCCAAAGATAATGGCTTTGGTAAAGAGTTCTAAATCCATTGAATTTTCAATGATTCACTTGAAAGTGATGAGAATAGTATGCAACTTAAATTAAATTACATGTACAAATTGTCATATGTTGTCAGTTGAAAAGATGGAGATTGCCGAATGCTACCGTGAAGAAAATAATTCTAAGGAAATACTTTGACAAAGCACGATTCTACAGAGATATAATTTAAAGACTAAAGAACAATCCATTTTAAAGATGAAGTCGTTAAAGATATATTCATAAAGGAACTTGAAGTCAAGCAAGTAGAATTCAAGTTAGGGAGGATTGTTGGGATATGAAAGTGTCAAGATACCAAAGCATCAAGATATGAAAGTACCGTAGTCGCAAAGTACCGGAAGAAGTCAAAGAGTCAAAGCATCGCTAAAGACAAAGTCAAAGCATCGCATGGAGAAGTCAAAGCATCGCTAGAACAAACAAACTGTTATATTCGCTTATGGAAAGTATTGTATTCCATGTTTAGATTACTTGTCGACAAGGTTATCAATTGTAAACCAACTAGGATATCCTTGAGCCTATAAAAGGACTCCTAGATTGGCATTAGAGGTACGATTTCGTAAAAAGAGTTTTAGAGTTTACGAATTAAGAGTTTAGAGAAAGTTCGAATATCTTAGAGTTGTATTAGAGTATCCGCATAATAAGCGATTTAGAGTTTGTTAATAAAGTTTTCTTCTTAGCTTTGTTAAGTAAATTCGCGTACTTGATAAAGATTGCTCGTTGTTTCTTTGTTAATAACTTAGGATTTATCCGAGGTTATTAAACCTTAACAAGCTAGTTTAGTTTGATTAAAGTATATCGATCTAACAAAGTGTATGTCTAATATACCGCTTGGAACCCTCTAACATTTTGGGTTCCACATCTACTTCTATTCCATCCGTGTCGCCCTGTGTATACAGTGATACAGATCATTCTTTGATTGTTGATAGCGGATGTTCCCGACATACGACAGCAACCTTAAACTCATTATCAAACTTTATTGCAAAGTTCATTGGCACCGCTGTGTTCGGAATGATCACTGCAGCTATCATGGGCTACGGAGATTATGTCAATGGGAACATCGAAATCGCAGGGTTTACTATGTGTAAGGCCTCGGTCATAACTGCTTTCGAGAGGTCGGTTTGTGATGGAGATTTGGAGGTTGCTTTCCGGAGAAAACTTGTTTCATTCGTGATCTACAAGGAAATGACCTAATGTCCGCTCGCGTAATTCTAGTCTCTACACTATCTCTATGCAAGACATGGTTGCTTCATCTCCCATCCGCTACTTTCAAAGGCAACATCAACAAAATCCTCGCTATGGCACCGCTGCCTCACATCTAAAATTTCAAACCATCACCAACCTTGCTCGACACAAACTAGTTGAAGGTCTCCCACAATTCCGGTATTCAAAAGATCACCTCTGCTCACTGTGAACAAGGAAAAGCACTCGTGCTCATTTTCCTTCAAAGGTGGAACACATCTCTCAAAGATGTGCTTCATCTTCTTCACATGGATTTGTTTGGCCCAATGCGCGTGCAAACGATCAATGGCAAACGCTACATCTTAGTAATTGTTGATGACTACTCACGATGGACTTGGGTCTACTTTCTCCGAACCAAAGACCAAGCTCCACAAATGATCATCACCTTTCTCACGAAAATTCGTGTTCACTCCATAACACCGTCAGTTAATCGTAACAAACAAAGGAACCGAATTTGTTAACCAAACCCTTCATGAATTCTATGAGAAACCGGGAATTCAAGATCAAACATCTATTGCACGTACACCCGAATAAAACGGAGTTGTTGAAAGACTAAACCGAACGTTAGTGGAAGCCGCAAGAACAATGTTAATCAATGCAAAACTTCCAGATTACTTATGGGCGTGTCGATTCATCGCATGCTATACTCAAAACCGCTTCTATGATCACAAAATGCCACAACAAAACACCTTTCGAGCTTGTCCACAACCATAAACCGAATCTCAAACACTTTCATGTATTTGGATCCCTTTGCTATCCGAATAATGATCGTGATGATTTTGAAAGCTCAAAGCCAAAGTCGACATTGGAGTCTTTATTGGATATTGTGAGAATTCTAAAGGTTACCGGATCCGAATCGTCAGACAAAACAAGTGATGGAAACGATTCATGCTCATTTTGATGAACTTACGGAGATGGCTTACGAGTATAACAGTTTAGAACCCGGACACAACCGCTTAAACTTTCCCCAACCCTCATCATCACCGAACAAAGCCCCTAGCTCACTTGTCAACAAATGGAAAGGTTATTTGCTCATTGCTCAAGAACGATATTGATGAACGTGCTCCGGTGTATCCATTGCTTCCGCCACTCAACCCGATAATACTCTTATACCGATACACCGCCCACAACAACTCATCATTGAAGAAGCACCACCAGTTGACTCCACCACAACAGCTTGAACAAACCGCTTCCAACAATGATGAACCGGTGATGATATTCTCAATGAAGTACCCCACCGCAGATTTTGATCCAAATGCGTTCTTTAACCCGCTTTCTAATGACATCGCTGCACCGATGTCGCGAATCATCAACAAACCATTTGAATCCTCGGAATCGCACAATGTATACCAACATCAACCTCTACACATCGATGGACTAAAGACCATCCTTTGGCAAATATTATTGGCAACCCAAATCAACCAACGTTACGAGACAACGTCTTCACACAAATGGTGAACATTGCATTTATGCACTCACCGTCCGCTAACTGAGCCTAAAACATTAAAGATGCAATGACAAAAGACAATGGATTGAATCCATGCAAGAAGAACTCAACCAATTCAAACGTCCCGAAGTATGGAATCGGTTGAAAGACCAACAGGGTCTACGCTATTGGTCTCAAATGGATTTGGAAAAATAAATTGATGTTGAAGGAAACGTTATCCGAAATAAGTCACGCCTCGTTGCTAAGGGTTATCGTCGGGAAGAGGAATAGAATTTGAAGAATCTTTTCTCCGGTCGCTTGTCTTGAGGTCGTTCGATATTTCTCGCGGTCGCATTGCTCATATGAATATGACGGTCTATCGATGGATGTCAAACCGCGTTTCTCAATGGACAACTTAAAGAAACGGTTTATGTCGACCAACCGATGGATTCGTTGATCCCGAGTTCCCGAACCATGTCTACAAACCGAAAAAGCTCTTTATGGTCTCAAACAAGCTCCTGCATGGTACGATAAGCTATCATCTTTCCTCATTGCTAATAATTTCACTAAAGGTTCGGTTGACCCAACTCTTTTATACAATATCACGGGCACATATCTTAATTGTTCAAATTTACGTGGATGACATCATTTTGGGTCTACACATAAAAATTTTCAATCGCTTTTGCAAAACTAATGAAGAAAAATTTTGAAATGTCCATGATGGGTGAACTTACGCTCTTTCTAGGATTACAAGTTCATCAATCACCCCGTGGTATTTTCTTGAGTCACCCAAATATGCCCTTGAATTGTTAAACAAATTTGGAATGAAAACACTCGGACACTTATGCCACACCAATGGCACATACCAAGAAGCTAGACGCCGATTTACATGGGAAATTAGTAGACCCTACCAAATACCAAGTATTATTGGGTCTCATGTATTTAACAACTAGCGACTGATATTGTCTTTGCCGCTTATCTATGCTCCCGTTATCGATCGCGACCAACCGAAACCCACCTCTCGAGGCTAAAAGAATCCTCCGATACATCAAGGGAACCATTAACTTGGGATCCGTATCCGAAGGATTCGGTTTTGAACTAATCGCTTTTTAGACGCGACCACGCATGATGCTTAGACTCAAGGAAAAGTACTTGAGAGCACTACAATTTCTTGGTGATAAACCGTGTCTTGGCAATCAAAGAAGCAGGATTGTACATCGTCATCATCAACCGGCGAATATGTAGCTATGTCCGCGTGTTGTGCTCAAGTCATATGGATGCGAACACAACTCAAAGACTATGATTACGTGTTTGACAAAATCCGATGTATCGCGACAATCGGAGTGCCATTGCGATCTCGTGCAACTCGATTCGGCATTCAAATCAAAGCACATCGATCTTCGTTATCATTTCATCAAGGACCATGTGGAGCAGTATAGTTGAATTATACTGCATGAGTGCGAATACCAATTGCGAGATCTTCTCACCAAAGCCTTGCCTCCCGCTAGGCTTAATGAGTTGGTCCACCAGATTGGTATGAGATTTTGACTCAAGAGGAATTGGATGACCTCCTAAAACAGTCTTAAAAACACACAAACACCAAAATCTCTTTTGTAAATATTTTTCAAAACAAAATACAAAAATATAAAACCTGGTAAAACAACAAAAATATTCTTCTAGTCTATTTCTTTCAACATGGCAAGTACATTTCTTCCATCAACACTATAATCTTTCAAAATTCAATATTTTTTTCCGATCAAGTGTTGAGGGGGAGAAAATTAATATCAAACTGTTTCATAAACATTTGTGTACTTGCATATTATTCTATACCAACTGATTCTTTTATCAATGGTGGTAAACTTTTCTGGTTAAATGACACTCCTCGGACCAAAATTTATAACCTCTCATTATTTTATTAATTCGAGGGGGAGTGTCGTCAAGTTTCTTTCTTAAAATCTTTGTTTGATAACTAAAATGAAAGTTAAATGGCATTGGATGAAAAAGGAAAAGGTGGAGGGACTAAAACTGCCAAAATCTCAAAGTTATTTTAATTAAAACATCTCCACCTAACTTATTCTTCACATTTATTACTAACACCTAAAAACATCCTACGCCTAAGAATCATTCAAGAAATCTATGTTTTGGATCATCATTTGTAAGTGTTTTTGTGTTTATAACAAGTTTTTAAACAAAGGTTTTAAATCTTTCATGAATCCAACAGTTCAATCATGAGATATTATGACTTTTGTGGCTTACGCGTAAGCGCAAGAATACACAATTATTGGTGTGTGTTTGTGGTTAAAACGAGTGTGCCAAAATGTTTAAATAACATCAATGATACTTCTTTTATCCTCAAAATCCACCCAGAAACATGAATTGACTCATTTTCAAAATTAGAGTTCTTGAGTTGATTTGGGTATTTTCAAATGAGAATGTTTTTGGTAATAAAGATTGTTGTATGAGGTGCTATTCAAGTTGAATTGAACTTATCTAAACCCAGATTTTACCCAGAAACTCAAATGAAACGTCAATGGGAAGTTAGGGTTTATATTCATACGGGTAGGGTACTTTTGATTCTTATTTTTGATGTTAAAACATGGATAATCATACTCAATATGCTTCTTTGAACTCCCAGAAAATTTTTGGTGCATATACTATGGCTAGAAATCCTATGTAATTCATGAACCCTAGGGTTTTGACTTACGCGTATGACTTTCTACGCCGAATCGCTAACTTGCTTTCATGCCATGATTTGTGTTTAATATGACTATACATGTTAAGATTGATGATATGATGGTTTATTTCGTGCTTGCTACTCGTAAAATTCGAATCAAGGTCGATTGTTACTCACGCATAAGGATCACCTTACGGCGTGGCGCTTATCGCGAAGAGTAATCCCACGCGTAACTACTACGCATAAGGTTCTACAATGGGACCACGCGTATCCCGTGAAGGATATGCGTGGCAAAGACTCTACGCATAAGGTCTACTCTTACGAGTAAGCCTTACGCGTAAGATCTTTATACGCCCACGCGTAAGCTCCACGATAAGGTGCCCTTTTCCACGCTGTAACATTTCTTACTGGCGTAAGTTAGGATCCCACGATAAGCTTTCGCTCACGCGTATATCACTACATTTACGCTGTAACTTTGCCATATCTACGCCTAAGCCTTGATAGACCTTCATTATGAATTGTTACGCACAAACTTGTTAATAAACAAATCATATCGTCACGAAACCAATAATGTCACTAATAAACTTAATCGCTTAATATGTTGTGTTAAATATGTGATAACATAAACTTTAAAACTTAAAGTTAACTAACTCACAAAACTTATCACGGCGACATTGGACTATTGAACAAACAAGTGACTTTGGACTCAGAATAATCTTTAACACTGTATATTCAATAATTAGACAATAAAACCTTCATTGACTAACATTATGTCTTCGATATGTTGGTTCTTTTGGCTAATATTATTTCGAGATCACGACATGGTCGCTCAAATGAATGTGGATGCACCAAGTTCTCACAATTCTTGACATCTTCCCAATGGCTATCCTAGAAAGATTGGAAAGAACAACCTTAGGGTTGACTTTGAAACCCTCACCGCTCTGAATCTTCTTGTCTCATTTCGTGGATATTCTAAGGAATCATCCCTACCGAACATGTTCTCACACTCGCTACTATACACGAAATCTACATTCAAGAATTCGAATTCTATGCAGAGGATCACATGTCAAAGTGCGGTGACAAAGGACACTTAATCACAAACAAGTCACCATCACTCATGCGGACTTACGGGTCGTTCTTCTCATTCCCGAAATCGAGCCAACCGACCTCTTTGCCACACCCATCGAGGATACAGTTCTTGATTCACGATTGATATTGGCTATGATGAAGCTTCAGAACAATCACTAAGCACTCTCATGTGGAGCTTAAGAACATTCCTCAACCGTGGAGAACCTCTACATCATCATCACCAAATCGGTCTCGGTCGTGGCGGTGGCTATGAGCATCCCAAGCTCATAAAACTACAGATCTTCCGGTCATTAATCAACAAAAGGACATCGAAATTGAAGCATCATTATGGGAAGACATGATGTCATTTCACAAGAAACTTGGCTCAAAGATTCCCTATGTCGATACACTAAATTGTTGATCCAAAGAGCACTTGGACTTCATCCCGATATTCCACAGAGGCTCAATGACCCGCATAATCACGATATGTTGATCGAGCCTACCCTTTCACCGTAATCAAGGAATCATCTACAAAGAAACAGGTGTCGTGGTTACCCGATCACCTTCCGCCTAAAGAAATCAAAAGCTCGAGACATACAAAAGGTATCTAGTAGTAGTACGAGAAGGCAAAGTTGGTCATCTCGATGAAAAGCCTTCGAACTCCTACTCGAGAACCGTAAAAGGCAAGTAGGAAGTGCTTGCAATCATCGAAAGTCAAAGGAAGTTTCCCAAGAGGAATCCTCCTCGTAAAAGGATTGTTCCTTCTAAGGAAGCCGCTCCCATTCCGCACCTAAACCTCGAACCGCAGAGAAAGCTAATTGACGAGGACTTTGAGGTATCGAATCAAATGAGGAGGTTCACTACTCGAATCAAACCGAACCACCTCCTCAAGAACAAAACATCCTAGTCCTCCAATGACCTAGGCAAAGGGAAGACTCTATACTTGTGCCATATGAAGAAAGCTCGAAAGTGATGAAGAGCAACTAGATAAATCATACAGAAGAAGTTTAAAATCGTTAGACACCTTCAAAAGTCAAGAATTTGCAAAAGATCAAATGGGTGGCCTCGAGGTTCAAGTGGTGTCGCCCACTCTAAACCATCTCCTAATGCGTTAATCGACCGATAAGGGAGCCGGTGCCACCACTCTTCTGCAACAACAACAACTTTTGGAAGATTCTATTGAATATGAGTTCGAGGAACCGTAAAAGGATAAGACCGAGAAAGAAGATCGATGAAGAAGCTAAGGCTCAGACGGAAGAAAAGGCTAAATCTGGACAAGATGACGAAGAGAATTATGATGATTATCTTCTCAACAATTCAACTCGTTCCAAAGAGGATACTTTTGCACCTCCTAAGGACCTCGAGCCTCCTCATGTCTCCTCCTCATCAGATTCATCATCTCACTCCTCACCACCACAATCTAAAAGATCAACCAAATCAACATCCAAATCAGTGAAGAAGCCTACTCGATCTTGGATATCTCATGCTCATAAAAGAATTGGGAAAGTCACAAATAAGTCGAAAGAAAGACATCCTCCGCAGAAGATGAATTTCTATGCCGATCGACACAAGATATTCATGATGATCTCGACAAGATGCAAGAGGAAAGGAGTATGTCCAAGCTCATGAAAGATGATCTTCAAGGAAAAATGGATGAAATGATCAAAGGATACACTCAGCGGTTCCTTATGGAGGTCGTTCCAAATCGAAAGAGCGTATGTATACCGCATAACCGTATCCAAATCTATTGCATCTAGCCAAACAAGCCATGAAATCAACTCCGATGAATTTAAGCATCAATCCAATTGAATATACAATCTTCTCGCACGATGAATTGGTGAACCGCTAGTAGCGCAAATGTCGACACGCCCGCAACGCTTGCCTCGCATGAAGCTAAACTGCTTGAAGCTCTATTGGAATACCAACTCGGGTCCTCATTCCGGAAGAAGTCATTAGGCCCAAACGCTCAAGAGATGATGAAGACAAAGATCGGGACAAGGATAAAGAGCCCAAACGCTCAAAGAAGTCTCGATGTATCATCCTCTATTCAAGACTGATGCAACCTCCACCACAATGGACTCTCGCACAACAAAGATCACCTCCTCGTTCTTCTCTCGATAAACCTCGGGATTCCGAGTTACCACCGAGACTCGTAAAACCAGTGATCACTTTGAGTATACGGTGGTGACGATGAGGAAGTCCGTGAGCCCTACAACAACCCACCTCTCCCAAACAAGTTAAGAAACCGAATCGTAATCCTCATCTAGGTCAAAACAAAAGAAGAAGAAGGCGCCCATGGTCGATGTCGTATCATGGCTAGATGAAGATACTACACAAGAATTTGAATGGTTTTCACACTTGTCAATTCCACTCCCACCCCAAGAAGGTCAAGATCCGTGACGGTAATACTTTGGAGAATGCTAAGATTATGCAAGAAAAGTTCCATGTGAAGAAGATGACGAAATTCGAGTTGCGGCGCATCAAGAATAAAGCTTTCCAACGTGGAAAGATAGCTCGAGAAAGTGCCATCGAGGTCAAATATCACCTTGAAAACATTGCTCGAGCTATGTCTAACAACATGGATTGGCTCAACCCGAAGCAAACATCGACTTCACCAAACGGGACAACCCTCCATACTACACCGATCGGTCTAAACCTCTACCAACAATTGGCAACCAGATGAACCTAGGATCCTATTCGGATATTTCTTCAACAAAGACTTGGAATTTCTTCTACACGATGGCGATGGATCAAGGAAATACGCTACATCTTTGACACTTCCATTCCCAAAGAACCATATACTCAAACCGCATAGCTATCGAGGAAAGAGCTAATCACTTGTTCTCCAACAAAGTGGAAGCATACGACCGAGATGCAATGTACGGATTCATCATTGGCCGAACATCAAGAATCTACTACCGTCGCCAGTTCGTAAGTCTCAACATGCGGTGTTCAATACTAAGGATATCGCTGCCATCAAACACGTTGATATGTCGACCAAATGGGACTACACTTTTCTCAAGAAGATTGTGGTCAAAAGGCAAGATGAACGGGATTATGCATTCTCTCAAGTTGACTTTGAGAATTTGTCTCTCAACGACATTGAAGACATGTACCTTGCCAAAGCATGTGGTCGCATGAGGCAATTTTCAATCAAGTACAACGTGAATTCATCAAGTCACCGCTCATCTTCATCGACGATAGTCATCAAAGAACGTGTAGAAGATCTCCACCGGTCGTTGAGTCTTATCGCACCGTGTCAACTTCACTCCACCACGCCTGATCTTCCCGACATCAACCACTCTCATAATACACACTCATCGAGAAACCATTCGAGTCGCCATCGTAGTGAACTTCAACGAAATTGCTTAATGGCGTGTAGTGATCTTCACAAGTTTGGGGATCACACTTTGAAGATGGTTAGGGATGGATTGGCTTATAGGTTGAAGGATATACGTCAAAGATCGGGTCTCCTAAGCGATGGAATTCTTAGGATAGAAGGGATGTGAGGAGGATCATCAAGATGATTGATGAAAGGTTGTATAGAAGGACCGCCTGTAACATTGGAAAGCTTTGTTGGTGGTCGACCCGTGATTAACATCACCGACTATCAACGCCCGCTCGCACTCGGCAACATCACCGCACTTCACGGTACCCTTGAACCGCTTCTTTCATTATCAATTTGGATGTGTGATTATATATGTGGATGGCTTGTGCACACATAACGATTGTACAACCCGTTCTTGTCAAGAAAGGACCTGTAGTACGCTTGATGCCACAATCCTTATTAAAGGAGCGAAAGCTTCTTACTTTTGAGTAAAACCTATCAAACCTTTCATTTTCAAGGTTTTGCTCAAAAGGACAAGTACTTCCGTATGATTTTCAAAACCTCAACCGCTTGTATCACTTGTTGAGGGGAGTATTTGAATTAAAACTTTGTTCACAAATTGTTCATAGTGGTCATCTTCCGCAACACTCGAAATGGTGATATTTATTATCAACTTTTCAAAAATAACATTTTATATGCCATTTTTAAGGGGGAGAAAATTATGTGATAAGAAATATGTTGTACAAATGCAAATGAATCTTTATATAATAGACTTAACCAACGAATTGACGGTACTAAACTGTTAGTAACTCGAAAAGACTTGTCCGGGACGGGTAATAATTTCAAGCTAGTTCGCTAGTAATGTAAACGTGTCTCGCAAAGGACTTGTCCAAGTAGAAAGTACCATTCGAGAAACTCTTGGTAGACATGAACTCGACGGTATGACAACCTTTCGAGGTTTGTCTACACCTTCAAGGTAGTTATTAGAGCTAGTTGTCACCTAAAAGTCGACAATGTAACCCTTTAACTATTCAACATAACCGTGTCTCGCGGGATTGTCTATCTTGAGTTGATCAATTCATAAAGTGCGCTCTTTCCTCACTATGCAAATTTCTGTAAAACTCTTAAGCACATGTGGAGGGGAGTATTTTTGCTAAAAGATAAAAATCTCACGATGGTTCAAACATGTTTTCATTTACAAACCCTTTGAGAGATTTTCTTGAAAAATGGTTTATGGCAACATAGGTTAGTCATGGAGTAATAAGGTGACTAAGGTTAGGAATAACTGTCCTATGATCCACGGAGTCGGAGGATCTACCCAAGGACATCACAAATAGTTAGTACTTAGAAGTCCTTAGGTATGATTATAAAAAGGAGAAATGAGAATCGGAGAAAGAAGGAGTTGAAGAATTAAAAGAAATGCAAAGAAAAGGGTGAAAAGAAATAGCCCTCCAAATTATTCAACTTAGGGCGCATACCGTGTTCAATTCATATGCTCTTGGTTGTCACTTAGTGACGCCGGTATTGAAGATTAAAATTAAGTCATGGACCCAAAGGACGCATGCACTATACCTTCTTAGCCACTCAAGTTTCTCTTAATGAAGCTTGTTTCATTCTCACAGGGAACCCTAGGTAAACTATTGGCTTTCTTAGAGATCGATGGTATTGAAGAGGAGACCTCTTCCTAGTCTCCGCTCAAGAAAACCAAATCGCACTATTGAGTCTAGAGCCACGAGATTCATCAAAAGATCTCTTAGGTACACTTGACATTTCATCACTTGACATTCAACAATAAGAATTTCGAGCTACAATATCGAGTCCTTCACGGATCTTAGCAACTGTCGAGAACATTTATGAGAGGTTCACACCGTGATCCACAATGATTGAATGGAAACTCTGCCGTGGTCAACATCAAACAGACCGACAAGCAGTCACTTTGGTAACTCCCGTGGATTACGCTTAGTGTGTCTCAAACGGTCTACGATCGTGAGGTGATGCTTGGTGTACCTCAACGACTCATCTCGACTCAGATGTACTTGCACATCGCATTATTTCACTTATGGGACTCCGGTTCAGAATGGCCTTTGCAAGAATTAGAGTTGTGTTTTCACACTATGTCATTAACACTCTCGAAGTTCAAACTTGTAAGTGCCGGAATCCGCTTATTACTAACCGCTTAAAATGTTTTCTTCTTATGGAAGCTCGGAGCGGGATGATCGTGCAGATTCTTCTCATGCTCACGCCAACATCATCACTAATGGAACTTCTATCCAAAAGCAACACAACGATCGTAATGATTCTTCACAAACAAAGAATCTACAAAGTTAAAGACTTAAAGAACTTCATCAAGATCAATTCCAATGTCAAAGAGCGCGTGAGCATGTTGAAGAATGACGTGAGACACCAGAGCAAACAAGCGCACTGAGGCGCACTTGATGCGGACAACAACATACTATCACTTACACCACAAATAACAATAATCAAAGAACAAAGTTAAAGAAGACGCCAAAGCAAAACTGCTCAAGGAAAACTATCTCTACACCGGGAGATTGTTCGAATCAAGACAATTCTTCTCACAAGAAAGAAGAATGTCGAAGACGCCAAAGCTACCATTACATCAATGCCTTCACTGTTTTCATCACTAACACTGAGGGGAGATTGTTGGAATCACTCCTAAACCTTAATTCAAGTGTTTGTTACTTATATGTAATAGGTAGTTTATTATGGCCTTTATGTTTGTTTAAGGTCAAGCTTATGTAGAAGGCCCATAAGCTTAGCCCATGTCCAATAAGGAAAAGGGAAGGAGTGGGAGTGTTGCCCTAGCTCCTTGCCTATAAATACTTTTGTATTAACCTTCATTTGAAGGTTGGTTGTTCAATATTTTCTCTTTCACTCACATCTACGCATAACCGGTTTCATTCTTAACGTGTGTGTGTGTTTGGATAATTATTCAATCGCCTCTCTATCTTTCTTGTAAGCTTGTGTTGTAAGACTAGTGACCTATCACAAAGCATCACAAGTCATACCTACTAGGGATGGTAATCACAAACTCATTCCGGATCTAGGATATAAGCCTTCAAACTCATTCATGGAACATCTTGTCGATCAACTGGCTCTAATGGTTATGCAAAACCTGAACTTTACCCCATACACCAACAATCATCTTAGAACCGCATCTAACCTTCACAATCATACCACGGTTAAAGATGGAAAGGTAGTGGTGCAAAACGTGCAAGGAAGATAGAATGCATACCTTCCACACAATGAACTAGGGAATGCTGGAGCTGGTTATGGGAATGCTGGTATATGTGGAGGATATGTGGGTAATCAGAATCGTGGAAGGAACATGGCTGAGAGTCAAGGAAAGCCAATCTAGTGCTACAACTGTTGTGGAAAAGGACACATCTGATAACATCAAATATGGATTTACTCTTGTTTTTCATTGTTTTCCACTTTCAGGTAAATTACGAGCATTGGAGCTAAAGAGACGCGGAATTGGAGAATTATCTAAAGAATTATCATAGTATGCTGATTTTGAAGAAGTTACGGCGTAACTCTTCTCTCACATTACGCCGTAACTATTGAGTGACTCAAAAAACCAACTTATCAGAAGGTTACGGCGTAACTCTTCCCAAAGGCTACGGCGTAACTATATTAGGACAAATAAGGTTTCATGCTGCTGATACTCGCCGTAACTACTACATCTACTATGGCGTAACCAAGTTTATTGAAGACTACGGCGTAACCACTTATTAGGTTACGCCGTAACTAGCAGATCTAGTGCAACATACGATGAAATAGAAGGTTATGGCGTAACTATTATATTAGTTACGCCGTAATCCAGATTTGGCCTATAAATACCCTACGAATTCCAGCATTTCTAATCATCCCATTCCACACACAACAACCAGAGAATATGGGAAAAAGCTCAAGGCAGGTCTAGAGGAGCATACAGAGCTGTCTCCAAGGGAGAAATCACTCCCCGACGATAAGCATTAGCATTTTATATTTTCTTTACTTTCAATTCATGAATTTCGCACTTTGAATATTGAATTGGTTTGTATGATTAATATGAGCGGCTAAACACCTCTTGGTGCTAGCCTAGTTATGATTCCTTAATTGTTTTGTTTGCTTTTATTTTACTTCCTTACAATTATTTCTAAGTGTATGCATGCTTAGTTTATTGGTATCCACCCTTGGTTCGGTAGTTTTGAATGGTGGTAGAGGCCAATTTCCTAGAGATATGACCAACCGACCCTAGGTGAGCGGACCGAGACGGGAAGGGTAAGATATGACCAACCGACCACCCTTTCTACTTGTGCGATTTGACCAACCGATCACCTACCGCTTGGATGAACTTAAGAATTAGGGGTGAGTGTTTAAGTTGCTAATGCCCGCACTCACTATTATAAATCTAGCATGTAGCGGTACTTAATGACTTGGCTTAGGGACCAGAACAACAGACTTATGAGGGACACCGACTTCTCCGTGGTGACATCTTTGTAGATAGGTTAGGCGAATTAACCAAATGTTGTCCTCTCGACTTTGACCCCACCAAGTAATTAGAAGTAAGTAGACGAGACATAACTAGCTAGGAGGATTAACTAGGTTAGCACCACTCTCCTCTATTGATTTTTCCTTTACCATTTATTTGCTTTTGTTTGCTTTATTCGCTTTATTAGTTTAATTAATTAATTCCCTATCGAAACCATTATTAATTTGTGACACCTAGACTTAGTAATAATCCAACACACATAGCTCTTGGAACGACCTCGCCTTACACTACACACTACCATGACCGGGTACACCGCTGTTAGTGCACTAGGGTAGACCATAGGTATAACGAGACTTTATTAATATTAAAACCCAGTCAAGAAAACATGCATCAAGTTTTTGGCGCCGTTCGGGAGCTATTTTAGGATTTCATATTAAGTCTATTTTAATTTTCTTTCTTAAATGTCGGGATACAAGACTCATGACTCGAGGCCTTTTCAGCCACCCATTCGACGACCCGGAGAAGCAATTTCGAACAAGGAAAGTTTACTCTCGGTTCCTATTCACAACATCTTCTCATTTTACTTAATCGACTAGTCCGACGCAGAACCGGAGGTCATTAATGAAAATAATATCTATGACCTAACTATGGAGCAAGATTTGGGTGACCAAATGAGAACCGCCAACTAAGCTTCACTCAGATTCTCATCTTGAAAATACACTATTCCGCATTATATTATTCGAGAATTACACGAACTTAAGTTTTTGGAGATAAAGATGAGGACGCTCAGATCACGTCAAGAAGTTCTCCACTTATCATCTCATTTCAACGTCGAGGTACTCCAAGCTATTCGGTCACCGCAAGGATTTTTCCTATGACTATTCTTCGGGATAGCGAAAATATGGTATAACAAACTCCCTAACGATTGTAAAGGAGCATGGGATAAACTAAGAAAAGAGTTCGCCCAAAGAATTTTGCCCTCCTTAAAAAATGGCCAAGCTTCTTGGGAAAATCTATTAATTCATTCAGGTTGAGAAGAAATGCTTTACCAAGCATGGGAAAGATTTAATGAGCTACTCTATCGATGCCCCACTCATGATTTAAACAAACATCAGATCGTCTACGTCTTCTATCGTGGGATTAATGCGCTAACACGAGAACTTCTAGATTCCCCAAGAACTATTCCTAGCATGACTCCTGACCAAGCCCTGGAATGTATTCAACGGATTTCTTAACATTGCTACAAGTGGCATATGGATATAGGGTACGCACCGAGAGATAATTTCGATCATAAGGTAATAAAGACGATAACAAAACAAGAATACAATTATGGGGAGATTTTCAAAAATGAAGGTTTGAAAGAGAATCTGAAGCATGCAAGGTTGAAAGGGTTAAGAGTGTGTTTGGGACCAAAACCGGGAGCGATCTTGAGAAAAATATTCTTGACCACATCAAGGAATCAAGAGAATGAGATGATAGGATTGAAAAATTGATGAAAACATCCGTGGATAATACAGTCTCTTATCTCAAGATTCACAATGATAGGATCAAGAGATTGGAAAAGGTGTTAGCTCATGTTCAGAAGCAATCTCTGATTACTTAGCAGCTCGAGAGGAAGAAGTTGTCCACACCGTAGAAACTATCCTTGAAGAACCCATGACCTTTTCGGAAAAAGTTAAGCGACGAATCAGCATGAAAAGACAGCCACTTCTGGACCAAGCTTTACCGGTAAACTTCCCTATCAATACTTCTATTAAACTAATCATGATGATATTCTGCAGGAATTAAGCAATGATGTGATAATTCACCCCTCAACGAAAGATGTTCAGCAGTTTTGAGAAACTAGCTACCACAAAAAGAAAAAGATCCGGGGTGTTTCACTCTCCCTTGCTTGATCGGGAGTCTAAACATGTGTAATGCCCTAGCTGATCTTGGAGCTAGTATTAGTATAATGCCTCGTTTGATGTTTTTGCGTATGGGGATTGGTGACCTAAAGTTGGCCAAGATGAAAATTGAAATGGCAGATCGATCTATGCAATCGCCGTTGGGCATCGTTGAAAATGTGTTGGTGTAAATTAAGAAATTTCTTTTCCCAGTAGATTTTGTGATTCTTGACATTCTGGAAGACAACAGAATACCTGTCATTTTAGGTAGGCCTATACTTGCCACTGCCCATACTAAGGTGGATGTCTTTGCTGGAAAGTTAACTCTTGAAGCTAATGGAGAAATTGCAACGTTCAGACCTAATGAAAACTTGTCTACCCCGAAAAAAGTATGTGCAATTGACCCAATAGGCAGTTTTGGTGATGCTTTAGAAGAATTTCTTAGCGACCCCCCAAATCCTGGCGAGGTTGATTCGGGAAGAGATTTTGATGTTTTCGTCAACTTTGAGGAAGAGGATAATTTAGGATTAAGTGTCAAGATCTCTCAGTGACGCCGAGATGGCCTATTGGCAAGAGAACTCTGTTAAGGCTTTTTCGCAAACCAATCAATCTATATTTCATGAGGTAGGAACCCGCATACATCATAGTAACCCCTATTATCTCAAGATTTCATGCAAAATCAGGTTCATCGACTTCCACTCATTTATTGACACTACTTCCCAAGTCAACATCATGTCGAAAGAATGCTACAACAGAGTTATGAAGAAAGAATTAGAATATAAGGGAAATAACTTTCTTGGGTTTGCAACTAACATCCATGTCTTCGTTGGAACTCATTCATTTTTGGTGGACTTTATGGTTTTAGACGACGTAAGCGAATTTGTGGAAGAAGGACTTACGGAAGTAATTGTAGGAAATCCTTTTTAGGAAATGTCGGGGTTAGATAAAAATGAAAAAGAAGGGTTAGTATGGCTAAAGATAAACGTTGATAAGACTATTTTCAAAATGCCGAGAACGATCAAGAACTATAAAAACTGGACCAAGAGGTAGTTAAGACAAGCCCAACCACTGCTCGATATCAGTGAGGAAGACAAAGAGAAAGGTATTGACCACCCTTACCGTAAAATCAAGAGTTTCTACTCATTTGCTTAGAATTAGGAGATGACTACAAACGGGATGAGAATTTGGTAAGTTGGATCCAACGTGGAGATTGCCATATCCACGAAATGACCAACAAGCACTGGTAGCCCCGCGGCTCTGAGTCTAACTTAAATACTCGTAAATAAAGAAAAGTGCTCTTTTGGGAGACAACCCGAATTACCCCTTTCTTTTGTTTTATTTCCATTTCTGTAGGGTTTTGTGTTTTCTAACCATTTTTGAAGGAAACGAGGAAGTAATTATCACTGCACTTGTTTGATCCGATCGGGGTTATGGCGTAACTCATTTATGTGATTACGTCGTAACCTACTTTTTAGCAAAGAGAATTCTTGACGCATTAATAATTACGGTGTAATACCATCTCCGTGGTTACGCCAGAACCACTCGCTTTGCAACTTATATCGGGTTTTGCCGATTCTGGTGTAACTCCTCAAAAGAGTTACTACGTAACCTTCCTCTCGCTTTAATTCTTTCATTTTAAAATACAATAACCTTATATTAGTATTTTAAATGAACTTTGTGGGTGTGTTCCTATAAACCCTCACGAGACTTCACTCGTCCACTGGGACACCAAGTGGTTTAAAAGGTTTGTTGCATGTGCTAAATGCAACCTTGATTCCTACGAAAGTGAGTTAGGTTTGTTTTTCATTTTCATTTTTTTCTTTTAGAATTATTCTTGTCGGTAGTATGATTTTCGAGGATTGAAGTTTGTTCATGATGCTTATACGAAGGCACGCCTCTTTTCGTGGGCCTTCTTTCTTTATGGAGCAATTGCGGGGAAGTTCTCACTCTAATTCTACTTTTCTCTTCACCTTTATATAATGCTTAGTACAAAAGGGACTTTGTACAATTCAAGTGGGGGGACGGGAGTAGAATTATCTCTTGAACATTATTTTGCCCTCATTTTTCTAGTTTATTTTGAAAAATTATGCCATTTTTAAAATTTTGACATGTTTTTCTTAACCTAACTAGATTAGACCTTAGCCTAGCACATACAACCCTTGATATTATATGGTGAGATTAGCCTTATCTGTTTCCAATATTTTACCCCAAATCCACCAAATTATGAGTGTGTCGGTAGCTTGTAAACTTTAGAACTTGGCCTTTGCATCATTTCGAGACCATAGACGAGGTATGTCGAGTTAGCTCGATGTATTTGGATTTTTCAGTTTTACAAGGCAATATTATAGGATTATCACCCAAACAGCCTACCATTGTGTGTCTATCGATTAGTCACCTCGACTTCTCGACCCCCTTTAGTGCAAGATACCCCTAGATACACCCATCTGAGCCATTCCTTTCATTTTGTTAACCCGATATATTGTTTCGATACACCTATACACCTTAGCCTACCCTGTAGTCTTTATTTGTGATTGGAAAGTCATCATTTGCCTAAGTTCAAGGTTCGAGTGGAAAGGTTTAGAAATCACGCTTTCATCGACAACATTCCTGAAGATCATTGAAGACCCCCGAATTCCCATTGTTCATATCAAGTGGGAGGATATTATGTTTAAGTTATTATTGTTATGTTAAAAAAAAGGTTGTTATGATTTAGTTATTGTAAAGTGCAATGTTATAAGCACTATATTATGAGCTTTATAGATTTAGTATCGAGGAGGCCACCTCCGTCACATTTGAAGATTGGAGTTGGTAGTTATGCCAGCAGTTGGAGAAAAGGTAGTGTGCCCATCACGACGTCCTCTAATGATATATCTACCTTATATTCCATGATTCGGTTTCCTGACTTCAAAGCTTGAACTTTGGGCGGACGGTAAGTGGTGATGACTTGGTTATAGATTTAGACTACCTGCTTGTTTTTTATTTTACACCATTTATATATCCCATGTCTTATCCTACCCTTTAGTCATGAAGCATGTCTAGGTGATGCAATGAGCAATCTTTGGTGTCTTGGCCATGGATTTGGTCATGTATCATTGATTTTGTCCACTTCACGTGACATGTTAGTAATGACGAGTCACCCTTAACCTTTGTCGTGTCTACCCATATTGCCTTCGAGAATTGTTTAGCCCTTAACTCTAGTGGTGGATATTTGTGTAATCGCCAAGCTTATGATAGAATACATGCTATGGTGACTGCGATTGAGTGATCACCACGAAATTGACACTTAGAATAGTTGAGAGATTAGAGTGTTTTGTTCCCCTTCGTGAGGTGTTCGGCTTTATTTTATTCTAGCATAAGGGATTTGTAAACTTATATTTTCTAGGTTGGGAGATATCTTTTAGGAATCTTTCTAATAAGGTCTACTTGAGGCAAGTAGAGTTCAAGTGGGGGATATTTGATAACATCAAATAGTCCCGATTATTAAGTGTCAATTTCCCAGATAATGCTTGTAATTTATATCTTTTATATGGATTTACGCTTGTTTTCCATTGTTTTCCACTTCGTAAAATTACAGTATTGGAGCTAAAGAGACGCGAATTGGAGAATTATCTAAAGAATTATCATAGTATGCTAATTTTGAAGAAGTTACTGGTAACTCTTCTCTCACATTACGTCGTAACTATTGCGAGACTCAGAAAACCAACTTATCAGAAGGTTACGGCGTAACTCTTTCCAAAGGCTACGACGTAACTATATTAGGTCAAATGAGGTTCCATGCAGCTGATATTTACGCCGTAACTACTACATCTACTACGGCGTAACCAAGTTTATTGAAGACTACGGCATAACCACTTATTAGGTTACGCCATAACTAGCAGATCTAGTGCAAAATATGATGAAATAGAAGGTTACGACGTAACTATTATATTAGTTACGCCGTAACTATTATATTAGTTACGCCGTAACCCAGATCTGGCCTATAAATACCCTACGAATTCTAGCATTTCTAATTATCCCATTCCACACACAACAACTAGAGAACGTGGGAAAAAGCTCAAGGCAGGTCTAAAGGTGTAAAACCTGGAAAATCTAAAACCTGATTAAAGACTAAAATACCCTTGGAATCGAAAATTTAAAAAATACATAAAATACATTTATATCATTTAACGAAATTAAAACTAACTTGCGAGTAATTAAAACTTAACGAATATATGTTACGTGATCGATTTTGGCACGACGAAGATTTAAACGTTTACAAAATACGCTGGGCGTTCGTTTGTTGGATGGGCTCATTTCTTTTGTGCCAAGTCGAGAGTCCAAGAGCCAAAAGGGCGTTTGTTTTGTGTCGTGTGGTCAAGAGCCAAGCCCACATAGGTGTGCGTTGGTTGTGTTCGGTTGGGCGAGCCGAAACCTGTTACCCTAAAGCCTAAACTAAAAATGATACCACCTATAAATATAATGCATTTACAAGAAAGTGAAACCCTAGTTTAGTTTTGCCTCTCTTTTTCTTTTTCTCCTACTCGGCCGAATACCAACAACCCTTTGGTGTCGAGTTTTTGCTTCAACCAAGTTAAGGTATAACATGTTCTCGTCTTCCTTTGATGTACCTTACGTTAATATATTGTAATATGTTTTGTTTAGTCGAGGTTTGCGTTTTATTTTTGTGGCCGAACCGTGTGAAACCAAACAAGGCAAACCCTAACGATTAATAAGTATTAAAGAGTATGTTACGTAATAAGTATTATTGAATCGGATTATGAATATGTTGAGTTACATAAGAACCGAACCATATGTATTAAAACCGAACCACATATAAAGTTTTTAAACATGTATTAAACGAGTAAAGGTCATGTAAACATAAACCCTAGTTTTGATATGTAAACCGAATAAGGTATGCCAAACCCTAATGGTTTGTGAATCGTGTCTCATATGCGTGCGTAATTATAAGTCAAGTGAACTTGTAAATGTGTAAAAGTGTAATTAATCCGAGTAATAAGTAACTTGTATGTCACATAAAATCATAAACATGTATGGTGAAATATAAAAGGAAAGATTGTTTTCATTACGTGTTAGGTTAAGTAACGAGTCATTAAAAGACGTAACATGTAAGTAAATGCATATTAATGAGATATTAAAGAATGAGAAAACCCTAGAACATAAATGAGAGTCGATTAAGGTTTGAAGCTAAGTACAATAATTCGTTATTTCATGTGAGTTATGACATTAAACTATTCTCACATTTAACCCTAAACTTTAATAAATGGCATAATGAACCTTAATCTACGATATTGTTATTAAAACACTTAAGTCTCATTTAATTATAAAACCTAAAGTATTAAGATCATTAAATATACTAAGTATGAATGCCAAATATTAAAAGATCATTTCACGATTATGGAATCATTAATAACATGTACGACCGTTAATGTGTATAGGTTACGTGAAGAAGGAGTAATCCTTTGCTTTCCTTGTTTACGATTTTCGATCATTTGCTTTGGAATAAGGTACGATATTCGACCTTTTCAAGAAGGTTTCTTATAACGTTTTCTTTTCGTTAGCTTTTGTATTAGGATTTCCTAAGCCTTTGCTATGAACCCTAATGTGTCTATTTGAGTACATTGCTATCCGAACTTTGATTTTGAATCATAAAACATTGATTTTGAACTATATGATATGAAGACTTTGATTTTGAAAACATGATTAAACATTTGATAAAATATGATCTATGTCGGTTTGACATTCTAATTTGACCTAAGATAGTTTGACACCCGAGCCAAATAATAACTAGTCATGGGGTTCCATGTCCGTGTCAAGAATGCACTTCCGACATGACTACAGGGCGAGAGAGTGAAGTTCGCCACGTCCCTTATCTCGTTATTTGTTATAAGCTCAAGTTATATTATATTATCAATATATGTTTGTGGGGCGTATGGGTGCATCCTAGATCTGTTGTATGTTATATATTATATGTTATATGCTATATGTTATCTGATGATTGATGCTGCGTGCATGCACGTCCTTCATAACTCTGGTAGGTCTCCCCTACAAATGTTGCCTTATGTGAATATGAATATGAATATGTTTATGATATGGCATATGTGTTTGGGCTCGTGGTAGTTAGCTATAAACTTATTCTATTATCCTGAATTGTTTGTTGAAATGATTTTGATTTGATATCTTTCTTTCACTATATTTCGTATTCATTTTCGTTTCGTATTCGCTTTTGCTTGTATATCTGCTCACCGGGCTTTTGAAGCTCAACCGCATTTCTTTCTTCCGCGGCGGTATCTAAGCATTGAGCTGAGTATTGCTTTGGGATGAGTGTTGTGTGGACTTACCTTAGAGATTTTAGCTTTGATCTTATGATGCCATTTAAGACATTATATTTTAGACATTTTCATTTGGAGTTTATTTTTCCGCTGGGACCTATGTATTGAAGTCATTTGACTTGGATTATTTCAATATTTATGTTGAGATTTCTTTTGGATATTTGTGTTTGCTTTGATATGACACCATTACTTGTGATTCCTTTACCCTTGCTCGGCCGGGCGTTACAATTTATGGCATCGAGCCTGTGTTTACGACTTGTAGTCGGGACTGTGACATATGGAGCCTAGGTTTTGAGACCTTAGAGCTTAGGATTTGACTGTGAGGATTTGGGTAGACTTTAGGATTCCTTCTGCACTTCCATTTCAGATCTCACCTTTGTTCATTTTGCTAATCGTTTGAATATCATTCGATGGTTTGAACTCGTACTACCCGTAGCGCGGATGGAGACGATGATGCTACTAACATGGATGTCGCGATTGCTAATGCTCTCAACACTCTTTTCCCTCGGGTCTTACTACACCGAGATGATGGAACAGTGATCAACAACATTCGTAATCGAATGGTGCTTCGGTAGTGGTGGAGGAAATCAACCCGTCGGTATTCACACTTGGCTCGGCGTTTGGTAAGCTTAAGCCTCTTTTGTTTAGCACCGCTACTCCTACCGAGGCCGAGGACCTGGATCACTCATATTAAGAAGTCGTTTGCACTGGGTTGTGGAGATGAGTTTAAGACTCGTTTGGTTGCCTTTAAGTTGGAAGGGATGCTTTAAATTGGTGGAAGGCACTCAAACAAGCAAGAGGAGAGATGCTTTTGTCATTACTTGTACTGGACCGAGTTTCGGACTATCTTCTATAACGTTATTTCCACGATCGAAAAGACAAGGTATGAGAGGATTATCGTGCAATCTACCGACTTGATCATGAGAATTCCAATGAGTACATGAGTAGGTTTATGAGGTTTGGTGAGTTTTTGGGAGCAATTGCTTTGGAGATGGTAGGCGCCAAGCTAAACACTTCAAGTGGGGACCAAGAAGTGGGTGTTGGACCGATCGCTTAATATTGAGTATGAGAATGTGTCGACCGCAATGACGCAACTCGTAACATTGAGATCTTTCATGAGGTTTCGGTTCCAACAAGCGTAATCGAGATGGTGATCGGATTCAAGGTAGGACTCAAGGCAATGACTATAAGGAAATTCGGTAGGAGTTATGATTCGAGGGGTCAAGTGGATAGGAGTTATGATCGGTGAGGTCGGTCAGAAGGAATGTTGACACCGGGCGCCCGAGACGAGGAGTCAAGATAATAGAAATGTTTGGTAGGAATGGAAATGACCGTCGTAACCAAGGTAACAATAACCAGCAACAAGGATCAATCACCGAGGAGCAAATCGGTCGTGCTTGAGATCTTACCGACAAAGAAAGGACAATGAGGTTTTTCCTCCCCACCTATCTGTACTACTTGTGGAAAGGCTCATCCGGACCGTGTTTCAAGGCCACGGTGGATGTTTTGCTTGTGGCTCCACCGCTCACAAGATTAAAGATTGCCCTAAGAAGAACCCGCGATTCTCGAAACTACATCGTCACCGACTACTCCGGACGTGTTTATACTACTACTCGTAACCAGTGAACGCACTTCGTGTACCATTACTGAGCACTCTTTTCATTGATGATTATCTTTGTCTTCGCTTTATTTGATACCGTGCCACACACTCCATTATATCATCACATTTGCTAAGAAACTTAATATGAAGCCCAAACCATTAACAAATCACTTATCAATTTCTCGCCTATGAAAACCACGTGATCATTGATCATAAATATGTTAAGTGTCCTCTTCGCTTTGATGATCGTATTTCGCTTTGCAAATCTGCATCCTCTCGATATGGTCGACTTTGATATCATTCTAGGCATGGATTGGTTGGCTTATCATAGAGCTTCAATTGATCGCTATGCTAGAACGGTGATCTTTGAGACGAAACATCCCGAATTCGCTTATCATGGTTCTCAACCTCTCAAATCATAAGCTCATTTCCGCTATGAAGGCACGGACCATGATTGCTCATGGATGCCAAGGTTTTCTAGCATCCGCTAAGGACACATCTTTGGAGAGTCCTAACATTGAAAATCTTTCGGTTGTTTGCGAATTTACCGACGTTTTTCGATGAACTCCCGGTCTTCCCCACCGAGAAGTTGAGTTTAGCATTGAGCTAATTCACAGTGCCGAACCGATTTTGAAAGCTCCGTATCGCATGGCACCGTAGAACCGAATGAGTTGAAGGAACAATGCAAGAGATGATAGAAAATGGATTTATTCGCCCGGTGTTTCTCCATGGGGTGCACTGTCTTGTTTGTGAAGAAGAAGGATGTAAGCATGCGCCTATGTATCGACTACCGTGAACTCAATCGTATTACCATTCGTAACCGCTATCCTCGCCACGTATTGATGATTTGTTTGATCAACTACAAGGAGCTACGTTCTTTTCAAGATTGATCCGAGGTCCGTTATCATCACCACGTGTGAAGGAGCAAGATGTTCCTAAGACCGCGTTTCATACCGGATATGGTCACTACGACCCTCGTTATGCCTTTTGGTTTGACCAATGCGCTTCTTTGTGTTTATGGACCCGATGAATCGTGTTTTCCATGAGTTCCTCGACAAGTTCGTTATTGTTTTCATCGACGACATTTTAGTTTACTCCAAGTCGAAGAAGAGCATGAAGAACATCTCCGGATAGTTTTGGAGATTTTGAGGAAGAAGAAGTTGTACGCCAAATTTTCAAGTGCGAATTTTGGTTAAGACAAGTCGCTTTCCTTGGTCATATTGTATGAGCCGATGGTATCACCATGGATCCGTCTAAAGTTGAGTCTATCACTAAATGGCCAAGACCTACGACGGTGATCGAGGTCGAGTTTTCTTGGACTTCTTGGTTACTACGACGTTTTATTGAAGGTTTCTCTCGCTTAGCTCTACCCCTAACCCAACCGATGAGAAAAGGTGAAAAGTTTGTATGGACGGATGAAAGAGAGAAGAGTTTTGAAGAGTTGAAACGAGATTGGTGTCCGCTCCTATTTTGACTCTTCCAACTGGTTCGAGGATTTCAAATATACAAAGTGATGCATCTAAGAAAGGATTAGGTCGTGTTTTGATGCAACATGGAAAGGTAATAGCTTATGCTTCGAGGCGCCTAAAACCTTATGAGGAGAATTACCCAACTCATGACCTTGAGTTAGGCGCAGTGGTGTTCGCGTTGAAGATCCGGAGACATTACTTGTATGGAGAGGTGTGATATATCCACTCGATCATAAGAGTCTCAAGTATATTTTCACCGTAAGGAACTTAACATGAGACAAAGAAGATGGTTAGAACTTCTTAAGGATTATGACACCAACATTCAAGACCATCCGTGGCAAGGCTAACGAGTTGCCGACGACTTAGCCGAAATCGTGCATTCTTGCAAGTATCGAGATTGAGCCTAGGATTATTCGTGACTTAGAGAGTTTGGATGTTGAGTTATGTGTACGAGGTTTTGATGGATACTGGGCTAGTATGAAGGTGGAGTCGAACCTTATACTGCAAATTAAAGAAGCTCAGAAAGATGACGGCGAGTTGTGGGCCGTGGCGCAAAATGTTGAAGAAGGTAAACAGACGGAGTTTAAGGTTGATAATGACGGTATTGTATGGTATGGAGATAGGCTTTGTGTTCCCAATGATCGGTGCCATGAGAAAGTTATGACCAAGCTCATAGTTCTCCTTTCACTATCCATCCCGGTTCTACCAAGATGTATAGGGATTTGAAGCGATACTTTTGGTGGAATGGCATGAAGCAAGATGTGGCGACATTTGTGTCGGTGTATGGTTTGTCGTGAGTTAAGATTGAACATCAAAGGGCTAGTGGATTGTTACTGACCATTGGATATTCCAACATGGAAGTGGGATAAGATATCTATGGATTTTGTGATCGACTACCTCTTACTCGGAAGAAGCATGATGCGATTTGGGTAGTTGTTGATCGACTAACCAAATCGCTCATTTCTTATGCCAATCGAAGGATTATGGTATTGGTAAATTGGCGGAGATTTTTCAAGAAGAGATCGTTAGACTTCATGGTACTCCGGCATCTATTGTGTCCGACAGAGATCCGCTTTTACTTCTCAAGCTTCGGAAAGGTTTGCAAAAAGCTTGGGGTACTCGACTTAATTTTAGTACGGCATTTCATCCTCAAACGGATGGTCACGAGAGGACTATTCGGACCTTAGAGGATATGCTAAGGGCTTGTGCTTTAGAATGGACTAGCGCTTGGGATGAATATTTATGTTTAGTAGAGTTTGCATACAACAATAGTTGGCATGCTAGCATTAAGGCGACACCGCTTAAACTTCTTTATGGAAGGAAATGTAGAGCACCTATTTGCTTTGGGATGAAGTAGGTGGCGCTTGATTGAAGGTCCGAAATGATCGAGATCACTAATGAGAAAGTAGCTCTGCTAGAGAAGTTGGAGGAAGCTAGGTCTCGCCGGAAAAGTTATGCCGACAAGCATCGCCGTGATTTAGAATTTCGGGTCGAGATCGTGTATTTTTGAAAGTTTCGCCGCTTAGAGGTGTGAAACATTTTGGAATCAAGGGCAAGCTCGGTCCTCGATTTATCGGTCCTTTTGAAATCCTAGAACGATAGGAGAAGTTTCGTATCGATTAGCACTTCCGCCTCGGTTATCGCATGTTCATGACGTTTTCCATGTATCACCCTAAGGGGATACAACTATCATCCGTTACACGCTGCTTCTTATCCGCTTGATCAAATTCAACTGATATGTCTTTATCTCAAGAACCGTAAGCTATTCTAGAAAGGCAAGAAAGAGTCATGAGAAGTAAAGTCATTCCATTTGTTAAGATTCTTTGGAAAATCATCCTAACGCGAGGCTACTGGGAAACCGAGAGTCGATGCGAGCTAGTTATCCTCATTTCTTTGAATAGCTTGGTATGTTCTCATTTCGTTTCGTTGTTTCATTTCAATTTTCGAGGACGAAAATTTTTCTTTAGAGGGGAAGAATTGTAAAACCTGGAAAATCTAAAACCTGATTAAAGACTAAAATACCCTTGGAATCGAAAATTTACAAAATACATAAAATACATTTATATCATTTAACGAAATTAAAACTAACTTGCGAGTAATTAAAACTTAACGAATATATGTTACGTGATCGATTTTGGTACGACGAAGATTTAAACGTTTCGCTAATACGTTGGGCCGTTCGTTTGTTGGATGGGCTCGTTTCTTTTGTGCCAAGCCGAGAGTCCAAGAGCCAAAAGGGCGTTTGTTTTTGTGTCGTGTGGGTCAAGAGCCGAAGCCCACATAGGTGTGCGTTTGGTTGTGTTCGGTTGGGCCAAGCCGAAACCCAAGCTACTCCTAAAGCCTAAACTAAAAAATGATACCACCTATAAATATAATGCATTTACAAGAAAGTGAAACCCTAGTTTAGTTTTGCCTCTCTTTTTCTTTTTCTCCTACTCGGCGAATACCAACAACCCTTTGGTGTCGAGTTTTGCTTCAACCAAGTTAAGGTATAACATGTTCTCGCCTTCCTTTGATGTACCTTACGTTAATATATTGTAATATGTTTTGTTTAGTCAAGGTTTGCGTTTTATTTTTGTGGCGAACCGTGTGAAACCAAACAAGGCAAACCCTAACGATTTAAACCTAATAAGTATTAAAGAGTATGTTACGTAATAAGTATTATTGAATCGATTATGAATATGTCGAGTTACATAAGAACCGAACCATATGTATTAAAACCAACCACATATAAAGTTTTAAACATGTATTAAACGAGTAAAGGTCATGTAAACATAAACCCTAGTTTTGATATGTAAACCGAATAAGGTATGCCAAACCCTAATGGTTTGTGAATCGTGTCTCATATCGTGCGTAATTATAAGTCAAGTGAACTTGTAAATGTGTAAAAGTGTAATTAATCCGAGTAATAAGTAACTTGTATGTCACATAAAATCATAAACGTGTATGGTGAAATATAAAAGGAAAGATTGTTTTCATTACGTGTTAGGTTAAGTAACGAGTCATTAAAAGACGTAACATGTAAGTAAATGCATATTAATGAGATATTAAAGAATGAAAACCCTAGAACATAAATGAGAGTCGATTAAGGTTTGAAGCTAAGTACAATAATTGTTATTTCATGTGTGAGTTATGACGTTAAACTATTCTCACATTTAACCCTAAACTTTAATAAATGGCATAATGAACCTTAATCTACGATATTGTTATTAAAACACTTAAGTCTCATTTAATTATAAAAACCTAAAATATTAAGATCATTAAATATACTAAGTATGAACGCCAAATATTAAAAGATCATTTCGACGATTATGGAATCATTAATAACATGTACGACCGTTAATGTGTATAGGTTACGTGAAGAAGGAGTAATCCTTTGCTTTCCTTGTTTCTTTTGATCATTTGCTTTGGAATAAGGTGCAGATATTCGACCTTTTCAAGAAAGGTTTCTTATAACGTTTTCTTTTCGTTAGCTTTTGTATTAGGATTTCCTAAGCCTTTGCTATGAACCCTAATGTGTCTATTCGAGTGTTGCTTATCCGAACTTTGATTTTGAATCATAAAACATTGATTTTGAACTATATGATATGAAGACTTTGATTTTGAAAACATGATTAAACATTTGATAAAATATGATCTATGTCGGTTTGACATTCTAATTTGACCTAAGATAGTTTGACACCGAGCCAAATAATAACTAGTCATGGGGTTCCATGTCCGTGTCGATAATGCACTTGACATGACTCTAGGCGAGAGTGAAGTTCTGCCACGTCCCTTATCTCGTTATTTGTTATGAGCTCAAGTTATATTATATTATCAATATATGTTTGTAGGCGTATGGGTGCATCCTAGATCATTGTATGTTATATATTATATGTTATATGCTATATGTTATCCGATGATTGATGTCTGCGGCATGCACGCCCTTCATAACTCGTAGGTCTCCCTACAAATGTTGCCTTATGTGAATATGAATATGAATATGTTTATGATATGGCATATGTGTTTGGGCTCGAGGTAGTTGGCTATAAACTTATTCTATTATCTGAATTATCTATTGAAATGATTTTGATTTGATATCTTTCTTTCACTATATTTCGTATTCATTTTCGCTTCGTATTCGCTTTTGCTTGTATATCTGCTCACCGGCTTTTGAAGCTCACCGCATTTCTTTCTTCCGGCGGTATCTAAGCATTGAGCTGGTATTGCTTTGGGATGAGTCTTGTGGACTTACCTTAGAGATTTTAGCTTTGATCTTATGATGCCATTTAAGACATTATATTTTAGACATTTTCATTTGGAGTTTATTTTTCCACTGACCTATGTATTGAAGTCATTTGACTTGGATTATTTCAATATTTATGTTGAGATTTCTTTTGGATATTTATGTTTGCTTTGATATGACACCATTGCTTGTGATTCCTTTACCCTTGTCGGTCGGGCGTTACAAAAGGAGCATACTGAGTTGTATCCAAGGAGAATCACTCCCCATGATAAGCATTAGCATTTTATATTTTATTTACTTTCAATTCATGTATTTCGTACCTTTGAATATTGAATTGGTTTGTATGATTAATATGAGCTGCTAAGCACCTCTTGGTGCTAGCCTAGTTATGATTCCTTAATTGTTTTGTTTGCATTTACTTTACTCCGCATACAATTATTTCTAAGTGTATGCATGCTTAGTTTATTGGTAGCCACCCTTGGTTTGGTAGTTTTGAATGGCGGTAGAGGCCAATTTCCTAGGAGATATGACCACCCTAGTTGAACGGATCGAGACGGAAGGGTAACATATGACCAACCGACGACCTTTCTACTTGTGCGATTTGACCAACCGATCACCTACCGCTTGGATGAGCTTAAGAATTAAGGGGTGAGTGTTTAAGTTGCTAACGCCCGCACTCACTATTATAAATCTAGCATGTAGCGGTACTTAATGACTCGCTTGGGGACCAGGGAACAACAGGACTTATGAGGGACACCGACTTCTCCTGTGGTGACATCTTTGTAGATAGGTTAGGCGAATTAACCAAATGTTGTCCTCTCAACTTTGACCCCACCAAGTAATTAGAAGTAAGTAGACGAGACATAACTAGCTAGGAGGATTAACTAGATTAGCACCACTCTCCTCTATTGATTTTGCCTTTACCATTTATTTGCTTTTATTTGCTTTATCCTGCTTTATTAGTTTACATAATTAATTCCCTATCGAAACCATTATTAATCTGTGACACCTAGACTTAGTAATAATCCAACATACATAGCTCTTGGGACGAACTCAGCTTTACCGATTACTACACTACACACGACCGGGTACACTGCCCGTTAGTGTACTAGGGGATACCATAAGTATAACGAGACTTTATAAATATTAAAACATGGTCAGTAAAACCTGCATCAACATCGCAAGGAACTGCACTATTCCAAAACGTCCACAAAATGCGAGTATTTCGTGGACAAAATGCTATTTGTGCAAGCTCAAGACAATGGAGTCAGTTGAATGAGAAAGAATTGCTATGCCTCACCGAGGAAATGCCAAAACTTATGATGTCGATGTGGATGAACAACCAAGGTGGTATAGGTCGAACAATCTCAATGCATTTCAAGTTGCGATCGTGATACATTTGACTTGGATGTTGATGATGAACCAACTGCACAGACCATCTTTATGGCTAGTATCTCACCAATGGTCTCTCCAAAGGCTTTTTCACTACAATAGGCCAGTCCCTACAAGGAATCCATCATATCAGAGGTATTAAAGCTATACGATGAGGTTGATGTGCAAAAGATACATGACAAAGTACAATCAACTGAAATTATTGAATTAGATATTGAAAATATGGGTAATAGCAATGTTGTCCCATATGATCAATATGTGAAGCAAGATGAAAGTGAAATTGTACCTAGTGATGTATCTTCTGCAGTCAATGATGACTATATGTTTGATGAATACACTGAATGTGCTCCTGATGATTCCGTAATCTCTGAATTAAATGCCTATAAGGAACAAGTTGCCATATATGAACATCGGGCTAAGTTTGAATCGACTACCGTGTGAGCGTAAGATGGATAACCAAATACGTACACTTATTAGAAAAAGTATTTTAGGGAAGAAATGTTGAAACAAGAGTTAAAATCATTATAAGAAAAGCTTAATAAAACTGTTAAGCAAAAGCAAGAACTTCAAGAAAATGTAAAAGTGCTTAAACAGAATTTAATGCTAAGGAAATAAAATTTTAAATGATTTTTCCAACCTAAAACCTTTGAAAAACAAACTTGAAAACAAGTTGTACGTGATAAGGAACACCATTCTGATGCTCACTTGATCAATAAGCATAGAGTGTTAAGCGATGAGCACAATACTAATCTTGTAGAGGAATCCAACTCGAGGTTGGTAAGAAAGCAAAAGTCGCTCAAAAGTGATCTATGATGGCAATGAGATTCTTAAGCCTAGAAAAAGCCTACATGTGTTGAGTGCACGAGGAGGATAGAGAATTAGAAGATGCCACTAGAGAGAAATTGGATAAGAAACTAAAAGATCCATGGTGCATAAAGTATAATATCACATTTAAAACACCAAATTATGCTAAGGAAAATTGGATCGCCTTTAATAAGTTTAGACCTCAGACCCAGCTAACCCCTGAGCAAGTGTTCTAGAAGAAATATATGGAGAAGCAAAAAGCTGATAATCTTATTAAAAAGAATCCCCCTTATAGGAAATTGCCTCCACCCACTATGTATTCTCCAAATACACTTATACATTTAGTGCATAGAACTCTTCCCACACAAAGCAAAACCGTAGTCAGCTTATATGTAGTTTACCAACTGTTTGTTGACTTTGAGAAAACTTGTAAGAAGAGAATCACTCCAACATGAATTACTAAAGGGAAAGGGTTTTGAGCAAACTAAAGAGTGTTACTTAACCGAGGTCATTCTTTTCTTTAAACAACTAAAAGAACAATTTGAATCTCTCCAAAAGGCCATAGATACCGAGGTTAAAGACATGAAAAGAATGTTTAATGAAATAGAAATTGAGGTCAAAGATTATGAATGTGAGCTTAAAAGTAATGAGATTGAGAGGAAGAATCGCATATCTTAAATGATAACTTGATTTCTAGATGTGTTGCTTAGGATGTGTTCTACATCATACAAATTATTCTATTATCGCTTCTCAATTTCATGAATTATTTGTTGCCTTAAAAGTTTCCCATGATCATGTCATTGAGCTTGAGACCATAAATTTAAAATTGCATGAGAAAATAGAACGGATGATCATGATAACTTGGTCAAACATTTTTATAAATTGGAAGTTGAACATCTTGCTTTGCAATTAAAATATAAACATCTCAAAGAAAATGTTAAAACCTCGATGTCAAGACATCCGCGGATGCTCCCGAGTTTGATGCGCTTTTGAAATTAGCAAACGTGATGAACTAATTCAAGCTCACTACAACACGATCAAAAGACCGAAACCCAAATTTCACAATTAAAGGGTGAAAAGAATGATGTGACTGCTCCCAAATGCCTCCTCCTTTAGATTCTCATAATTTCAAAACTTTCATCTTCAAAACATCATTAATGGTTTACAACAAGAAATTGAGTGTTTTCAAGCGAAAATGAAAAAGTTAAACAATATTTCAAAGAGTTATATGAGTCAATTAAGGTCACTCATGACAAGAACAATGAAAAATAACTTTTTGCAAAAGGAAATTGAGAATCAAGAGTCGTAAAACGGAAAATGCCAATCATCCGTGATGAGATTTCGCACCTAAGATATCCGCTTGTTCTAAATATGTTGTGATCAGAAAGTATATTCCCCTCATCTTAGAAACAATGAACTTGTATGTCAAGAATATTTTTGTACCTTAAGGATAGTCTAGAATGTCTCCGTGAGATTGTTGAAGAAGATAGCTCGAATAAACCACTGATAGTGAGGTTAGGTAGTCATGCTTATACACCAAACGATCTCAAGAACTTTTAGAATGCTTAAGAGCAATATGTCCTAAATCATGTACTAGGAAAGATAAAGTCGTTATGCCATGCTCTATGCCTAATGTCAAGCATGCGACCCTGATATGCCTTGTTCTATGCCGAAAGTCAAGCATGTGACCTTTGATATGCATACTAGAACCTCGGATCCCAACACGCCTAGACCAGAATGCGAAAGTATTAAAACCAACTAATGTTCCCACCGCTCCTTCTACAAGAGTAATCAAGGACACTAAGGTAAGCGGGTCAAAGCCTCCGTGCAATACAAAGCAAGATAGGACCTCTCAAGCTAAGATTAATCAAGGGAAGAAAGTAGAAGACCACCCTAGGAACAATAAGTTTGGGATAAATAAGACGAATCGTGTTAATTCTAGTATTAGCTATAAGCGCATCGTAATTAATTCAATTCTACTACTATTTGCAAAATGTAATGAATGTTTGGTTTCGGTATTTGTCATGAATGTCTTGTGAATGAATTAAAATATGTTGCTAAATCTCTATTCAAACCGTAAGAATTGCTAAAACAAAGTTAAGGATGTCGAAAACCAATGTGGAAAAGGTTAGTAACCATTGGAAACCAACAGAAGAAAATTTAGTAATGTGTTATCAATGGATACCCACCGTCGTAAATTCAATCTAAATGAGTTGTGCCCTAAATTATCTAGATCAATGCCCATTAGGAAATGGATGCCCACTGGTAGAATCATACCTTTAAGAAGTGAACACACTTTGAATAGATCTACTGTCACTACTAGTCCTGCATCTACCTCTAATGATATCATTGATTCTGCTTCTAATGTGGGTGTTCCAATCTCGTTTACTAACCAAGCGGAACCCATTCTCGCATGGGGATCCAAATTTTCCAGTCATCCATACTTGTCTGTGTTCAACTGCAGGTCGCATAAATCGCTCGTGGTATTTGGACTCAGTCGCTCAAAGCATATGACCGAGATCGCTTCATGCTCATGAACTTCGTGAGTAAATTCATCGGGACTGCCGATTCGGAATGACCACTTTGGGGCAATTATGGGTTACGGAGATTATGTTGTTGGTGACAGTGTAATTTCCAGGGTTTATTATGTTGAAGGTCTTGGTGATAATTTGTTCTCTGTTGGTCAATTCTGTGACTCTGATCTAGAAGTGGCCTTTAGAAAACATACTTTCTTCGTTAGAGAACTAGATGGGGTTGAAATTTTAAAGGGAACACGTGGAACTAATCTTTACACCATCTCTATCGAAGACATAATGAAGTCTTCTCAATCTGCTTTTTGTTAAAGGCTTGAAAACAAAGTCATGGTTATGGCATCGACGTCTCAATCACTTGAACTTCGGCACCATAAATGATATTTCTAGAAAGGACCTCGTAAGAGGCTTGCCCAGATTAAAATATGAAAAAGATCATCTTTGTTTAGCATGCCAATTGGGAAAAAGCAAGAAATATGCCCATAAACCCAAACCTGCAAAATCAGTTATAAAAGTTCTTCATACTCTTCATATGGATTTTTGCGGACCCATGAGAGTGCAAACCATAAACGGGAAGAAATATGTGCTAATAGTGGTTGATGACTATTCTCGGTTTACTTGGGTTAAGTTTTTTAGGTCAAAGGATGAAACTCCAGATGTCATCATCAAACTTATTAAACAGCTGCAGGTTCGTCTCAATAAAATTGTCAAGATTATCCGAACAGACAATGGAACTGAGTTTGTAAACAAAGAACTAAGCCAGATCTATGAAAGCACTAGAATCAGCCATCAAAGAAGTGTCCTACATACTCCTCAGCAGAATGGTGTATTTGAAAGACGAAATCGAACTCTTCTCGAAGCTGCAAGGACTATGCTGATCTACTCAAAGGTTCCAATGTTTCTCTAGGCAGAAGCTATCGCCACTGCATGCTACACCCAAAACCGTTCCCTTATTCACATCACTCATGGAAAAACTCCTTATGAACTTGTCCATAACCGAAAGCCAGATCTTTCTTTCCTTCGTATTCAATGCTTTATGCTACCCAACAAATGATGGTCAAGATTTAGGAAAGTTAAGAGCTAAGACGGACATTGAGTTTTTGTTGGTTATGCACCAAACCGGAAGGGTTACCGAATTTAAAATAAAAGAACCGAGATATCATGGAAACTATTCATGTCATGTTCGATGAGTCGCCTAAGCAAATGGCTCTGGACAATCAAGTTCTGGACCAACACCTCAACATTTATCAAGTAGTCCTATTAGTTCTTCTCTTGTACAGAATCCATCACCTGCAGTTCCATATGTACCTCCATCTAGAGAAGATTTGGAGAAATTGTTTGATTCGATGTTTGATTAATACTATGAACCTCTCGATAATGATCACTCTACACCATCAACCGTGGCGGCTCCTAATCCAATCAACGCAGATAACCCATCTGTTTCTGTGTCTTAATCTCAAGAAGCGCCGGCTGCAGATCACTCATCTTCATCCTTAAATCCTCAATCCTCAAGTGTACATCAACGAAATGTTACTGGCTATTTTGATGGAGATAACCATTTTACCACTCATGAAGATACACCTTTTGAAAATATATTTGCCCCTGAAGCAACACCTGAACCCTCTTCATCAGGGGATCCAAATTCTGCTACATCAGTTTCTCATCACCAACCACATGAACATCTCAAAAAATGGACACATGATCATCCATTGGACAACATTATTGGGAACCCATCTCGCCCGGTATCCACTCATAAACAACTTGCCACATATGCCTTATGTTGCTTCTTCAATTCTGAATTATCAAAGATCGAACCTAAAGATGTCACAACAGCAATGTCTGAGGACATCTAGTTTAGTGCTATGCAAGAAGAAATCCATGAGTTTGATCATCTTCATGTATGGGAATTACTACCTGCTCCAGATTGTGCTATGATCATTGCTCTCAAGTGGATCTTTAATGTAAAGCTCCATGAGCATGGTGATGTTCTGAAGAACAAGGCAAGACTAGTGGCTAAAGGATACCAACATGAGGAGGTATTGACTTTGAGGAATCATTTGCTCCAGCTTGCACGAATTGAGGTTATCGAATCTTCACGGCTAATCTCGCTAGCAAGAACATGGTGGTTTATCGATGGATGTAAAGATCTGCGTTTCTAAATGGAGATCTCAAAGAAGTAGTCTCGCCAACCAACCCAAAGGTTTTGTGAATCCGAGCATCCTACCCATGTCTACCGCTTGAAGAAGACCCTACGGTTTGAAGCAAGCTCCAAGGGCATGGTATGATACATCACAAAGTTTCTATTGACTAATGGATTCAAGAAAGGAGCATTCGATCCCACATTGTTCACCGTAAAGTCGCAAACACTTAATTCATGTTCAAATTTATGTTGATGATATTATTGTTGCCTCGACCGACCCTAATGAATGCGACCGATTTTCAAAGGAGATGGGATCCAAATTTCAAATGTCTATGATGGGACAAATGTCATTTTTCTTGGGATTACAAAATTCACAAAGTCCCGAGGCATTTTTATTAATCAATCTAAATATGCAAATGAAATTTTAAAGAAATTTGGATTTGATTCTTGTGACCGCTGACACTCCCATGGTGGAGCGCACAAAACCGGATGAGGACCACTTAGGGATCATGGTTGATCAAACGAAATATCAAGTTTGATTAGATCCCGATGTACCTCACAACCAGAGACCCGATATTTTGTTCGCTGTATGCATGTGTGCTTGATTCGTGCTAAACCGCCAAGTTTTGTCACAAGTTTGACCACTTGTGGATGGTCAACCGTAACAAACTTCAAGCAGTTCGCAGACACCAATGCAATGAAGATCAAGAGGAGTAGTGCTTCCCGGTCGTTAAGTCCCAACGAAATGTCGATGAATAATCAAACGAATAGTGATCGAGAGAATTTGAACGGAAAAGGGATATGAGAGATTATACCTAAAGAAAAGTGTATAAATTACAGGGGCTTAAATGTAAATTAAAGAAAATTAAAAGATAAATTATATTAAATAAACGCTATCACTATTTTTAAAATCGATTAACGTTTATAATCTAAAACTTACGTTTAAATTAAAACTACGTAACGTTTAAAGAAAATGTGAACTGAAACAATATTAACCCTAAAAATATAAAAATGATATTTTTACAACCCTAATGATAAGAGAAATTTTTAGAAAAAGAAAATTATTTTATTACTATTTATCTAATTATTATTAATTAAAAACTATTTTTACTTATTTAATAATATCCTAAAATACAAGAAAATATGAAATAAAGCTAGAAAATGAAATTATGACTTAGAAAAATCTAAAATAACTAAAGAGAATTTTCAAAACTACTTTTGTATTTTTCTCGATTATTTTCTATTTTCTATGAATTAAAACTATTTAAAACTAATTAAATTGCTAAAAATTACAAATTTAACTAAGAAAAACTGGAAAATATTTTTTTGACTTTTATGTTTATCTTAACCTAGGAAAATGAAAACTTATTTTTGAAACTTTTACGATTTAATTGTATTAAAAGCTAATTAAAAGGCTTAAAAACTGCTTTTAAATGAAGAAAAATATCAAACAGAACTAGAAAAATCAAAATTCGTGAAAAGTCTAAAATAATATTCGAATCTAAGAAAAATATAAAAGCAGTGGCTTATGTGTGAGAATATGAAATGCGAGTCAAGAGTGCTTATAAATAAGCACTGAAATAAGCTAAAGTTACCAATCGAGAACCAAATGATCACGTAAGCTAAATATGCTACAACTACTCAAAAGCAACTAGATACAACCGACCTAAACCTCTAAAGTACAAGCAACACGATTGATGAATTAAAACTTACTTGCTAAAACAGATTTTAGCTACCACTTTCATGCCTTGAAAATAAGCTACTCAATCCGAAACTAAAACCAAGTTGGGACTGAAGGAGACCTGGCTAGCTACTTAAAACCAAAACCGATCAAGATAAGCTCTAATGAGCTTTTGACAAGCCTCATGACAAACCTCTGCGGCACTCAAGATACATCGAGTCGGTCTGTGAGGCACTTTAAGCCCATTTGACAAGGCGATTTGAAGCTTGTACAAAATCACTAAAAATCTACAAAAATCATTTTTCAAATCTTGACCGATTGAAGTTATTAATCCCAAAGTTACAAAAGCTTTTGACCGATGATGAACAAACTAAAAATGCACTTAGGTTGGTGCGAATTTTTCACTTTTGACTTTCTTAGCAGTTTTGAGAGTTTTGACTTTTGTGAACTTTGAGCTTAATTTGTGGACTGAATTTGATGTATTAAGGTGAAATGAAACTGATGCAAGCTACTCTAGTGATATTTGAACACAAATCAAGCTTATGATATTACAAATTTCTATCAGATGTGAAATGAGGACAGGTTCAAGTTGATTTTGACTTTGGCTATTCTAGGGTCCAAATGAATGATAGAGAATGACTTAATGATGCCAAAATAGACTAATGCAGCCCAAATTATCCTAAACTTGAAGCTAAATCTCAGATTAGAAAGCAGATCCAAACACTACTTATCAAGCTCAAATGAAACTTATGTAAACTAAATCACTGATTCAAGCTAAAGCTACCCTCAAATCAGATTAACTAAACTCAAATGCACCTTAATGAAGCAATACAAACCAACACAGATCTGATCTAAGATAAGCAAGATCAAACAGTAGCAATGCAAATTCAAAATGGTTAAAAGGAAAGAGATTGAAGACTAACTTGAAGTCCAAATTTATAAAGCGGTAACCCAAACTATACTAAACTACTCAAATTCAACCCCAAATCGCATCAACCCAATATCATTTCCATTTCCAAATGAGCTCGGTTTGACTTTTGTTGACCAACATGATATTTTGCTTAAATCGATTCTTAAGCTTACTAAAAGCTATAAATGTTTTAAATAAGCTTATTTGAACTAAAATAAAGCTACTTGGAGCTTAAGTACAATAGCAACTTTAAAAGCAATAAGAAAATGCAAAAGCGAGATTTGAGAGATCTTGCAATTGATTCTTAAAAGTACTTTCAATACATTGGGTTCACAATACAACTTAAAATTACAACTTAAAACCTATTTAAGACATGAGAATTTTAAAACGACATACATTTGAAAATGAAAACTAAGTACCATTTATATGTGAAATTCTTCCCACTGACTTGGACACGGACATTGGATCACTTGTATTGGCATTGAATTTTGGCGCCAAATTGATATATGCGGTGGGGTTTGAGTGCAAAGGGGAAGGAGCATTAATTGATTTTGTTGTTTGGTGGAGGTGGGGAACATGGTGAGTGGGGAAGAGGCAGGATGGAAGGTTGAGTGTTGCAGGTGGTTTGGTCAGGAAGAAGAAAAGATAGGAAATGGGTGTCAATAGAGGAAGGGTCAAAACAGGGGGTCACAAGGGCTTATGATACAAAGGGTCACGGGACCAATTTGTAATTTCAAAAACAAGGGACCAAAGCGCCAATTTTGCAAAGTTGTTTTAAGCACTTTGCCAAGTTTCAATAGTACAAGGACCATAATAGACATTTTCAAACTTCCAGGACTATTTTTGCCAAATTTGAAACTTGAAGGACCAAACTGTAATTTCTCAAAACTTTTGACATTTTCACCAAAGGACTAATTTTGACAACTTATGGTTTTAAAAGGACCTTTGGTGACTTTTCTTTAAATTATGCTCTATTTTGACAATATTTGAAACTTGGGGACTAAAACTAATTGTGCAAACTTAGCTCATTTTTCATCCGATTTTAAACATTTTGCATCCGCATATAAAATGCAATTTCGAGATATTTTCAAGATTTTGATGCATTGTTTTTAAGTGCTCAACCAAAATCACTATGGATACCGAGATCCAAAAGCACCTTGAAGCGGTTAAACGAGTCTTTCAAGATCTCTAAGGAACCATTAACATGGGACTTTGGTATCCGGGACACCGATATGTCACTAACGGCAGATTGTCATGTCACCAAGATACACGTCAAGTACATCTCTCAATTCTTGGGAGCTAAGTTAGTAAGATGGTCTTCAAAGAAACAAATGAGTCGTCTATATCCTCTCGGAATACATAGCCATGTCATCTTGTTGTGCTCAAATCCTATGGATGAGATCCCATTATCGACTATGGATTTGTATTCACCAAAGTTCCTCCTGTCTTGTGATAACGGAAGTGTCATTGCAAAAATGTTCAACATTCAAGAGCAAAGCACATTGACATTCGACATCACTTCATCGAGAACAAGTGGAGAAAGGTGTGGTTGAACTATACTTTGTAAGGACCGAATATCATCCGCGACATCTTCACTAAAGCTCTTCCTAGAGAACTTTTGAGTTTATTCTTCCACGACTCGGGCTAAAGAGTCTACAACCTGAGACACTCAAACGTCTTAAAGAGGAAGAAGAGGAGTAAAGGTATCTCTTCGTCTATTCTTTGTAAATACTTTTATCAAAAAGCAAAATACAAAATTATAAAACCAACAAAAAGAAAATAGAAAAATATAAAATTTCAAAACCCATAAAAATCATAAAATTTTGAAAAGTCCAAAATATTGTTTTTCTTATTTCATGTTATCTCGGTTTCGATAACATCTACGGACTTAGATTTGTCATTCAAAGAATAGCACGGTCTTTAGATGAAGTTCAAACAGTTGTAATATATTTTATTTCCTTAAAAAAATGAGATGGAGAAAAATGATGGTTTATTGTCATTTCAGGTAGTAACCCGTTTTTAAAGAAAGAACAGAGTCATGCTTAATTTAATTTTGAAACATCATGCTCTGATTTTAAAAACATAAGTTCATAAGGAAAATTTATCGCCAAAAAGACAAATGTTTTCTCACAAATATTTTTTCTTCTAAATATTCTTCTGAAAAATATTTGTCAGTTAATGAAAACTAAATTGTTTTGAAAATAACTCGGACTTAATTTTTGAAGATCATATGGACTTATCACTTGTCAAAATCTATCACTCAATCAAAACTTAAGTCATTGATTGAGGGGAGAGTGATTTCAAACATATCAAAAGTTATTTTTCAAACAATTGGCACGTAAACGAGCAAGGTCTACTCTTGGATAATAAAATAGAACAATGTTTTTGTACAAATTGGATCCGCACCAAGACTAATGTTGTGTTTTCATAAGATACCTAAGCATATTTGATTGTTGGAGTTTAATGTATTATAATTTGATCCTTATCGCTTAAATGTTTTTAAAAGCAAGTCACATATTCTCCTCAAAAGCATTCAAAATAATTTAAATCAATTGAGATCACAAATCTCAAAGGGTTTGAAAATTTATGATCGGGGAGAATTTGTGATTTAAATTGGATAAAAACTGATAATTCGATAAGTGGTTTGTGAAATTCAATAACAAGCACTCCTCCCTACATGTGCCAAATGATTTCAAATTTTTCATGCACATGTTAAGGGGGAGCATTTATCTTAAACCAATAAGGATTGAAACGTGATTGATTTATCTCAAAGTGCAGGTTCCTTCTAATATGTGCAAAATACTTTCGAATCTCGATGCACATATTGAGGGGGAGCAATCAAATGAAAACCCCATCCTTCCCAAAATATTTCATCCAAAGTATTTAAAATACTAGATTTGATCGGGAAGTGATGATGATTATTTTAAAAAATGTTGATCAAGAATTGAATCTTTCAATCTCAATCTAAGATTTCAAAGTCCTCTTGCCTTCATGTGTTAAATTTTTTTCTAATACTTGAAGCACATGTTGAGGGGGAGCATTTCTAAAATATCAAAAATAATTAACTTACAAAACGCTTTGATTTTATATCACAAACCTTGATTGATTTTCAAATGGTTTTCAATTGGTTTCGAGGTGGAATGAACAATATCAAAAGACCGACCAATTTACTTTATGCATGACGATATAAGGATTGTTAGGTTAGGTATTTGTTCCCACGATCCCGCCAGAGCCGGAGGGATCTACCCAGGGACAATCCACTAGATAGTGTAGAAGTCCTTAGGTATGATGAAAAAAAGGAGAAAATGAGAATAAGGGAAGAGTGCGGATGAGACAGAGCTAGTCTTCGGAATAAACCCAACAAGGTTCTAGTTATGAAGTCTCGGTAAGCAATGAAGGGTTGAAGAATGAAAAAAAATTGAATGTGAAAAGGGTGAAAAGAAATAGCCTCCATTAATTCAACTTTAGGCGTAAACCGGTTCAATTCATATGCTACTTGGTGGTTACCAAGGTAATGCCGTATTGAAGACAAGACGTCATGGACCCAAAGGACGACCGCACTAAAACTTCCCAAGCTACTCAAGTTCCTCTAAAAGGCCTTGTTTCATTCTCACGGGAACCTACATAATCTATCAACTTTCTCTTAGAGATTGTTGATATTGAAGATGGAGACTCTCTCCTAGTCTCCCAAGACAGAAACCAAAAGTGCACTATTGAGTCTAAAGCTAAGAGATCATCCATAAATCTCATTAGGACACAATTAATGAAAACTCACAGCCACACAATGTGAAATGTGAGAATATATTTTGAGAGTCCCACGATTATCCTTGTGGTATTGCCGTAACATCCGAGTGATATGTACAAATATTCACGATGAAGATGGAAATCCTTCTAAAGCCAACATTAAACAAGCTCTTGGTGGGTGACATGTGAGATCTTTCCAAAAGATCAAGCTTGTGACAACCGGATAGAAACGATGGGGCGATTCACTCTTGAATCAACCTTGGTCCAGAAATGGATTGACGGATACCTTTGAAAAACCGGTCGTTGTGCTTAAAACTCTTTCTAGCACATCGATCGTATTATGTTTTCAATATAAAAAGGGTATTTATAATCGAAAATTGAATTTTGTTATAAAACCTTCGTTGTATTGAAAAACCCTTTCGATTAAGCAATACAAGATTGTTTTTCAAATCATTTTCATCAATCGCTGAATCTTAATTACCGGTTCACTCACTCCGTGTTGTCTTCTTTGAGACATTCCGTTTGAGAACGGCTAGAACAAATTGCGAAACCCCGTCAAGGAGACTCTTCGAATTCTATCGATCACAAAAGATTTGTATCGATCAACGGGAACCGTGGTTCTTGCAACCTATTCAACGAAGGTGATCAAAGACACTTTTCGCACTTTATTGCTAATCGTTGTTTGCGGGGACATCGACGTTTGCGGTGATCGAAATCGAGAAGTCAATCCATAGCTGCATGCTCACACAACACGTTCATTTCCAAAGAAATCATGATAAGTGCATATCTTCATCAAATAACTCTGATATTCTCAATCCATGCTTCTGCTACGTTGATGCAACTATCATGAATCAACAAAAGCTTCCGCTACTCTGATGAGAAGATATCATGATCCAAAATGTGAGCATGTCGGTCAAAAAGTCACAACATCACATAATGGTGATACAACAAAGGATGAGTCGAGATTTGTTGTGGCCGATGATCTCAAAGTCGGCTCAATAATCACCAACACGTGGATCGCTTAAAGACGCCCACTTGAAATAACAAAACATGCGGAACATGAAGAATCAAAGACTACGGGCGCAGAGCAAAGAACTTAATCAAGAATCTAAGAACACCAAAATGTAATATCTGCTTGTAATTGATATAATTGAGGTGACCTCCTTAGGGAGATTGTTAGGATTTAGAAAATCTGGTAGTTAAAGTGCCGGTCACCTCAAGTATATATATTCGTAGAAAGCTCGTAGTCGTAGTCATTTAGTGATAGTTAGTAATTAGTTAAGTAACACCGTGGAGGACTGGACGAGTCTTTACCCACTTACGCGATCCACGCCCGTAGGAGGCGTGTCTTGTATGAACCTATAAATACCCTTTGCCTAGCAAGGCAAAGGGTTAAGCTTTCATAATTCATTTTTTTGTCTCGCGAAAGTTCCCAACTCTCTTCCACTTTCTCTTTAAACCTCATTTCATACGCCTCTTGTATTGTGTGTTTGTGTGATTGTGAAAATCAGTATGTTACAAAGAACGTGGTACTAACATACTTTTGTTGGTATCCTCGATTGAATTACAAAAACGGTAAGAGGTAATTCTTATAATCTTATAAACCCTAATTAGGGTTCATCACTTGCTAGTTTTGTGGAATTGATTTTTGTTCGGCTAGAATCAAAAGGTACGCATACTTTTATGTTTTAGTTAATTAATTATTTATTATATGTTCTTACGCTTCCGCATGTATCTTTGATGTTTATTGTTTAATTTATGATATGTCATGTTATTAAATTCCAACAATATAGCTATAGGTTAAATCCGTATCGACAAAATTTAATTTCTTAACGATGTGAAGGAAAAAATTCTTAACGATTTGAAGGAAGTTAATTTGCATATCGTATTTGCTTGCTTCATGTGGTACTTTACGTGCCTTCTAACATAACCAACGACCAAATGCTAATAAGGAGAAAATTAATAATGAGGCCAAGACGAGTGGGACGACAGTTGCTACATCAAACTCATTTGATGCTCTTGCTATGGATGATATTGATGAGAATGGTATTCCTTGTCCTACTACTATTGTTGAGAAAATTGGAAAGCTTGAAAAGCTAATTATTGATGAAAATCTAATCTTGTAGATGATGATGGTCATCCTCTAAAATACGTTGATTGTCCTGCAATAAAAGGAAGCTAAGGTAGATGGGTCTCTAAAGATCGGTAAGGATTCACAAGAGCAACATGAGTGACTTGAAAGAAGGAGCGATTTCGCTTCTAAGCCTAGTTCCTCTTCTTTCCAGATGCTAATGTGGGTGACCCATTTTCTAAGGTAGGGGAAGTGGTTGTTTTGGACAGTGATGATGAGGAGGTGCTTCCACCGGATAATCCCATGGCTAATTTTCTCGCTTCGACTGGCGGTGGGCACGAGCTTGAAGATTACTATGATGACTATGCGGACCAGGTTTATGATTTACCAGAGCAATTGGATACTTTTTATGAGATGTATGATATCAAGCTTCAAGGTCGTGGTATGTAGGGATTTTTGTTTTGGTAGGTGTTTTATGTAACCTAATGAGGAGTGTTTGTTTTCTTGTTTAAACGATAGGACGCTGTCTCACATGTAGTTTTTGTTTATGTAATGGGGTGAGATATGACTTCACCCATATCTTTCAGACTTAAACATTTTTGAGAATACATTTACCGGAAAACCCTTTATCAAAAAAAAAAATACCGTATCATAGTTAGGTTAAGTTGATCCTTGGTCCAAATAACGTATTCTGAAAACTTTGATTTATACAATAAATATACTATAATTACAAATGAACAAATTCAAAGTTCAATAAGCAATTTTACCAAAAACTAAAATATGTCTTGCGAAGGAAGAAAAAAAAAAAGAAAAAAAAAGGTGTGGTAGTTGGCTAAAAGAAATAAAGACAAATTCAAATAAAATACAAATAATCTAACACGAGTATCACGCCATTGTATTATTTAAATAGTTAATGTATATTGATATTCAATCTTTATTTAGGTATCTTGTATTCTTGTAAGCTTATGGGGATAGTTTGTCCTTGCCTTTTGATTATCATTTATCAACACACTACAATTTGGTCCCGAAACATTTATTTTATTATTGGTAATCAGTGATCACCAAATAATGGACTATTTTATCGAGTTACTATGTACTTCTTTGTCTGAATTATTATTCATTATTGTCAAGAAAATATACGTTTATTTGCATATATATGCAGTATAATCTTTGATAACATATAGAATGCCAATCATATCGAAGGATCCTTAAAATGAGTGAACGGATGAAGTTATCCTCTTCGGTCAGCTTAGCCGAGAGGACGAATTTTTTTTTCGGACGACGCAAAGACTCCAGTATGCACCTTACCACCCCTAGTGTACAAACTTGGCGAGGTTTAATTTGAACCATTCATCTCTTGTTAGGAAACCAAGTACCTTACACTAGCCATTTGGTGGTGGTTAGTTATATCGAAGTATGCTTAAAACTTAACGATTTGTGGGCATGATAATATGGATAAGAATCCTCTAAAGTTGGCCCTCTCATGTTAGTGACGTTGAACCAATCAACAACAATAAAATGATAAAATAAGACCACCACTAATTGATATAAGGTACTCACTATTTTGCTTTCTCTCATAATGTCATTAACATGATAAAACATGAAAGTTAAACTTTAGAGGATCCCAATCCTAATAACATATATAGACGGAGAATATGGAGTATTGCCTTAGAACTTAGAAGTCTAATCACGGATATAAGACTTACGAGTGGTTCTATACATGGAATCGGTATTCTATCATTTGATGAGGTTTTGTTAAATTGAAAATGCAAGTTTATTTACTAATCAATAAGCTTAGTATAAAACATGTATTTTTGTTGTAAAAATACAACTCGAATTGGTTTAGTCTTGGTCTTTTAGGCACTCCTCTTGTAATGCTTTCTTTTTCTTTCTTCCTTCTTACTTCTTGCATCTTGCTAGTTACTCTTTTTGTCTCAAAATAAATGTTCAATTTCATAATATACAAAATTTAAGAATCCTCTTTTGAAAGGAGAAATTTTATTGAAAAAGCTAGGCAAAAGAATGATTACATACAAGAGATATCGTTTGACGGGCCTTTTAACCACGCTAACCAAATAACAATACCCTTCCTACATCTATTATTCACCCAAAGCCAAGTATAAGAAACAGTGTTGTCGAAGATCAAGCCTTTATTAAGCTTCTTCACAAAAAACAAAACGCATTAATGTAATTCCAAATATGCCACCACAAGGAAAAGAAAGTAGCTGGTATAAATCCCAAGACATCGAGCAACCAAAGAAAAGATGGTTAAGAGATTCCACCTCGCTCCCACGAACTGGATAAAACACACAAGGAATATCCATATACCTCTATTGTATTCGTTAATCCTTGTCAGAAGTTTATCCAGAAACATATGCCAAGCAAAAACATGAAGTTTAATAAGGAGAAAATTGGACCATCTCGTAGAGGAGGAAGAGATAACGAGCAAGTGCTTATCAATCTCTTCCCTTGCCGATTTCACTGAAAAAAGCGTCGTTCCCATTCAACGACCGGGACAACGGTGGTCGCTAGCGTAAGATAAAACCACCAAGGATAACAATTGAGAAAGCTCTTGCTATTGACACTCTTTGACACCCCTTTTGGGCCGCTTTTGGAACGAGGAAGCATAATAAGAATTCTATAGTTTTGAGCAATCGAAACTTGTTTTGAAGCTCCAAGTTAAACAATCTATTGAATCGACATTGAAGCATTTGTCACCAAACAATTTCTCATGCCAAAAGCTTGAATTATTACCATTCCCAATCACTTTATTACAAAACTCCATTGGATCAACTCCTTAGATTTAAGATTGATATTAGCTTTACGAACCATGATCCAAATCAAGCAACATGTGTGATTTGGAGGATGGTGGTCAAGAGAGTCGTCTCGACAATAGCTAGCATTAATAACATCGAGCCAAAGACCATATTGAGAGGAATAGAATCCCCAAATCCATTTAAACAACAAGGCACGATTAAAGGAAAACAAACTACTAACCCCTAAACCGCCATATTGTTTTTGCGCCATCACTTTTTCTAATGAAACTCAAGTCATTTTACGCTCATCCATCTCCGCCCCAAAGAAGAAAGAATTACACAACCCTCTTAGTTGTTCTAAGAATCATCCGGGACCCTAAACAATGACGTATAATACGTAGGAAGAGATCCCAAAGCTGATTTTATAAGGGTGAGCCTTCCCCCTACGATAAGGTCTTAACTTTCCATTTATATAATTTTGCCGTAACCTTTTGAATAACCTCATGCCATGCATTAACATGCGCCTTGTTAGCACTAACTTTCACACCAAGATACGTAAAAGATAACTTATTTTCCAAATAACCGAAGCAATCATTCATGATTTGAATATCTGAGGATTGAACTCCCGCACCATAAAGGTTACTTTTTTTTACATTAATTTTCAAACCAGAAAAAGGAAGAAACAATGTAACATCATAACGAGCACACAACATTAGAGATGTCCATTTACCATTGAACATGGAATTATCGACATAGAAGATGTGCGGGATAGAAACCAACACATCTTTTCCAATAATAATAGGGGCAAACATTCCTCTATCAATAATTTGTGGAAACGCCACATGAAGACTTTCCATAACAAGGATGAACAGAAAAGGAGATACGGGTCTCCTTTCCGTAAGCCTCTATGAAACAAGAACTCATCAACTGGTGAACTGTTAATCAAAACCGAGGAATTTGAAGATTGAAGACAACCACGAATCCACCCTCGCCGTTTACTACCAAAACCAAACTTATCAAGAATGTCATCAAGATGGTCCCATCTAACTGAATCAAACGATTTTTGGAAATCAAATTTAACCAATAGAGTTCGCTCGTTCTTCTCCTTGCACCATAAGATTATCTCATTAAGAATTAGAGACCCCGTCTAAAATCATCCCACCTTTAATAAATGTCGACTGCTCGTGGCTGGCAATCTTGTCGATCACAAGACTTAGACGATTTGCTAATATTTTGCCAATAATTTTATATTGACACCCTATTAGACTAATAGGATGAAAATCATTATGATATTTGGCATCTAACACCTTTTGAATCAAAGCAATAAACGAAGGATTACATCCATTAGGGAAGATAATCGAACTGAAGAACTCCTTCACTGCTTTAGTCACGTCACAAAAAACAAGGAACCAGAACTTCTTAAAAAATTCGAATGTGAATCCATATGGACTCGGAGATTTGTCAGATCCACAATCCCAAACTGCCTTTTTATTTCCTTTTATTTCCTCATTAGACACATCTCCTTCCAAGTCATGAGAACGTCAAATTTTTTATTTATGCAGTAATGGGGAAAAAGGTCAAATTATTACCCTCATATGTACGTGAATGTTTAAGTACTCCATGTATTTTGATCCTCTTAATTTGGGTCATTAGTTAGTATTTTTTATTATTATGCAAAAAGCAAGTATAAGGATGCAATTTTAAATCCCAAGTTATTTATATTATAATATTATAGTCGATAAAAATATATGGCGGGAAAAAGTATATAAAATAATAATAAAAATGAAAAAAAATAGAAAGAAAGAAAAAACATACGGCTACCATCCTACTTATGTTAAGTCGAAAGTGTCAAGAAAAGCAATGAAAGAGAGTTAGAATTTGTTTATCGAATCTTTGCTTAGCAAACCACTTTGTACATGTAATTAACTTAGATAATTAACTTTCCATCAGTTTAAATTTCCCTATATCCCCCATAACCGTGTTTTTCTTTACCTTTATACCTAACATTACAATCTTTTATAAAGACCTCTTTTATATTTTATCCTAGGTGCTTACGCTAAAGCGGTAGAGATTGATCCTTTATCAATCCTATGGTAATCTATGTGCTTTGACAGTAGTGAGTGTTCATTTTCCGCTTTCATATTGTTATATCACTTATACACCGAGAGATGAGAGAATCCAAAACTTATGTGAGGTGCTAGTATATAATTTTGTGTTTGTTAGAATTATTGTTGAACGAGTTGTTCTATAAACTACCTTTGAACCAATGTTAAATGCCTCGAACTTGTAATTTGATTAGATAAAAGCCCATTTGCTTGAGGACAAATAATTCTCAAGTGTAGGGATATTTGATGAGGTATAATTTCATACGCTTTTAATGGGTTATTTGACCTCTAAACTTGTATATATTTGATCATTTATTGCCCTAAATAGTTTCTATATGAGTTTTAGTACTTGGAATGCCCGGAAAAGAATGCACTTTGGGCTCGATTGAAAAAAAAGAAAACGATAAAGACGACAAGAAGGGCTTGTGTGCCACACGCTACTAACCGATGTCACACTTGAGGGTGCCGACCATACAAAGGTCGGTGACGGTTTACTAGGACGACTCAAGATAAATCAAGTCAAGACTTACGGCGTTGATGAGTTTTCATTTACTCATCATTTTAAGCCCATAAAACCAGAAAATGACTAAAAACCCCAAATAGACCAAAATTTTATTGCAAAATATCCTTGGAGTGTGTTTTTATGTATTTCAGGTACAAAGGATTAAAAACATAGCAAAAATGGACAAAAATGAGCTCGGAATGAAAAAAGTGCATAAAAGACGGAGCCGAGAGTAGATTTCTACATTTATGATCAACCCAAAAACACCAAACCTTGCCTTAAACCTAAAATACCTTTTCACCAAAATCCCCTAAGCCATGTTTTTTTTACCATTTATCCCAAAACTAATTTTATATAATTATCCTAAACCTTTTTATTGAAACCTTATTACTAAAACCTAAAACTTTTTATTAAAACCTTTTTTAAAAAATATTTTATCTAAATCCTAAGACTAAACCTTGCCAATCCATTAATCTGCCCAAATCCAACCCAAAAATAAAACTACCCAAGCCCATTCTTATCACCTTAACCCTTTAACTCATGACCCATTTTACCCTTTCTGCCCATTATAACCTAAATACTTTCACCCATTCTATCCGGTCAATCCTATTCAAATACCCAGGAATAATTTACTCGCCAAAAACACCCTCTTCTCCCCTGTCCCTTTCTCCCCTAAACACAAACAAAATCCAGCTCACTCCCATGGTCCCCTCCCTCTTCACATGTTTCCACTCCACCTCATCAATCCTTGTGATGATAAAGCTCCAAAAATTGATCCTAAGGCTGTTATTAATGGGATTGAGGCCAAGGCAAATCTAATGGTTCATGTGGAGCTGAGAAGCACAAAGGAAAGACAAGACTCATTCTTCTCACAAAAGAAACACAAAAGAAGCACACGAAGAAGAACCCTAGACTAGTCTTAGTATAAATAGAAGTTGTAAAAACCCTTTAGGGTTGTCTAGAATTTTTCTAGTCCTGTTTTATTTTAAGTTTCTTGTAATGTTTTTATTTAAACTTTAAATTTTAGTTTAGCCTTTTAAATTCATGTGTAAATGTTTAACTTTGTTTGAAATCTGCTTTTAAACCTTCAATTAGTCTTAAAAATTAGTTTTTAACAAAAAGTCTTTAGGCACTATGCCTTTAAACTGTTTTTAAAATCAAATTTCAAGTTTAAGGGGTGTTTGGATTGCATATTAGTTTTGGTAAAAACCTGTTTTGACCCATTTTTGGTCTCAAATCAGGTTGATTTGACTTTATTTAGGTCTAATTAGTAGTTTTCAAGTTATATTAAGTAGATTTACTAAGTCTGATAGCTTTTAAGCTAGTTTCTTAAATTTCAAGTTTTCAAAATTTTGTTAACAGTCCTTATTCAAAATCCTTTAAAAGTTTCCAAGTTTTGTAGTCTTTGGTTCAAACTAAGTCCTAAATGCATGTTGCAAGCTTTTAGTTCAGAATCAAAGGTTTAGAGTTAATTGGCAAAGCAATTTTCTGTCCAAAATTTTCAAATCAGAGTGCTCAGTGCATTGCTTTCACAGCTTCTTTTAGTGCTTATTTTCTTGTCCAAAATTCCAAAGAATTAGTTTTACATGGTCTCTGGTATGTGAACTTGATATGTTTAAGCTTATTTCGGTTTTTAAGCTTATTCATTAGCTTATTTTTAGGTTAGAAAGTAGTGGGTCAGAATCTTAAAATCCACCAAAAGTCCAAAAACAGCCTATTACCCCTTTTTTTCAGCACCTTTATAAGCTCCCATAAGCTCCGAAATTGTCCAAATTAGTTTTATAAGTTGTTTGATATGTAGGGTATACTATTTGAAGCATTTTATGCACTAGCTTATTGTCCACAAGCTTTTAGGTCAGCTTGAACTTGTCCCTACATGCTCTCTTAACAGCAGCTACTCAGTAGCTTATTGCTGATATAAGCCCTTTTATCTTTTACTTTTTGCTTATTTAGGACCTATTAGTGCTTTTTAGGTATATTAGAGTAGGTCTCGATGATGTATTAGCTTTTTAGAGCTTTTAGTAGCTTTTAAGACCCCCTTAGCAGTCCTAACCATATAGCTTTTCCTGGCTTATTTTTAAGTATAAAAAATATTTGCTTTTCAAAAGTTGTTATTATCAATTTTCTAAAAAGTTGTAAAAGAAAAATGGAAAGAAAAAATGAAAAGAGGATTTCGGGGGTGAGCTAAAATCAAGCCCCTAATCTCTCCCTTTATAGCACCCCACACACCACACTCAACACCAACCGCCCTAGGGTCTTTGTCATTCATAGTTTCCTAAGTTTATTATTAAGTAGACATTGCAAATTTAGCTTATCTGCTTGTTTAGCTTAATAGCGGCTTATTTACATAAGATATCACCATACATTTATTTTTCCCAAGTCCCTTATAGCATTAAGCACTTTTAGGAAAATTTTCAGATTTTTCCAAAATCGTTTTCTATTTTTTATAATTTAATTAGTTTAAATTAGTTTTTAATTCATAAAAAATAAAATAAAAGTAAAAAAAAAAATATCCATTTTTTTTTTCTAAAATTATTTTTAGTCGTTTAGGACATAGGAAAATTAGATTTGCATTTCTAGAGTCAAAATTGTAGAATTTAGTTTTTAGGGCACGTTAACGTAACCGTTTTAGCCCCGGTTTTAGTTTTTCTTGCGTTAGGACTTATTTGTTCATCATTTTCTTTCCTGTTATGATTTTATATGCTTTCTTATTTATTTCTTGCTTTATTTAATTTCCCGTGCCTTAATTAGCTTAGAAAACAAATGAAAAACGTAAAACTCATCCACATTTCAAGCACTTTACTTCTAAATCTCAAACGTAGCCGTCAATTCACTCCTCGTTGGGAAATGACCCGGTTATCACTTGCCCGATATCATATATCATATTTGCGGGTTTTTGTGTGTTGACTTTTTTTCTAAAGGGTTGACTCGGTGATTCGTGTATTTATTGTTATTTGACATTTTACTATACTATTTGATATATATTTGACCCCTAAAAAGGTGAATATCAGGCGTCACAGCTCCTTTGTGACGACGTCACAACTAAGTCGGTGCAAGAACGAAACCCTAATAGGCGACGAGCTGACGGCGTCACAACCAGAATCTATAAATATAATCGCATTATTTTCATTATTGTGTGTGTAACTTTGGAGGAACTTACACCACTGAACCATTGTCATTTTTAATAGCTTTTTTATGCTTTTTTCCCATCGAAGAACTCATGTATCGTTAAGATAAGTTATTTAATTAATCATTCAGTTATGTCTTTGTGTTATTGTTTGATTTACTTAATTGTTTCTGTTTACAATAATATGCTAGGCTAAATTAGTTAGTATTTACTTAGGATTGCATGAAACCTTGTTAATGATTGTTTTGTTGTCTTCTCTTATTTAATGGTATGAGCATTAGGAGGTGGAAAACTGGCTAAGAAAAACTATACTAGCTTTAATGTCTAGTAAAACATGACTAGTTAATTAATTATGTCTTAGGTTAATTAATTGAGACAAGTATTATTGTGTAGGTTAGTTATTGAGTGAGTTTGACAAATCAGATAAGTGTTGTTCACTAAGGCTAGTCTATAGACGTGGGACTGACCATACCATAACCGGTAATTAGGAAAACTTCACACTACATTAGGCAAGGACGTGACAATTCGACAATACAATAAGAGATAACTAGAAAGTAATAAGATTCTAGGTAAATATGTTTTTCCTCATATAAGAAGTTCACCACCACTTTACTTTTCTTGTTATTTTATTTTATTGCATTTTAGTTTAATTAGTAGTTTAAAACCAACCTCATCCAAATACATTTTACTTGCTTTATATTAAAACATAAAAAGACCAAAATAATCTTCTGTCAACATTTAGACTTAAACCGTTATACATTTCGAACCTACCTCATTATTCCTCTATAAAACGATTAATCCTTCGACTTTTGCCTATACTACACTTCAATGTTTAGGTACTCGCCTATGAGAATTGTAAACTTAGTATTTTGCAATTCGACGCATCAAGGGACATCAATCAAATGAGAATTGGCAATGAACGTGTGAAAAACTAGAAGGGGGGTTGAATAGTTTTACCGATTAAAACTTCGTTTTAAAGTATCTAGATCGACTTATGTCAATCTGTTTGGTATGTGTGTTAGATATTGATAGATAAGCATATAAGTAAGTAATGCAAAAATAAAGTGTAAAGGAACACAAAACCACGACACGAGTATTTATAGTGGTTCGGCTACAAGGACACCTTCCTTGCCCTACTCCACTCCCCGAGTACCCCACTCGAGAGTTTCTAAGCACTACACAACACAAGCTCCTTAATGTGGTGGAGAATCCTTCACAACATCACCTACTCTTTATCCGGTACAAGGCTAGAAACCGAGTTCTTCCACGAGGTAGAACCAAACCTATCACAACGTCGCCTACACTTTATCCAGTACAAGGCTAGATATCGAGTTCCATTACAAAGGAGAAACTACTACCCAACACTACACCACAACACAACGACCCAAAGGAGACACGCTCCTTTTTACAATACTGGAAAGGATATCAACATCCTTTAACCCAAACGACCCAACTTGTACATCGACACACCATATCAATTATACACCTTCAAGACCATTCACTAATGTCTCGCAAAGACGAGACTTGGCACCTTTCACTAATGCCTTTAACATGACACTTCTATGGAAGGAGGAAAGAATTATCAACAAGATACACTTCAATGGTATTGATGATGACGAAGCTTAGTACCTCATACTTTGAGCTTGAACGTCTCCAAGATGTGGTGATCTCGCCTTTAAGAGGAACCTAAAGAATCACACAAACATAAAACTACATAGAATGATCCTTTGATCCGAGGTTAGTGATGTTAGAATACTAGGAGAAAGTATATCTAAGAGAATCACACAAACACAAAACATGTCTACTGTCCCACGGTTCCGGCGGATCCCTCCGGCTAGTGCAAAACCTGGGATCCGGCTACTGGGTTAGTTTAGTCCGGATTTCGGGTTGCAAACCGGGTTATGGGTTATGTGTTATGGACCATGGGTTATGGGTATTGGATTATAAATACCTAACAAGATGCAATGTACCTAGTCATTGGGTTATGGATCTTGGGTCATGGGTCATGGACTTTGGGTCATGGATCATGTATAATATCCAACATGACTTCATGCATGATGTCATGCAATAGGTCATGGGTTGTGGATCATGCTCCATGGGTATTGGTTATGGACTTTGGTTTTTACCCAACAACATTCATTGTACCTAGTCAATGGATCATGGGTCATGGGTTATGGACTTTGGTTTTTACCCATTACTTACCCATTATAACATATAAAGTACATGTACATTTCTATAAAATGTAAACACTATTACTTGCTACACATATACATTTCAATAAGATGTAAACAATATTACTTGTTAGTGTTTTATAGAACAAATGTCTTTGGTTTTATATAACTTATTTACTAAACATGTTTTGATGGTTTTAATATGTTTAGTAAAAGTGTATTAGTAAACTATTGGCTCAAAGCTTTTACGTATGTTTATTTATCTCGTTAAAATGATTTTACATTTGTTATCGACAAAACATTAAAATATCGTAAAATATAAATTAAAGTTTTTATGGTTTATTTGTATTAATGTAACGCATTAAATTCAACAAAGATTAGACGATGAAAATTGGAACCATGCCATTCCGGAGCAAACATTTGAATTCACCCATACAAGAAAAATGGTTTTAGTGACAAAGCGAATATGGTCACTATCGGTGTAAAACCGGTCACTAACATAGTTTAGTGACCAAAATCTTGGTAGTCACTTTTCGTCACAATAGCTCCGTCACTATTTTTATTAGAGACCAAATAATAAAATGCGTCACTAACTAATGACGATAAGAAAGTGGTCACTAAATTTGTGACGATATATACGGTCACTATGTTTGGTCACTAAACAAATGAAGGTGGTCATGAATTGAACAAATAGTGACCAATAATGGTGGTCATTAAAATCGTCCTTTTTTTGTTAAAGATAACGAGCCCGCTAACACATCGATTAACGACGAATAGTGACCATACGTGTGGTCACTTGTATTAAATATGGTGGTCACTCATTCAAATATATTTACAAAACAATCTACCAATTTAACAAAATGTGCGGCTATAATAAAATCGAAAATCTACAAATTTGCAACAACATCCAAAATATTAATCGTAATTGCATTACATTATATTCTTTGTAACATAACGTTCTTTGTATCCTACTAATCAAAACAAAATAAACAAAAAGAAAAACATAGCATTCCAATTGTTTAACATTGTGTTCTTTTAGCAAAAAAGGATGTCTTAAATCACATCCACGCTTTATGAAGATCACTCCATCCAACTCGGCCTTTCACACCCCGCAAAAAATTTGGGAAATGACATAAATACGTAACATATGTTTAACATTCTAACCTACATAAATACCGAACTTGTTGCATAGTTGCGAGAAAAGTGAACATGGTGTTATAGACCACATACATACCGCAAATCCTTATTGTACCAATCCTAGATCTTAAAGAACTTGTCTCCATCTTCCGGTTTTCATTCCTCTTCCCAACGCTTCCATTGGTGACCCACCTACCCAAATACTTGCCAACTAAGAACACAATAAGTAAAGGAAATTTGTGTAAATTAGCTTATACGACCTAACAGTACTTACTTTTTAGTAGCAGTTTGGGACGTTGTGTTGAGGTGGAAAGATGTACAGTCACACGGTTGGGTAATGGGTCATTAAAGGATGATGACCGAAAATGGTCATTTATTTTAAGTATTGGCCAATATGGGACGGATAAGGTTAACCCGAAACCACTTTTTCTTTGCGTTTTGATCCGGAAGCAATGAGACGCGTGATATAATAACCACAACATTTGTCGAAGAAAATAAAAGATGCAACATATTGGCGACACTTGATCAATGACAAAAAGACAAAAAGCTAAACCCATTTATATAAATTGACCAACTTTATTCCAACTCTTTACCATCCAACCAACCCATTTGCCACCGATAACAGACATATTTACAACCTCCTAAAGTTTGTTGTTTTACAAATAAATGAAGAATTATGTAATTAGTGTTGGTATATTTATCGGTTGTGAGATTAAAATGACAAAAAGTTTTAGCACGCCAACTTTATAAATCAATGACCACCAATTTTGGTCTCTAATTTCAAAATCTAGTGACCACAATATTTGGTCTTTAATTTAGGGGTTAGGGTTTATGAGACCACTATTTTTCGTCTCGATATTTTATAAATCAGTGACCACCAACCTTGGTCTCTAATTTGAAAACCTAGTGACCACTAATATTTGGTCTTTAAAATTTAGGGGTTAGGGTTAAAGTTTAGGAGTTAGGGTTTATGTGACCACTTTTTTTCGTCTCAATATTTTATAAATTAGTGACCACCAACCTTGGTCTCTAATTTGAAAACCTAGTGACCACTAATATTTGGTCTTTAAAATTTAGGGGTTAGGCTTAAAGTTTAGGAGTTAGGGTTTATGTGACCACTTTTTTTCGTCTCAATATTTTATAAATCGACCACCAACCCTTGGTCTCTAATTAGAAAACCTAGTGACCACTAATATTTGGTCTTTAAAATTTCGGGTTAGGGTTAAAGTTTGGGGTTAGGGTTTTAGTTTAGGGGTTAGGGTTTATGTGACCACCGATTCTCGTCTCAATATTTTATAAATTAATGACCACCAACCTTGGTCTAACTTAGAAACCAGTGACCAACGCTTTTGTCTTTAAACTTAAAATACATTTTCAACAAAGGACTACCACTTTTGGTAACTTAGTATTTCATTGAAAAGTGTTAGATTTATGGTTTTAGGGACTATGTGACCATTATTTGTCGTCACTAATACTTGTCATTGTGACAACTTAGTGACCACATTTTGTAACGGTCACTAATTATGTGGCAATGATAGAAAATGCAGTGACGACAATTATATTGGTGACTAAACTATGATAATAGAGACCAAAGCATGAGTGGTCACAAAATAATTGGTCACTAAAGGCACTTTTTCTTGTAGTGATAATAACAACCTCACCATGCCATCGATGAATTAACCCCGACATATATAACCAAAATTGCCTTTACGAGACAATTTTGAGGAGCATATAGACATGAACAACAATCAGTATTAGTAGCCATCCACGTACCTTCAATACATAAACAATGATCATTAGAATAAATTCTCTTCTTTTGGAAAAAGCGTTTTATCCCAAACACATAAAATGCCACCCAATCTACCTCGCGCGAGCTCGTAGCAAATTCAAATAACATGTTACCCCAAAACGTTTTCACCACAAACATGGCAAAGTAACCATCTTACCTGAAGAGATAAGAAATTCACTCCTGAAGAGATAAGAAATTTCTACTACTTATATTCTTCTACCAATTAAATATAATTTCTACCAACTAAAACTTCTTTTGATTGATTGACAGATAAGATAGATATTTACTTAATAAAATCGAAGTAGAAATGTGGAAATTTTTGATTGATTGACAACCCGAAGTAGAAATGTGGAAATTTATTTTAAGACCGGTGAGAGTATTACTTAATAAAATCGAATTGTTGTATAATAAGATCGCTGTTAAAAAGGTTTTATTGGTGAGAGACTCACGAGATCTACGTTTGTACAATCTGAGGAAATTAAAAGAAGTTTGTAATATCTTTTGTACCCATTAATCAGTGTATAACTGTATATTATTGGAAGATATAGGTCATGGTGGGTTCACTTCAAAAATGGTCCACATTGCTTTAAATATGTTTTGGGGACCAAAATAGAAAGGCTCTTATTGGCGAAACATGAGCAGAATACAAACAACGTGAAAGTTATGACATTTAAACTTTATATTCCTTACCTATTTGAGTGGTATGTAATATGAATAAATCCACCTATCATACCATATTTGATATCACAATTTTTCAAACAAACACTATTATTTGGATAAAAAACTTTATATACCCAACTAATAAACGAAGATTTAGTCATAATTTGTAAATTTTGCATCACATTCATTATCCTTTTGGCTTGTTACGTACGGTTGGTGCCTACGAACATGCACCCGTCTATCACCAATTGTCCTGTCCGGCTGTCATGAATGGCCACGTTTATATTTTCTAGTGGTGCTAGATGATCCCGGCCCGGCGATAAAAGTCTCAACTCGACGGTGATCTAAATGAGTATGATGTACAATTGTCACTACAAAAAAAGAGGCTTTTAGTGACACAACTTTTAATGACATACAAAAAAAGTGTAAATAAAAGCACATGTTTACTTATACTTTTAAGAAAAACGTAAGTAAAAGTTTAGTTTTGTTCACTCTTTTTAAAAAGTGTGAGCAAAAGTCTGACTTTTACCCACACTTAACATAAAATGTAAGCAAAAGTCTAACTTTTACCCACACTTAACATAAAATGTAAGCAAATGTATAACTTTTACCCACACTTTACATTAAATGTAAGCAAAAATATAGTTTTGCCCACACATTTTAGTGTGAGTAAAAATCTAATTTATACACACACTTTAAAAAAAAGTGTGAGCAAATGTATAGTTTTACTCACACTTTTTGAAAAGTGTAATAATAGTCTTACTTTTACTCACATTTAAAAGAGTGTGAGTGAAAATACTTTTTGCAACCACACTTTATAAAGGGTGAGTAAAAGTGTTGTTTTATCTAAATAAATTTGCTAGGGAAAGTCTAACTTGTATCTAGGACTGGTTACGGTCGAAAACCGGATCAAATCGGACAAAAAAACTGATTTGATTTAAAACAGGGACCAAGGACCGGAACTAAATGTTCGGTCCGGGTCGGTTCGATTCGTTGATCCGGTCCGGTCCAACAAAGTATTATGATCAACGGTGTATAAAACCGAACTGATCGATTAAAATATGTTCGATCCGATCCGCTTTTTAATCCAACGATCCACAATCTATTATGCCCAACTAGGGTGTTATTCGGTTCGGTCGACTCGGGTCGGTCAAATCGGTCAAGCTTTAAAACATACCGAACCCGACCTTGTTTAGAACTCGGGTCAACTCGGGCCGGGTCAATTCTGGTTCGGGTCAACTCGGGTCAGGTCAATCGGGTCGGGTCAATTCGGGTTCGGGGTCAACCCGAGTATTTTACATTCTAAAAGTGTTGTTGAGCCGGGTTAGTCGGGTTCGGGTCAGGTCAAAGCTAAAAAAACATACCCGAACCCGACCTTGTTTAGAACTCGGGTCAATTCGGGTTGACTCGATTGACCCGAATATAATTTTGAACCCGATTGACCCGTCCCGAATTGACTCGGGTCGGGTTCGGGTAGGATCTCGCCGAATGACACCCCTATGCCCGACCCTACTTGTATTTATACTTGTTGCAAAATTTACATACAAGAATAACTTACAAAATATATTTGTATAAAAACTTTACTAAAAATAAAGGCAATTTGTAAAAGTAATAACATTAGTACTGATATTTATGTAAACTAATAAACTATCCACTTCCCTTTTCATAAAACACTTTCCCTTTTCATTCATTTCCCACAAATTAGATCGTCACTCTCACACGCCATTACTCAATTCGTTACTGCAATTCATTAAACAAGATCAACACTCTCACAAACTCACTCAATTCATTAGGAATTTAGATGATTAATTCACGATTAAAATCGTTGTTCCACAATATTTCGTCAATCAATTCACTGTAAATCTATGATTGATGCATTAGGTTAGGGTTTCGATTCGGTGGTTAGGATTTTGATTCAGTAGTTAGGGTTTCGAGTTTGTTAATCGCTAGTTAGGGTTTCAAATGCGAGTAAGTTGATTGGTAGTTCGGTTTCGAATAGGAGTTAGTTAATCGGTAGCTCGGTTTCAAATCAAAGTTAGTTAATTGGTAGTTCTAGGATCAAAATCAAGACGAATCGGCACACAAGTGTAAGTAAGTCCTCAATACGCCTATTTTGATTCGTTTTTGAATGATTGAGTGCAAGTTTAATGTATAGTTTGCTTGATTTTGATCGTAGTCTTGATTGTTTGTTTAACTTTTGATGTTCGTTAGGCGATAATTTGTTTGATTGATTATGTATATCACGCTCTCGATAATTCTTGTTTTGTATATGGTTTTGTGGCCTTTAGTAGTAATTTTCTGAGTTTAGTTGTTAATAAATCGTTTGTGTCTTTCGTGTTATTTTGTGCTTATTTTGTGTCATATTAATTTGTATGTGTATTTCATATTGTTTTGTTGTTTTATTTGCCCAAATGCCTCCGTAAATATTGATTATAGCAACATTTCTAGTTATAGATTGCACAGGAACTAAAATGAGTTGGTTGCTTCACTATAATCTCGGTTACTTGACGATCACTTGTTAGTTGTAATCATGAAAGAGTTTACTTGTGTTTACTTGTTGATGCTATTTTTAATGGTGTCTCATGTATTTATTATTGTGGTTGAGTTGATGGACTAATATGGTTTTTTTGTGTTTTTATAAAAGCCGCAGTGCGGTAACATGGACTCATCGAACGCACGGGCTCATATGTTGCAGCAATGCTTCCACATCAACGCTAAGGAAATTGGTTTCATTAAGGTTAGTTTTGAACCTTTATGTGCTTTAAACAAAGTTTGTAAATTCTTTTTATCTCTATCTATCATCAATGTGATGTATAAAAATAAAATGTGCAACTTAGTTTGGAAATTTCGATACTTAATATAGTGGTGGGTTGCGTTACATTTGTGTTTAGTTTTATGATATATTTTGGATATGTTGACTTTGGGTGCTTTGAGTAAATGAATGGTCGGATTGGGAGTTTCACATATAATCATCATCTTGTGAAATCATAATTATGCTTACCAAAGAAAGAATGTATTGAAGGGTTCTTTGTCTTTTAGTGAGGGCACTCTTAGACTATTTAGGATGCATGGTGCGATAATGAGCTTAATGTAGAGGTTTAGTATATCATGATCAATGTTGATGATATGTTTGGTTTGCTATGTAGATATTGGTCGGGAAGTCAATTATGAAGCAAAAAAATCCGACACATGATGTAACTTAACATTTTAGAAGGTTGATGAAAGGCTTAGAATTATTTTTATGATGAGTGTAAGAACGCATTACTTTCATGATTCTTATCCGGATTTGCCACCAATGATTTTTTGTAGTATACGAAACCAGCTTACTTGTGCATGAGTCCGTTCTAAAAATGCCCCTCTTCCATTCTCTTGTTTTCAAAGATTCGAATCGAATGACTCTTCAGTGATGAATTAGATGGTGCGATGGCACCGACTATTGTAGACAAAAACACCAAGGTATGCTTTACATGCCACATATTAGTAAAAGTTGTAACTGCAAAACATTATAATCCTAGAGTTAATGCGGTCCAATAGTTTTGTGAGATAGAATGATGAACTTCATATGATTACCGTTAACAAAACCTATAACTTGAGGGCAAAATTTAGTTGTCTATCAATGACGAGACTCGTTGTATGCATGTGCTCCATTGAAATTTCGTGATTTGTTAATTAAATTTATTAGTGGCTAGTAAATGGATGAAGACAATGTAGGCTAATTTAATAAGAGTTTTGACGTGTGTTGTTGTTCCATCGCATAATAGGACATCGAAGTTGATATGGAGCAATAACAACTGCTCCCAAGGTGAACATCTAGGTTCTATATCTTTAATACTCTCGATATGATAATACCATTGGGAAATTTTAAAGATAATTTGTGTATTTTCAGATTTTGTAAATGGGGTGGGCCAAGTTGACAAGCGAAATCTCACTCTATCCCTGAATGTGGTGAAGATGATGGGCATCAAGAGGGTAAGAATTGAAATAAATGCAGAGCCTGTTTTGTGCTGTTAGTTCTGTGGCATTCTCACACCTGTAATTTGCTATAAATGTGAACCAAGTTTCCACTTATTTGGATTTCTCATGTGTATTGGCGCTACTGCTGCAAGAGCACTAAAGTCAATGCTTCAAGGAATTTCGTTATCGTCTGAAGGGTATATTCTCTTTCCTCCTCTCCCACTCAGATAACCGACTTTTTACTTTCGTTGGTGGCTTCATGTTAACTTATATTTTTCCTCCGAGAATATAATTAACCATAACTGTGTTCTATTATAATTATAGGAAAAAGCGAATTCCATGAACCTTTTCTCAGTACATGGCTCCTGTAGTTGTTGTGATACTACTTCCAACAACAATGATCATGGAAGACAATGTCGTTGGCATCACCATAGCTCTTGCTCGAAAAGATGTCAACATCGTTTGGTATCTGCTCTTCAATTCGCTATGGCATATTGTGTAAACTTGATGAATTTCTTGGTTACCAAGCACATAAGCGCATCGGCACCTGTATGTCTCGATTAATTATAGTGTATTTTTGTTCATTAGTTCAACATATGTCTTTGAAACTCGTATGTGCTCTCTCAGTACTGCCGATTTTTCGATGAGATGCTTCGTGAATGTTCCCGTGACCATTTACATCCGAAAGTTTGTACTATAAGTCCTTTTACGCACAACAATATAAGAACTTGGTAGTTTCGGACTTCAAAAACCTAGCTGCCACGCTTCATAAGTTTAAGGATTCAAAAAACCTAGCTGCCACTACAAAAAACCTCAGATAAGGCTATTAAATGAAAAAACAAACATTCATATGTTTCCGGGTCGTTTAAATGTTTGTTTAGGTTGGTTAGTTTCTTCTTCCACATACTATAGCGGAAGCTCAAAATTTAGCGGGGTAGCATTGCAAAAAAGTTGATGGGGAATTCTGATAACGTCGTTTCTTGCACGAAAGGTAAACAGTATTTAAAGTGAATTAAATCTACATTAATTTTCATGTTGGGATGAATGCCTTTTTTGTGCGCAGATAGCTTATGAGCTTAAAGTAAAACATGGAACCATAGGTGATAATGAAAATACATGACTATGCATAATTACTAACCATTTGGTAAGACAATTATTGTTTAGCAAATTAGTAGTAATTAAGGTCGGAGTTGTATCCAACTACCTAACCAACCTATGTTGACACTGACCATGGGATGCATTCAATTGAAAGTGGTCACTGAGCTTTACCGTCACTTGATTGTTATGAGAAGTATATTTTTGAGGTAAGAACAAGAAATTGTCATTGAACAATATCACTATGTCGCTCATTTATCTACCGGCCCTTTTGTGATCGACTTTTAAAATTTTTAAATTAATGTGGCTATGTGTAATGGCGAGAGTTATCGACATACGGTAAAAATACATCAACATTGCACGGTATTTTGCAACAAACATGAGCTATCCGTTCTTTTGTTTTGCTACTTTTTCGATCGTCGGCGTCAACAAGATACAAGAATATCTACGTGTTGGGTCCGAACAAGAACTCAAGTTTACTTTTATCATACAAGATACGGAGATATAATTCACATGGTTCTTTGGTTTTCAATTTCGGGCCATCTCCTGAGGGTACATTCTAATTGACAGGTAAACGTAAGACGGGAGGCGTCACAATATTTTTCTTGGACGAATTGGCTGCAGATTGTTTGCCTTTGATGGATGGTTTGGTAGAAGCTACACGAAGTAATAATTAAAAGGTATACACACTCGCCAACTCACTCACCTTTTTTGACCAGGCAAGTGAATTATTTTAAGCTTAATTATTAGGTGGTTATGCTAATATTTGTGTTAAATATCCAAAAGAGAATGATTTAAGCTTAATCTTTGCGTTGAATTTTGCCCTTATGTAGGATACTATGTATACTCTTGAATATGCGCTTTCATAAACTCACACATTTTTATTTTATTTTTATTATTTTTATTTTTTAAAGGGAAGAAGATACGGATGTAGAGCTTTTCTCTTATATGGCCATGTAGAATTAAATTTATCAACTTTATAGAGGTAATTATTGGTTTTATTTGGATGTACGATTTATTTCAAAAGGATATGCTTTAATATATGCGTTACAAAACATTATCAATATGTTTGTCAATCTAATTGCAGGTTTTGGGGAACATTAAGTGGAGACATTTTCCAATAACTTAGCACAAAAAATCTAAAATTGTGAATTTGTCTCTCAACGAATTTCAAGTTACTGATGTAGTAAAAGGTGCGTTAGAAAAGGCATTACTGCCCGTATTACAGTGTCGCACAGCATGTATACAATTTCATAATCGACCAACAGCCGCGCCCGACAAAAAGTAGCACGTTTCAAATTTATGTTATCGTATTAGACCTTTTATATAAATTGATTTCAAACATCGGTTGCTGTCTGTTTTATATATGCAGTTGTGATCCTGCAAGATTCCACTCAAATATCGATAGCCCGAAGCCGTGCATATGGTATGCGCAAAAGGATGTTCACCAACATGTGTATAGGTTCGTTCACATAATTTAAATTACATGAGACTCTGGTGCAACAATCTACAAAATTAAGCCATTCAATATAATTAAAAGTTTTCATACTATGGAAATAAGATATGTGACCATAGTTTGCTAATACCTTCATGTCCTTATCATTGCACGTTCACATGGTTCACAAACCTACTCCTCAACAGCTGAAGATGCATCACAACCAGCTCCACAGAAGATGAGTCAACAAACACGCCCCATACGAATTGAAGGTCAACAACATGAACTGCAGACACAGGTTTGTCATATTCAACATACTGCTCCATTTAAACATGTCGCATATAAATGTGAGACATAATTGTTTGTCGTCGGCCCTAATCAAACCTGACATATTACCGTCATTGCAGTACATCTCAATCAACAAATGCAGCTACACCAACAACAGCTTGCACATCAAGCTAGCGGGCCACAAATGCGACAGCTCTTCCGTTTTGTTCCAAATGCCCGTCACTTTTTTGTTATAACATGTTCCCTAGGCTTTTGTGCAATTCTTACACTTATAAAGACCGAAAGAAAGAGCAAACACCCCCGCCGCAACGTGGCGGGTTCTATGCTTGTTGTAATCAATTGTTAAAAGTAGGCGAATGACCTATACTGTTGGTTTTTTAAGTGAATGAATCTGATAATATATCACTGGCATTCTCTTATACAGCATTGAGTTTTTAACTTCTATGTTGCATCTTCTTTTTATCTTGTAGTTATGGTACTTTCGGAACTGACTGATATGTAGGTTTGTGTTGAAAAGATGTGTTGATAGTAAATCAGTTAATGTAAAAGGATATGAATGGGGTGTGGCTTATATTTTCTTTGGTAGCCAATAGTGACACATGTTTGTGTCGATAATAGTCTCAACCTATCTCGACACTATTAAGTGTCGATAAATTGTGTCACTATATACTTTTGCCGCTGGACTTTCAATGACACTTTTACAAGTGAAGGTGAAAAAAAAATAATTAGTGACACTTTTTGACATTTTCTGACACTTTTGTGTCACTAAAAAGACTTTTTCTTGTAGTGTTTACATTGTCTGTATACTCAATCTAAAAGGTGATAATATATGGTCGTATCTTTCAACGTATAGATATTTGAGTTTGATTTTACTAAGCTTTGCTTCGTTTATATATTTAGCATCATGTTCACGTATGACTGATTGACTTCTCTTTTCGCAATAGTTTGTTAAACATACAAAACGTTTTATATTCTGATAAACCTAAAATTTGATCAAGATAAAATTCAACATAAAAAGTGTGTAGTATGACGCCTCATTACATTTAATTTTAGTTTAAATGTTGACCTTTTCGTTAGATTAGTAAGTGTACAAGTCGAGTACGCTGTTATGCAACGGAATTTAGAAAAGAAGTATCTATTTTCTTCAACACAATAACAGGAAATCAATTGGTTGTTTAAAAATATCATGATGATCGACTAATGTTACCACCATAAGAAGATACAAAACAATCGAGTTTGATTCTAAAATTATTATTTTTTACGATATTAATAAATTTGTATTCATCACCACAAAATTATTTAATCACATCTACATGATCATTTTTATTCTTAAGATAACCGGCATTTTAATTGTTAATAATTTTGCTAATTGTAACAATAACTTAAGTATGATTTCACACATATTTTTTTTATTAATTGTAGTGAATGATATTAATATAGATATCAAATTTGTAACTTTCATTCTTTAGACTCAAAGCATTAATTGCCATTATTATCATAATACTTATCTTTATGAGCAGAGTTATTTTACATACCAAACTTTTTTTACATATCAAGGGACTCATCTCCACCATCCATCTAAAAAGAAATCAATAGTTGAGATTAAAAGCGTTTTATTATTTCACATAATAGAAATCAATTGGTTGTTTTAAAAATATCATGATGATCGACTAATGTTACCACCATGAGAAGATATAAAACAATCGAGTTTGATTCTAAAATTATTATGTTTTACCATATTAATTGTAGTGAATGATACTATTATAGATATCAAATTTGTAACTTTCATTCTTTAGACTCAAAGCAGCATAAATTCTCATTATTATCATAATACTTATCTTTATTATAAGACAAATTTTCAAAACTTATTTGAGCCCAATGTGTTAATGACTTCGACAAGAAAAACATTCTTCTCAAAATGGTCATGCTCAGTTTATCGATCATGCGACTCTAGTGCTTTTTTTATATGTGTCACAAACTATGTTTGGGTTTAATTAATAAGGTGACTTACAAAATCTTACAAAATCTCTCACCTACTAAAACACCCTTTAGCTATGGCGGCTACGCGACTTGTGACTTACTTGATCGATAGCATGATACTCGATCGATTGTTTTTTTCTTGAAAAGGTAAAAGCATTCTTTTTCATTTAATTTTGTATCTATTGTGTGTTAGTTTATGTTTACACCGCTAATCATGCACTAATTCAACTAGCTTATACGGTTTTCTGCAAATCAGCATCAACCATGCAGTATTTAATTGTCAATGGTTGATATGAACATTTTGAAGTGGTGTTTGAGGGGTTGTTTGGTCCGAGGGTATGTGCACTACTAGAAAAAGAGCTTTAGTGATTTAATTATTTTTGGTCACTATTTAGATGAAAATAGTGACGATATAATTTTTGGTCATCGGTAGAAAGTCAATGATTTAAACTTATAATGGTCACTATTTAGTCACTAAATTACATAAATATGACGAGTAAATTTCGTCATTAAACATTAATAACGAAATTTTGGTCACTTTCACATATTGCTATAACTGAATTCTAAGAGGACAATTACATATATATAATTGCTAAAATGCATATTTACCGAAAAATTCGTAAACACTATCACACGACACCCATACAAAGTTTGTAAAGAAAATTATGTAAAAGTGTAAATATTTTACCTTTTTCTAGTGCAGTTCTCCTTAGCATATTATTTGAAACATAAACTTTCAAATAAAACAAGTCACATTATATTTTGTCATTATTTTTTACCATCATTTATAAGTGAGAATGTAAAATAATAGCTTGTCTCACATTATATTTTGCCATTATTTTTTACCATCATTTATAAGTAAGAATGTAAAATAATAGCTTATCTTCAGCTGGTACACCATCTTCGTTATCACAATATATTTTGCCATTATTTTTTTTTTGCCCTACAAAGTCACCGTGTCAAATATGGATATGCTAAATTATTACAGTAATTCGTTATCACAAAGTCGATTTGATTTCCTCATCTATTATGGAAGCGTGGTGAGCTTCTTATTGATATGTTGCTGATTAAGTTTTATATTGTAATTTTATAATATGTTTATCATCGTGATTGATGTGTTCATCTATTATGCAATTGCTAGTTTACTTTTTTTCATTTTCAGCATAAACACAAAGTGTTTGTTAAAATGCTTCAATTAAAACTAAGTCGGAATAGAGCTACTTATAGGTGGAATTAGGTCGGAGTTTTTTAACATCGTCGTTAAGTGCTAGCTATGGTGTATCAGGTAGTGGTAGAGGGGTGCCATTAGGCGGTGGTTTTGGAGCCCTTGGTTCAAGCTATAGTGGCCTGGTAAATGGTGGAGAGGCAGGGTTAGGTGTGGTTTAATGAGCCTGGTGCAAGATATGGTGGAAGGGGTAATGGTGGTGGGGTTGGATAGTTCATAGCATTCTTTTCATTGTTTCAGTTTGTATATGTCTCTTGATTTTTATATTTTGTAATGGATTTGCTTAAGTCGTTATTTTCTCAATGGCAGGTTAGTGCTCGGATTTTGTTCATCGACCTGTCAACCAGAGCCGTTGGTTTGACCCTGAATCCCCACCTTGTTCATAACAATGCTCCACCTGCTGTAAGTTGTTGGCACTCATCAAAATATAGCAAACTTGCATGTATCTGATGTGCATGTAGTGTTCAAATACCGATTTCAAATTTGTTCGTTCTGATACTTAACAACACACTAGCATTAACTGGCTGGCTGCGCTTAAATGATTCGGACGTAACATAGGATTAAATTATGTACTATGGTTTGCTTAATAATGGCTAAGGGTCGGTGTATATTCGGGTTAGGAACCAACTTGGAGTCTTGGAGCAGATGTTGTATAGGCTCTTGTAAGAAGATTACTGGGATGGATTTCACCTCACTTGTTGAAGTTAAATATAATTCTGATGCTATATCTTTTTAAATATACCAATCTCTAAGGTATACCAAGTGATACTAGGTTTGAGGTTTTCTACTGGTAATAAGTTGTGGAGATAGGGGAGAAGAGAACTAGAGAAGGATGGATGTAGCTCAAATGTTACATGGTTGAATTTAAGTTCCACAAAGCTGTAAGATAAAATTATTTTACGATCCCCGCTACAGCCAAAAAAAAAATATTCTTCCTATAAATGTGCCTTTTAGTGTAGGCAAGTATCCACCAATATGGCAAAAGAACATAGGAAATAAAACAGTTGCTACATTAAGTTTACGAATTGCAAAATTATTTTTACTTTCTGAGAGCAGTGAACATGCCACTCTGGAAACTGTCGAGTATTCCATGATGTTCAACCGAAGATTCTGTTAAGTTCACAATAATGCATCTTTTGTCATTAAAAATCACTTTTATGTTCATGACATGAATGTCATGTGGACTGCTATTGAGATGAATGTTTGATGTGTTAAATCTGATGTTACTATATGCAAGCACATTTTACACTGTTCTTGGCTTCTTGCATCACCTGTTTTCCGATTTTCGCCTACTGTGCTTGCTATGCTTTTTGTAAGGCTAATACAATTTGATATGCAGCTTGTTAATGTCGGTGATATATTTGATGATTCGAAAGTGATTCGAGTTGATAGAGGATCTGGTTTGCTCTTGGAAATCCCTTCTGTTCCTATAAGTTAGTTTGGCAAATTCAGTTGCAACATTTGATATTTTGACCAGATACTTTTATATCCAAAACCTCTGTTATTATATCTACTTTATAATTTCAGGCATTGATACCTTATCTCTACTTATAGATGATGTTGCTTCCAAGTGATCCTCTGGATAGTAGGAACATATTGCTTGAAGTTATGTTTTCTGCTAGCAAGCTGATGATGTCATCATATCCTTGAGCTTCTGTCTGTTCAAATTTCAAACAAAATTGATTTCCAATCTTGATTTGGTAGCCATCTCAGTGATCCCATTAAGATGTAAACCAATATTTTTCAAAACAACTCTAATTGGGGAAGACGCTACAAGTTTAAAGTGATGGATATGTACTTAGAGGTGGCAGTTCAACCATTTTGCTTATGAATGGTTGATCCGGGTTATTTTTCACTTCTAAAAGTAAAACAGGTAAAATGAATGAAATAGCTTAAAAAGGAAATATTACAAATGGGAAGTCGCCCAAAGTCTGTTTTAAATGCACAAAACCTTCTACGTTATTTATTAAAAAATTTGGATTACTCTTGAGCTAAATAATAGCTTTAACTACATCTGGAATACTAATTATTTATAGAAAGGCGTAAATTTTGGACAAAAAGTGTCTTGGTTCCAGTTGACCCATACCAAGATGTCCGTCCCTCCCATTTTGCCATCTCTAATATCTACTGTAGTTTCTAGTGTATACAACCTTAGTAAAATTTTCTTTAGTTACATGAAATCATGTAACATGTCAAGTTACTATATTGCAGTTAGGGCTGGTACAGGTGGTGAAGAGGCTTGTCTATGGGTTGCTGATCTTGTAGGTACATCGTGCATTCATTAAGGATGATGGAGAGTATGACTATGATTTGTGGAACTCGTGCTTACTTCGTTTGTTTACTTTTCTTCTCAAAGTTATGGTCCTGTGGTAGAGGTTAGTACTCACAGTTTTACCATCTACTGAATACAGGTGCAAGCACATGGATCCGATGCTATGGTTGATGAAGATAATTGTGTCTTTTTCCTTCCACACCGTCCAAGGAGTGAAATTTGTGGACCACCTTTCTTTCTCTTCATGAAAGGAACAGCTTGGTGTGGAGCAGGGGTGATCACTATGAGCCTCTCATTGCTCATTCTTCTTCGGTCGTATCTCATGAGAAAGTTGCATTGGTGCTTTGAGTGGGCATCATCCGTGATTTGGTAGTTTTTGCAGTTTTGGGCGAGAGATGTGAGTTAGAATTAGGCATTCTTTTCCAGATTTTTGCTATGGATGAAGACTGTTCGTTCATCTGTGTGAGGCACAATCATTTCTTTCTGATTAGAAAAAAAATTGGACCTTTATGAAATTTTTGGTAAGTCTAGTAGTGGTTTAATTAATAGAGCCGGCTTTTGTTGTTGTTGTTGGAGTCATCTCAGGCAGGAAGGGGTATAGAATTTATGGTTGAGAGAGGTTAAGTTCCGAGGATTAGCTTTGCTTTGTTTGTATTGGTCTCGGTACTATTCTTGTCTAAGCCAGGAATCGTGCCGGTTTGTTTGTTTGTTGTAGCCGAATGGCATATTTTACAATTTAATGGCAAAATGACCACTTTTTTGTTGTCCATGGTGTTTTCTGGATGCTTTACATTTCATTCAACATTAGCTGTGTGACTAAACAGTTGTTTTAGTCAGTTTGGTTTAGCTATGAGTTACCTAGAAGTTGGGGTGGTAACGAGACGAGACGAGCCGAGCCTGAGCCTGAGCCTGCTAGAGATCGAGCTCAGCTCATTTATATTCATAAAGCTCGAGCTCGTTTCGAGCCTCATATTTTGAGCTCGATCTTGGCTTGTGAAAATTTTCACAAGCTCGAGCCCGACTAATTTATATGACGTATTGAAGTAAATAAAGCTCAAATGAAACTCGACTCGGTACTTACACTAGACCCGAGCTCGTTTATACATAGTTATAAATATAGACAATATATACGTCTATATTTCTAGGGCTCGTTCAAGCTCACAAGTCTAATCGAACTTTATATATAAAGCTCGGGCTCGAGCTCGATTATTAAATAAACCCAAACTTAGGCTCGAGCTCGGGCTCGGGCTCGAGCTCATGCTCATTTAGGCTCGGCTCTTGAGGTATTAAATCATCTAACAAATAGCAAAAGTAAGCAAATGAAACAACAATGAAGCATAATATAATCTTGTATGTCTTGACTCTAGAGGTATTATGAGTTGACACGTCTGGAGAATTTTCAGCCAGAAAAACTTGAACCAAGGAAGCCAGACAACCAGAAAATCGAACACTCTTTCTTTGCCACAATAAGGGTGGTGTTTGTTTCGGCTTATATAACGGGCTTATGGCTTAATTGAATTTTTGGCTTATTAAACATTAGCTCACTTTTTGTGCCTTATTTTGAAACTGGCTTATATAAGCTTGTTATAAGCCAAAAAGTTTCAAAATAAGCCACAAAAAAGATAGCTTACGAAACATAAACCGAAAACCAAATAAGCCAATAAATACTTCCTAAGATTCTAGACGATTCAAGGTATTTCGATTGATTTTTTTTCTTCTAGGTATGCATTGTCATCACATGTTTTAAGTGTCTCTTTAAGGATATTAGATTTTTCCCCTTTTCATAAGACAGGTGCGTTATGGTATATGGAGACGGCGTTATCTTAATGAGACAGATGCGTTATGGAGGAAGGGGTAATTAGTAAAATCCATGGTTTTGATGGCGGTTTTGAGGTAGTTAGTGGTTACGGGCGGAAGCTCGTGTTTGGGCGATAGTATTGGTTGTTGCTCTGAGTTGAATCAAATGGAAATTTCTCTTAGCAATCTTATGGTTAAGCAAGTTTCTAGTTATTTGCTTTTGAAACGAATATAAATTGTTTAGTGGCTGAGAGATAGGCTTTATTTAATGGCGTTTGGCAATGAATGCTGGATTGGAGACAATATCCTAGTGGTTTCGCGTTGGATGAGCTTTCTTCGCTAAGTTTGTTCTCAACATTTTCATTTTATCGAAAATGAAAATCATTCTTTTATTCACGTGAATAAAAGAATGATTTTCACTTTCAATAAAATGAATGATTAATGGGTTTTACTTTTGAAAATGGGTATCAAACTCTAAAAACTAGCTATTTTCAAAACCCACAATATGTGGTGGGTTTCTAAACCCATACCTTCCCATAACCATGGGTCCCTGAATGCGAACTTATCAAATAAGGACATGTCTAACATTACCTTTTGAGTTAAATTCCATAATTTTCCTCTTACTGCGTTTAAAAAAGGGGTTGAGTGATATTACAACTAAACTTGGTACACCATTGATATTAGACGCATATACTACATTTATGTGTACGGAGTCATGGGATAGGTCGAGTTATGCGTGAGCTATGATTGACTTACGGGATGAAGTGGATTCGAAAGATACTCTTGTGGTGGCAATCCCAAAAATAAAGGTGATGGGTATATTTTAAATACTATTCGAATTGAGTACGAGTGAAAACCATCAAGATGTTCAAATTACAAGGTGTTTGGCCACATTTTGGACCAATGCCCGAAGAAAATTGTCTTGGGTGTTTTGAAGAATATAAAGGAACTTAGATAAACAGTCCATAGTGTTCATATTGGTTCGAAGTTGCATCTGTTTTACAAACCGGTTTAACCAAAGAATGATAAGAAAACGGATTCTAGACAGCCAAAGTCCAAGGTTTCGTCTGCTACACAAGTTGTTTATTTTGGACTAAGGGTTACCGAGTTAATTTATTACTCAAAAATTAAGTCAACGAATGTGAGTGAATCACACATCTTAGCCCAAATCTAGGCGAAACAACGCACCAACTGTGCTTCCAACCTAAACTATAATACCTAATACAAATGCTATTTAAGCTGACCACGAAGACTAATATCAAAGGCATTAGCAAACTGAATTTTAGCACGAGTCAAACCAGGATCAATAAAATCATCATCATCGTATGGGTCTTCGTTATAAATTTCTTTCCATTGTTCATACAAGCTTTTATTTCCCACTCAACTATCACATTTAGAAGATTTATTAACCTTGGAACTCGTAGAGTTTCATTGTATACCTCAAACACTTCACTATCACACTATCCTCATTAACCAGATCATCTACCTCAGTAGAAGAATTAAGAAGCATTGATTTACAAGGTTTTAGCGGCTTCCCATCATCACATACTAGCACAAGCTTTCCATCAAGAATATGACTTTCCAATTCATTAATCCTTGCAACCGGTATAGTTCTTGGACTACCAGATGCCGAACCAGCCACATCTTTGACCGTTTCACTAGATTAACTAGGCACATCTTGGACTACTTTCTTACCCGAATTTGATGACCCCATTTGATCCAAGCTCATCATCTTTCTCAATCATATTAAGCGCATCAAGGGTTAGTTGAATTGTCTCGCTCAGGCACTTTAGAATTCTTATTCGAACCACTTGAACTAGCATCATTCTTTTTAGAGACGGCTTGGTAAACTTGTTTCTTAGGCTTAAACTGAACCTTAGAACCCACACATTAGTACCACGAGAAGTATGTCAAGGAGGCTGTTGGAACGCATCATAGTTCATGTGTTGTTTCTTTGGGTTTTCAATAGCCCGTTTAGGACATAACATTTCATCATGCCCAAATATCATACATACACCACATCTAGGTGTTCTCATTCACACTTTACCCTCATCGTGTGAAGAACCTCTCCAGCATCTTCCACATTTAGAATCGCAATAATCATCTCCGCGTTTAACTCCCCATCCGCCCTAATATCAATCAAAGGACGAGCATAATCCATTGGTTGTTAACACTACTACTATTTCAAATTCTTTTGATGCTTTAGGCAGTATGGTGATGTGGAGGATGCTATGGTTTGAGCCATTTCGATTACCGGTGGTGAGGAGGACGTGAAATTTTGGAAGAACATGGACCAAAACCTAATCGTGTATATGATGTTAAGAAAGATAAACAATGAGTGTCGAATCGGGTTCTATGCCTAGTACTTGATGGGTTTGCATGATGGTGATTCGAGCGAGGTTGAAGAGTTTGATAATAAGATCGCTTTCGGTTTATAGCTTTTCATATAAGGGACATTGTGGCAGAACTAATGACCCTAGTCTATGTGAACTTGATGAGTATGACTTGTATAACGGATATGATGATTTAGTATCAGACTTAACGAAAGAACAACTTGCATTTTGTGATACATTCGATATCACTATCCGACGACAGATTAGACGCTAGGTTATATTTGTGTCACTGTGAGTCAAATGTAATATAGTTAGTTGTTGTTTTCCAGTAGTTTATAAGCTTGCTTTGTCATTTTTATGATAGGTATAGTTTGAAGCATAAATGATGCGTCTGTTTTCTACATGTGAAACGGGTTGAGATGTGTGATTCACTTACATCGTTTGTCTTTAATACGTTTTAAAAAAAAAAATATATTTACCTGGTGTAAAATCTTTTACATAAAAGAAAATAATAATAATAATAATAATAATAATAAAATCAATATTTATTTTGAGACAACCCAAAATATGAAGGTAGACATTTGTTTTAGGACGACGAGAGTATTACCTAATAAAATCTAATTGTTGTGTATATGATCACTGTTAAAACAGTTTTATTGGTGAGAGACTCACGAGAACTACTTTTGTACAATCTGAGGAAATTAAAAGAAGTTTGTAATATTATTGGAAGATATATAGGTCATGGTGGGTTCACTTCAAAAATGGTCCACGTTGCTTTGAATGTGTTTTGGGGACCAAAATAGAAAGGCCCTTATTGGCGAAACATGAGCAGAATACAAACAACGTGAAAGTTATGACATTTAAACTTTATATACAACATCATAAAATAAACAGCAACTAATAAACGAAGATTTAGTCATAATTTGTAAATTTTGCTTCTCTTTCATTATCTTTTTGGCTTGTTGCGTACGGTTGGGGCCTACGAACATGCACCCATCTATCACCAATTGTCCTGTCCTGTTGTCATGAATGGGCACGTTTATATTTTCTAGTGGTTCTAGATGGTCCCGGCGATAAAAGTCTCAATTCGACGGTGATCTAAATGAGTATGATGTACAATTGTACATTGTCTGTATACTCAATCTAAAATGTGATAATATATGGTCGTATCTTTCAACGTATAGATATTTGAGTTTGATTTTTACTAAGCTTTGCTTCGTTTATATATTTAGCATCATGTTCACGTATGACTGATTGACTTCTCTTTTCGCAATAGTTTGTTAAACATATAGAACGTTTTATATTCTGATAAACCTAAAATTTGATCAAGATAAAATTCAACATAAAAAGTGTGTAGTATGACGCCTCATTACATTTAATTTTAGTTTAAATGCTGACCTTTTCGTTAGATTAGTAAGTGTACAAGTCGAGTACCCTGTTATGCAACGGAATTTAGAAAAGAAGTATCTATTTTCTTCAACACAATAACAGGAAATCAATTGGTTGTTTTAAAAATATCATGATGATCGACTAATGTTACCACCATAAGAAGATACAAAAACAATCGAGTTTGATTCTAAAATTATTATTTTTTACGATATTAATAAATTTGTATTCATCACCACAAAATTATTTAATCACATCTACATGATCATTTTTATTCTTAAGATAACCGGCATTTTAATTGTTAATAATTTTGCTAATTGTAACAATAACTTAAGTATGATTTCACACATATTTTTTTTATTAATTGTAGTGAATGATATTAATATAGATATCAAATTTGTAACTTTCATTCTTTAGACTCAAAGCAGCATTAATTGCCATTATTATCATAATACTTATCTTTATGAAGCGAGTTATTTTACATACCAAACTTTTTACATATCGAGGACTTCATCTCCACCATCCATCTAAAAAAGAAATCGATAGTTGAGATTAAGCGTTTTATTATTTCACATATTTTTATAATTTAAATATCTCTTAAACCGTTAATCGTTAAGCAAAATAATTACACCATCATGACGAAGCGTTTAATTATCTTTCTATGAGCCAGATGACACTGATACTTTAGAAAAAGAAAAAGTCGTTTTTCACGTTTTTGTCTTTTTTTTGTTTTCTTCAAACTGGAATTTCGTGAAATATCATATATGATTTAACACTAATTTGAAGATCACATGTGATATTATTGTTAAATCACATATGATATGTAATATCATATGTGATATCAGTGTTAAATCATATATGATAAATTACATATGATATATGTCATATATGATTTATATTAATATCACGTGTGGTATTCAAATTAGTGTTAAATCGTATATGATTTTTTCACAAATTTAGTAATGTTAAAAATGAAAAAACTTTAAAAAGTGAAAAACACGAAAATTTTTGTCGAAAGTATATCAAAGTCTTTATCTTTAGAAAGATAATTAAATCTTCGTCAGAATAATATTTTTCGCTTTGACGATTAACGATTTAATATTTATATTTGAAAAAAAGGATGAAAATGGGTTTTTAATTGTTGAGATTAATCTTATCCATTAGATCTAATAAAAATGGAAGATGAAGATTGATCCCTTGGTATGTAAAGAATCTTTTGTCCTCAAATAATCTTAAATCTATCTTTATTATAAAAGAAATTTTCAAAACTGAACTATTTGAGCCCAATGTGTTAATGACTTGGACAAGAAAAACATTCTTTTCAAAAATGGTCATGCTTAGCTTATCGATTGTGCAACTCCAGTGATTTTTTTATACGTGTCTATTGCAAGTACAAACTTGGTTTAATTAATAAAGTGACTTACAAAATCTTACAAAATCTCTCACCTACTAAAACACTCTTTTGTCTTATATGGCCAAAATTGCTTGAGTGACCGCTATGGCGGTTGCGCGACTTGTGACTTACTCGACCGATAGCATGATACTCGATTGGTTTTTTCTTGAAAAGGTAAAAGCATTCTTTTTCATTTAATTTTGTATCTATTGTGTGTTAGTTTATGTTTACATCGCTAATCATGCACTAATTCGGCTAGCTTATACGGTTTTGTGCAAATCAACATCAACCATGCAATATTTAATTGTCAATGGTTTGATATGAACATTTTGAAGTGGTGTTTGAGGGGTTGTTTGGTTTGAGGGCATGTGAATAAAAGAATGATTTTCATTTTCGATAAAACTGCTTGATTAATGGGTTTTACTTTTGAAAATGGGTATCAAACTCTAAAAACTAGCTATTTTCAAAACCCACAATATGTGGTGGGTTTCTAAACCCATACCTTCCCATAACCATGGTCATTCCCTCAACAAAACCAAACACCCCCAGAAAGTGATATCTCAGACTTTTTGGTCGTTTTTATGTCGTTATATGTAATTTTTAAGATTTTTCTTGGTATTTTGGAACGACTAAGTTTTAGTAGTGAGGTCCATATATGATTTTTCTACACAAGTTGAGTTTTTGGGAGTTTCTCAAACACACTTCAGAATTTTCATATCAACCATTGACAATTAAATAGTCTTGCATGGTTGATGTTGATATGCAGAAACCATATAAGCTAGCTGAATTAGCGCATGATTAGCAATGTATAATCTGGTTTAACACGTGAATCGCTTTAATAAAATATTAAATAAGTAGATTATCTCTCGATACATCATTTTTGAAATTACCTCTCGATTTATGAAATATGAGGGAGAGATATGCTTGTAGTGAATTGTGGAAGACTAGAATATTATAAATATCCCGCTATTCAGTTATCGTCTATATTTTCTCCACCTTTCATATATTATCTTGTAAGGGAAGACAGTTATAATGACCTAAGTCTCTAACCCTACCAAATCTAGGAGTTAATCAATGAAGATGACCTAATACTTAAATTTGGTAGAACATAACAAGATTAGTATAGATTGATTGATTTATTTATTATTATTATTCTTTTTTTTTTTTTTTTGGTATACCTGGTTTCCGACTCGACATCGTGAAATGACTAATCCTGGCATGACCTCTTTGGATAGGATGCTTAGCAGTGAGCCTCCGTGGTGTGGGATTAATTTTCCTGAGGTTCGAACCCAAGACCTCCAGGCACTTTCGTTCTAAAAGGATAAGCCCTTATCACTGGGTCACCCCCATTGGTTAGTATAGACTGATTTTTGCGTTCAAAGAAAAAAAAATCTTAATTTTCTTAACTACCAGTATCCTAGACAAGGATGCTTTGTTGATGGTGGTGTATCGATGGGGTTGGTGAAGACGAATACATGTATTTGGTTAACATCTTTTATTTTCTTTTTTTCTATAAAATTCGAATGAACTTCATTCAAAGCACAAGGCAAAAACGGCGATGACAGGTGGATATGAATCCGAGTTGTGGTCGTTTTCATGTCAAGATAAATTGGAGTATTGACTATTGATAATCTTTGTCATATATGACGCCCGGATATATGAGATAAACATGAACAAGGAGAACAAAAAGAAATGAATGTGGTGTGAAAGAAAGTTATCATGTAATGTTTCTATATATTTGGCGGGTAAAACAATTGCTTCTAACAAAATATCACGTCTTTCTTTATAATCGTTTCTGGGGTTAAAGCACATTTTTTATCAATCATATCTACCACGCATTTTCGAATGTTGTTCGAAAACTTTACCCATATTGTAATAAAATAATATTATTTAATATAATATTTTATTAATATAAATCTAATTCGTATGGGTGTTTCAACAAAATCAAAGACGTTTTATATATGTTGATAAAAAATATGCAACTTCAACCCATTTATTCAGAATTCTTGATTCGTCAAAGATACTTTTATTTTACACGTAAGAGCTTGCGGTATTTTTATACGCGAATAATGATGCCAAATTTCAGACTATGAGATACAATTGCTTCTAACAAACATGTCCTCTAAAGAAAACTTTCTATTGTCTAATATGAAGTGTTTAGTTTCAATAAAGTGCTAATATATATATATATATATATATATATATATATATATATATATATATATATATATATATATATATATATATATATATATATATATATATATATATATATATATATATATATATAGGATCAAATAAAGTAAAAATTAAAATAAGAATGATAAGAAGAAACCATTTCCACTCATTTCGGATGCGCTCACAAAAATAGATCGTTTCCTTAAATTTCTCCTCCTATTTGAAATGTGTATTAAATTCTTCTTATTCTTCTTATTTTGGTTTTTCTTCTTCTGGGATTTCTTATATATATATATATATATATATATATATATATATATATATATATATATATATATATATATATATATATATATATATATATGTTACCAATTGATGTGTTTTATGCTCAAAGGAAACTGATGTCAAATATGAAGTGTTTAGTTTCAATATAAGTGCTAATATATATGTTACCAATTGATAAACTGTTTTCTGATATAAAGTGTTTAGTACCAATCCATGATCTCCACTAGTTATGCTTATGTATCCTGACTTTGTATCGCTTCAAAATGTAATGGGCTCAAATTGAACAAAAAGGAAACTATAACTTGAATTTGGGTTGTTGGTTTCTGGATCAGGTTCAAAACATAAGAGAAATCTTCTAAAACCTGACCCCAAGCCTATCAATTATCTTCTGTATATCCTTTTGGGCTGTTAGTTACTGGATCGGGTTGAAAACTTAGATACAAAAACAAGAAATTTAATTTGAAAAAACCGGCTATACGTTTGAAAAAATATTTGAAGCTTTGTGCTAGAAAAAGACATTGCTATCTTTAATAAATATTTTAGTTCTATTTTATTGAAGATACAAAAATGAACTTGAAGAAATAGATAACCATGTCATAGATAATCTGAAATTTATACTAGATAGTTGCGAAGCTTTCAATGTTGATATAGGCATATGGCAACTTTGTTTCTCGTTCGCTGAAAAGCCTACTTGTTGTAACATTGAACTATGCCTTAGAGGAAAAACTCCATCTGTTATTGAGCTATTGAATTAGGCGATCGAAAATCTGTTTCTATCTCAGTCTCCTCTATCAAAAAACAAGGCTCAACTCCCAAATGGCAGACAGGCAAATTGTATGCGTCTAAGTAGACCTCGAGCTCGGGGCTTTATGGGATAGGGGGTGTTACAGATTTGGCCTTCAAATGAGAAGGTGCTTGTGCATATCAAGTAATAAATGTAATACAAAACAACAACAATAATAAAACGATATGATACTATAGCAGGGTATCACCAGATTCAAGTTGTCGAGGCAAGAAAAAGCTATAAAGTCTAAAGGTAAGTCTGAGCATAAGACTAAAAACATGAAATGAAAAAACAACGAGAAGTTTTTAGAAGTATCTTATGATAGTTCTAATTCTCAAGAGAATCAAGATTTCGATAAATCAAAAGCATGGTCGGACTGTGTTCGGGACATGCCAGATTCTCTGGTGGAATAAGTCAATAAACAACTTTTGAGTGCAATATTTTTTTTTTTCAAGTGGGTTATAAACTTTAAATCATCTGTTGGGTGAAAAGGGTAGTATTCTGTAATCAACATCATCATTTCATTTGTTAGTGATCAAGAAGTTGAGCATCAATAAGTTCAAAAGCAAGGGTGTTTTCAAGTGTCTCAAAGAGTTACTTTTGTGCAAAAAGAATTAATAGATGGGTCAAGTGCTTGTAAAGTGTTCAATATCGGTAGGATTTTCATGTTTAGTTTGGCAATTTTTTGAGTTTAGGTAATAAAATAGCAACCCACTTTTTCAAATGTACCGTTTACTATTTATGGTATCAAATTAGAACAAAACATGAAAGTACACAACATTAAGTGGAACAATAAATAGTACATCTCTACTAATATAAAGGAAAAATGGTCAACTTGAAAGTGAAAAACTTAAAATTTAGTCAATAGTGAAAAGTTAAAACTTACGCGATACAAAACAAATGAAACGTTTAATGAAACATAAGGAAACGTGTAGAACTAACTTTGGTCAACTCATTAGCAAGTATCTTCTATACTGATATGGAAACCAAATAATTTATTTCATCTGCCAAATTATATGAAACGAGTTCCTGTTAAAAAAAATAAACCATATATCTCTACTAATCATTTTTCATGGAAACCAAATCAAATTAATGCCTTCTTCTTCAATCTTTTTAACTATATCTCACACCACGCCACCCCCTCTGGTTTGATGGTCTTCTGTTCACCACCAGCCCATCCGACCACGAGCCGACCACCACCAGTCCATCCGACCACCACCAGCCCACGAGCGACTACCAACAGCCGTTTTAAAGGTTTTTTTGTAGTTTTTTTTTTAGATTTGTATATATACCAAGTTTTGAATGTTTATTTTCATACATCTCTGAGTTTTTATAAGATTTTTATAATTTTTTTTGTTGTAGCTGCCATCGTTCTCGCCGGAATCCACTGTCGCTCTCGTAATCCTTGCCGCTGCCGCCACCGGAGCACGCTACTGTCGCCGGTAAATGCATGTAGGATCACTATGCTAGAAATGAGGTTGCGCAGATGACCACATGATAGTTTTATAAGATTGATAGCAAATTTCAGTTTAAGAATTTTGTTTAGATGGGGTGACTAGGAGCATCTGGTATTATAGTTTGTAGTTAGTTTTTTATTTTTTATTTTTTATTTTTATTTTTTTTGAAAAAAAAAAAAAACATATCATGTTCATGTTATGATTGTATCTGATATACTTAGTCATGTCCCATCTATTTAAGCACGAAGGCATTGTAAAATAGAACGACAACACTTTCTTAGCTATGATCGTATACTCATATGTTGATATAGTTGTTTTTCGCTTATCGAAAAATTAGTTGCAAATTTGTGGGATACTATCTTCTAATAACTCGTGGTGAAATGCGATACTTGCGAGATTGGGCATCCGTTGTCAAACATGTAGGGTAGATGAGTTGATTGTCACCGCTAACATTTCCATCTTTGCTTATCGGTCGCCGTAAGATAAATGTGATCATCCTACAATTGGGGTTTCGATTAGGAGCTGGGAGTGAATTGATAGAAGGTGTTTGGTTTGGTTGTATGGGCCCATGACAAGGGCTTATATAATGCATCTGTTTTTTCCGCCTTGCTTTGAAACCCATACCCGTAGCAAATTCTTCACTGTGAACCAAAATCCAACCAAGCTATAAGTACATCCAGTTTATTTAATTGTTGAACTATATTCTACTTAATAGTTGAAACGGTATTAAATTATCTCTTCCTTTTGTGTTTCGAGATTGCGATTTGCGTGACTCGTGGAGGAGCGGCGTTGTGATCATGTATTTACTGTATAAATTTTTAAATGAGTTCATCTGAGTAGCTTACATATATAAGCCATTTAAGGTAATGGATTGTAACCAAGATGAGGCTCTTAGGGCCGGGGTATTGCTGAACAGAAGATGTTGAAGAATGATTTTGAAGGGGCTCGTAAGTTTGCATTGAAGGCCAAACAGTTGTTCCCTGAATTATAAAAATTTCACAAGTTCATAATGACAGAAACACATTATATATGGAAACAATTGCCTAAACTTAATTCCCAGTATCACATATTTTTTATGATGATCATGATTATCCTATTGAATGCAATTGATTGCTATGCAATAAGTTATTAGATTTATAAGCGGAATTGATTTAGATTTGCATGTGACAAACTTTTCAAATCATTTCCATGTATAAGTTTCCATATAGAAATGATCCATTGACTTTCATACAAAAATTTTGTTTTTAAATAATTTTGGATTCAAACTGCAAATCGTGTATTTTCTAAACTGATTTTCAATTTTTTTTTTGTTAAACTTTACACATTTGCGTTGCTTGTCATTTAATTTATCACGTCTCTTTAATAGTATAAACAAATATATACAAATATAACATTCTATCATCATACATTTTGTGTATCTATACTATCTATAATAGAAAAATGGTCAAAGTGAATAGTGAAAAGTCAAGAAAGTGAAATGTGAAAAAAATTAAAAAGGAAATGTTGAAATAATTAATTATGAGTAATTTCAACTATTAATACATACATATGTTTCAAAAGAACACTATTAATACACATCGAAAACCGGGTTGACCCAGGACCCGGTTTAATTTGACCCCGTTTTTTCGACCCAACCCGTCGGTTTGACCCGGTTTATATTGACTCGTTTTTTAACAGGAACGGTTCAACCAGTTGAACCTCCCGGGTCGAACCGGGTTTCAAAATATTATGTTAATCCTCAATTTCTCAAACTTTTACTATTATTCGTTTATAACTCATAAACTTTTTTTATTACTAAAACTGTCTTACTAAAAAGTATAATAAAATTTTCACAATGTACAATTTAAACAAGCTACAACATAATTCTAAATATAAAATAATTAAACATACTAATTAATATTATTTTTAAAACACCCTAAAATGAAAAGTACATGTTATTATATACATTATACAAATTAATAAAACACACAAAGCTTCATACAAGCTAACAAGTTGATGGTACATATAGTTTTGAAAATCGGATCGGACCGACGGGTTCAACCGGAAACTGGTGTCGCCACCAGTTTGGCTAACCAACAACAGCCATCCGAAAACGAACTAGAGAGGACCCATTGAAACCGATACAAACCGGTGAATCAGGTCTCATCGAGATCTATTTCTCCGGTTAATCGCCGCCGTAACGCACGGGTACCCTGTTACACTATATATAAAGGAAAAACCAAAAAGTAAAAAGTGAAAATTTGAAACTATTAATACATATCGAAAATCGGTTGACCACGACGCGTCAAACCGGTGGGTTGACCGCTTAATTTGACCCATTTTGACCCAACTTGTCCGGGTTGACTCGGTTTAAATCGACCATTTTTTCGACGGAACGGTTCAACGGTTGAACCACCCGGTCGCATCTGGGTTTCAAAACATTATGTTTAATCCCAAATCTTCAAACTTTTATTATTTTTCGCTTAGAACTCATAAACTTTTTAACACAAAACGATCTCGTCGCTATATAAATATATTATATATATAAGTTTTTTTTTCAAAAACGATTATAATGTTTTACTATTAAGAGAAAATATGTGCCCGTTAGTCTTGGACATTTAACTTTCAATAGCGCTAAATACGCCCATTTCAAAAGAAAAATGGGGCTAAATGTGCCTAAATCTTTTATAAAATAGCCAAAATTAGCCAATTTTTTTATTTTTATTTTTTATTTTTAATTTTGGGCTAATCACATTCATGCTAATTTTGGTACTTATGCTCTTCTTAACAACGACACCATTAATCTCATCCTCATTATTTTATGCGACAAAAACGTGTGTTGTTAGTTTTATCTCATAACCGATGTAATGTTTACTTTCATTTTCATTAAATGTTTTTATATATTGTTTGATAGATGTTAAGAATTTTGTCAGACTTTAGTTATCGTAGAAGACAACCGTTTTAATTGCATTTTCATCTGCTCACGCTCTATTTTAAACGATACACAAAACACTCACCATAAGTATCACAAATCATTAATTATCTCGACACTAAAACCGCGCCATTGCAAGCAGCATCTTCGCTTATATACCAAAAGTGCACATTTGAAAAAGACAATCGCTATTTTACGACTTAAACCCCAATATTTATGTTTAGGTTTTTGCTCCATTTGCAATGTAGTGATTGTGTTACGATACAATGTCTCACTCATCGTGTATGTTTAGTATAGTTCTTATACTTTGCATTTTATAAAACTACATTCAAACGATACTATGGATTTCTTTCATTTCACTTTGTTCCCTTATAAAAACTACCAACTACGTAGTGTAATACGTATATTAAAAAGAAAGTGAGTGTGTGGTTGTTAGGTACCCAATGTTAGGAATAAAACCCACTAAACACAATCATTTTGAATAAAACATAGCACCGTTGGTATTTTTACTCATTGGCTGTTATTATCCTCAACTATCAACTAATCGGTCATATACTCACAAATCAAGCATATAACAAATAAAAAACAACCAGGCGACAAGCTAAGTATATAACAAAACAAATCATGATGCTAACAGACTACATCCTTTGTATGGAACTAGACATAGAGAGCACATCCTTTGTATGGAAGTGAACATAGAGAGCACATGTGATTCAGTGATTGTATAACCTTGTATGTAATCAAGAAGATGTTCTTAGATGAAATTGAGCAATTAGAGGAAAGAAGATACTATTACTCGTATTGGGCAATTCAGCAAGACATGAATAACCCCAAACTGAAACAATTTCAAACCGAAACAACATACGTAAAACAGGACTTGCCACTTTTAAAATCAATACAAAGTGAAAGAACAAAGGAGATTTTGCATTGAGCACTTGCTGGGAAGATAATAGTTTAGTGGATGACAAAAGAAACAAAGGGGTGCTATGTTTTATTCAAAACGACGTAGTATTATGTGTTTTACACCAAAGCTTGATTACTTAACGGCCACACACTCACTTTCCTCATATATATTAACCACATTTTCTTATCCCATAAACCAACAACACTTGAGAATACAAGTCTAAATTTCAAAATTCTTTTGATTAAAGTCTCAATTTATAGATTAAAATCCTAACTGCAGTTGAAGTAAAATCCAAAAATATTTTGACACTATAAAAGACTAGTTAAATTCTTCACATTTTAAAAGTCAAATATCCATAGTTAAAAATGAATAAAACTATAGAGTCCACAATTGCTCATTTGTGATAATAATTGGTGTGACAAATTTACCTAGATATATAAGTGTGGAGATATTATCCAAATGTTCATGGTTAAATGTGTGGAAACATTCTATGAATGTCCACACCTATAAGTGTGACAAAATTGCAAACATGTTTATAATTAAAAGTGTGGAAATATTTGTAATACCTATAAATGTAGCTTTGTTGTAATTGTACACATTTATGTATGTATATTAGTTTTTAAAATATTTGTGACACCTATAAATATAGTAAAATTATGATTAAAAAAAAAAAAAAAAAAACGCTTAACATACCGTACCGTGGAGAAATAAGTGTGGAGAATTGAACTATTTTTTGTAGTGAGAAATTATGCAATGCTAGACGAATACCCGCATAAAGCGATGTGACTAACGACAAATAATTATCCTCGCAAAATCATAATTCTTGTTTGACCATTGATGCAAAACTTACGATTTTAACTTATAGTCATTACAAAAAAAAAGGGAAAAAAAAGTTCACGGGTTTGAAAAAGAAAATATAAAAGTTTAAAGACTAAACAATATTTAAAATATTAATTTAAGTGTAGATGATCTTACAATTTTAATCAATGGTATAATAGTCCATTAAAATTACTCAATTTTAAGCCTTTAAGTTTTAAGAAATATCATTCACTATTTATAGAAGCAACCGTGTAAATTGGTATTGATAAAGTAACAGTGCATTTTTTATTTTTTTATTATTTTGAAATTAAGAAACACGGTAAAGAATGACCAATATTAAAAACTTGTCATTTAAAAAGTTCACATTTTAGAAGTAGTAAAGATTGGTATTGATAGAGCAGGATTGATAGGAGAGAAACAAAATTATTAATTGGTGAAGTTACATAATATGGAATAAATATTTATAGAATTAAATATACTGGCATGATACCCGCATAAAATAACCGGTTCGAGGCGAATGTTGTTTGACGATTTATTAATTTTAATTTATAATTTCTTGGCGAATAGTGTTTAACGATTCTTTTTATAATACATGATAGTTTCTCAAGATTGTGTGTTTGTGTTATGAGATTGTGAATGATTTATATGCCATATTATTATATGTAAATATAAAAAGTTATTAATTTTAATTATAAACATATTAAATTCATTATATTAGTTATATTTTATTATTGTAATATTCACTTTAATATGCAATTAGTGTACTTGATAAATTTATTCAAATTATCTTACTATCCTATAACGGAGGAAGCCTTTTAAGGCATTAATTACACTAAGATACTAAAAACTTAAAATTAAGCATCACAAGTAATAAAATTAAATGTACAACTAATTTAAATACAATATCATTGTTAAATGTCGTTACATATATATAATAAATACTTTTAAACATTATAACTTGTATAACTAGGTTTACAAATACTTAATGCACAAATACATAAATTCAACAAATATAATTAATGCTATTCTTAAAACACCCATTCACAAATTACAATTATATTATCATATGATACAATATAAGAAAGCTAATAAAAGACTAACCACTTAAAAGACAATCTTATAAACATAACTCAAGCGTACAACTTCTAGCTATCACTTTCGCCTTTTGATGCCGTTAATATTTATTTTAGGGTACCCGTCGCTATAATGCGCGAGTACCCTAATAGTTACTAATAACAGAAGATGTGTTAACCAAGACGTTTAAAGATAAAAGATATCAAATACATTATAAAAGGTAAAGATAGAAATATAGATAAGTTGGATTCTTTGTTCCTTAAGCGGCTTGAAATAATGCACTTAAAGCAATGACATTATGATAAACGAATGAAAACATTTAATTAGCTGCACCTGAAATAATGCAACACTTTTGTAGATAACCATGTTTAAGAAGGGAAGATATAAGACTCAGGTAATGGTGATCATGTTCATCACCGCCACATCTATTTTTACTCTATCACTAACATCCTCATTAACATATGTAATAAGATCATCAACTTCATCACATAATAATACCTTATTTAAACACAAAATATAAGTCACAATACATTCATACACACAACACAATTAATTCTTTTTCCTTTCACAATATGGTCGTGCACAAGACCGAGTTGTGCAAATGCTCTGTTGACAACATGGTGGTGAGGGTTGTGTAATGAAATTGCAGTGTGATAAATAACTCCACTATTAAGTTGGGAAGGTAGCAAATATGGGCACGTTTTAATTTTGTTAATATTCTTAAGTTTGTAAATTAACGATTTTTTCCAAATCACGAATATTAGAAAGGATTATATACGTGTTTTTTTTACTTGTCGCTAATCCACATCTTCACTTTCTTCTCTGTCTTCTCCATCAACACAATTGCTTTTGATCTATTTAGGCTACAAGATAGTGTACGTAATTGTTTTCCATTTTCAAATCATGAGGTATGTTCTATTAGAGTTTGCTATGATACAAATGAAACGTCAATTTTGCGAGCTATATGTTTACGGAATGAATCACTAACACCCTATCAAACATTTTCTACTTTAATTTTTAGATGGGTTTTTTTATTTGTTTCATCTCACAAATACTATAAAGTATAATGGAACATAGGCATATTTTTTTACAAGTTAACCCACGAGTGCACTTGCTTATTTGTCTTCTCCATAATTTTGCTTACAAAGTTCATATTGTATAAGCTTTCAATTACTATTCAGATTAACCAATTCCATGTAAGTTCATCAATTCATTATTAATTGTTTTTGCAGTGAATCCATGTATGTTTAGTTATATATGTGCGCTTTCAATTGGTTTTGATCTATTTAGACTACATAGCAGTTCACATAATCATTGTTTTCAATTGCATCATGAGGTATATTCCATTCGAGTTTGGTATGTGATTTTTGCTATAATTGTTTTCTCCATTTTGCCTTTTCTCTATTTTCATTGGAACCATTTTACTATTTTTTTAAATAAGATTAAGATTTGGATTATTGATATTTTAGAGCCTTAAAGATACAACAAACTTATGCAACTGGAAGTTTAAAGGAAAACCACGTGATGAGTCATTGTCCTAACTAAAGATTTATGATGATCCTTTACAATAGTTACTCCTTTACTTTGTTAATGCATGTCATTCCTCCATCTTTATATTTAATCAATATAATCTTCATTCAATATCTTCCTAGAATATCTTCTTGGATTTAGGTTGCTTTGTTACACAGCTACTTTTGGAGCTTTAGAAACTTTTAAGGTACACATCATCTAAATTTCAAGTTCATAAACATGTTTTTAACAAAATATCACGACAATTTAATTTATTGATGTTTAACAAAGTTTCTTGAAAATGTGTATACATATATAACTAGGCGCTTCCTTGACTTATATCGAGATTTGAACTTTTAAAAACAATAAAGTTCACATATGATAACCGTAATTTGTGGTTATACTTATAAAACTTCGAGATATTGGCGCTAATATAATTGGAAGAGACATGCAAGAAATAATAACTTTTATTTGAGTAAATGGTTAATGACCTTAAATATTTCTTTCTAATAATGTACTTATAAAAATCGACCTAATTGGTTTCATTGTCGACTTGGATGCTATGTAGTATTACATTGTGAACAAAACTTTTACTAAGGATGTTATGTATTATAAAAGATATGCAATTTAACTAATTAGTCAACGTATCTTTTAAATTTAAAGGTAGGTTACTATGTGAAATGAAAACAATTCGTTCTCACTTAATCATTTCCTTAGATAAAGTTATAATTCATATATATGTATAGCTTTTTATATTATCTTCAATATTCATGTTATTTTTATTTAATTTTCGCTAATATATTTATATTCACATGCAGGTTTAAAAATAAGTGTTCACTTAGAGCATCTACTATGGTTGTTTAAAAATAGGTTTAAAAACTTATGAAGAGGTTCACCAATTTTTATATCATAGTGAAGAACCATTTCATGCTTAGGTGGCATGAAAAAGTCTAGGATCTTGGAGAGGTCCAAGAAATGTTTATCAGTTTTTTTCTTTGTTTATCTTTTTAACTAAATAATAAATGACATTTAAATGTTGGAATAATTTATAAACCTAAAAAGCTTAAACTCTAGTATAAATAGGTTTATAATATGATAAGTTTTATGAATTAATGATATTGTAAGCAATGTTGTAAAAATCGCTAGGCGCTAGTGAGGCGGTTGGGTAAGGCCTAGCGATTAATCGGTTAGGCGGGGATTAATCGGGGATTAATCGGATTGGAATTTTTATGCACAAAAATGTAGTTTTAGATATTATATTATTTTATATGTATAGGATAAGCATATTGCATCAAAGTTCAAATATTTCAAGTGTTCAAATATAGACATAATACATAATTCTTCAAAGTTCAAAGTCAAACATAAATATTACTCGGTTTGTTGACCATTTTTAAGCGACCTTTGACCGATTTTGTCCGATTAATCGGTTTGTTGATCGATTTTTAAGTGATTTTGTCGGATTTTTTTATCGATTTTGTTGACCAATTTTTAAGCGCGTTTGTCCGATTAATCCGATTAAACCGATTTTGTCCGATTAATCAGTTTGTTGACCGATTTTTAAGCAATCTTTGACCAAACCGATTAAATAGGCCGATTATGATAAATCAAGGCGCTTAGTGAGCGATCAGCGATTATACGAGGATTATTCGGCCGCCTGGGCCGATTTTTACAACAGAGATTGTAAGACGTGGAACCTTACAAACCTTTAATAGGTTCATCAATAGTGGATACCCTTGATACAATTTTGTTCATCAATTCAAGTTTATGATGACTCAGTTACATTCAAGTATGATTTCGCTGTTATACTTTTGAAGTCATTTTTCTCTATTGTCTATGAAGTTTTGTATCTAAATAGTTTAGTTTAAAGATTATCTTCTAATAAGTGAATTATACATCCTTCCATCCGTCTATGCCCGCTCAGTGGGTTTCATGTTTTGTTTTTTACTATCACTTAAATTGTTAAAATTATATTAGTTCTTTTATGATATATTTCGATTAGATAAAAATCCTATGCATTTTTATATAAGATCGTATTTGCTTTATGGAATTTTTTATGATATATAATTACAATATAATTTGTCCAATCATGTAAGTTTCCAAACTTATGCAACATCATTTATTCTTAATATTTCGCTTAATTTCCTTATTTATTGTTTTCATCAACATCCATCTTTTCGCTTTTATCAACATCTCAGATTTTCGTTGATTTCTCGTTATCATTCAATCACGAGCACGCTTTTAGTCTTAATTTCTAAATCTTATATTTGTACATATCGGGTGGACAAAATCACATCCAAAAGAAGTTGTTTTCCAGCTTTTTATGTGTCTTAATGAGTTGTTTTAATGTGTGGGTATTCTTTATGAGTCTTGCCGCTTTAATGTCCTATTGGTAAAAAAATATAACTTAAAGGCATATTATTAGTTGCACGTTTACTTTCGAATGAATAATTGAAAAAGATGACAAGTGATTATTTTAGACTACTCACAGCGGGAGCGTGGCAAGGAGCGGCAAGAAGAGTAGCAAGCGGCATGATGGTTGGGATGGGGGCTCACTAACACAAGATGAAAGGTGAAATCTTCACCTTATATGATTCCGTGCCAAATGGGTCCCTAAAGTGTTTTATTATTTGTTTTTAAGTTTACGAATGTATGGGATATTTAATTGGTATCTATATATATATAATAAACAAATATTTTTTTAAACCTTGCCACCTCATTTAATCCAGCTGGGCAGCCTTGCCACCTCATAAAAGCCACGTCAACAATTCCACGTCATAAATCACAATTGATTTGTCCAATACTTTCCACCCTCATTCAATAACTACCATAATTGATATCCATTAACATCCGATCGTTATTTTTTCTTTCATCTCAAAATTCAAGCTTTCCTATTCACAAGGTATGATTCAATCTTTATTTCTTTCTTTATAAGTTGTTAGACCTCAATTTGATGGTCTAGGTTTTTGGGGTTCTTTAATTTTAAATTCTTAATTGTGTGTCAAATTATGATTTTGGTCATATGGGATGAAAGGCTTGTTATATCTTTTAATGTCAAAGATTATTAACAGTTGTTTAGTAATGATTATATCTTGCTGTCGAAATATCCTACATATGTATAACAACCTTTTTATAATTAGAATGGTTGAAATCACATCTAATTGCTTCGTTGTTTTTAAACTACAAATTCATATGTTTTGTCGGTAATGAATTTTTATGTTGACGTTGATATTTTTATCCTTTTACTTGATGTTAGTCAAGTGATTTAACAAGTGTATGAAAGGTGTTCGATGAAATGTCATAAAAGAGTTTTAGTTAACATGTATGAATAATCACTTATGTCCAAGCAACATTGATTTTGGAGGTTATTACCTGGATTTAATTGTTTAGTCAATGCTTAAATATTTTGTAAACATAATAAATTCTTATGTTTCAATGATGTATGTGTTCATAGTTTGAGCTAAGAAATCACGGATTTGGCAAAATTTTGTTCACATTTAGTTGCTTTGAGACAATGTTAGGCTTTCATGTAGTTACTGTGGTGTAGACCGTAGAGCATGTGATTGTTTTTTCAAGCTAATTCACTTTCATGTTATTCATACGACGCTTAATGCATTTAATTGGTTCTTGTGTATCTATGTCCATATCTTTTGCCATCGTTAGTAGCATTTGGTACATGTTACTTAACCATCATACACAAATCAGGAAATGGGTTTGCTGAAATCTACAGTATATAACTTCTTAATAATGTTTCCCCTTCACTGCAGGTTCCAAAAACCATGTGCGAGACTTGTGGTCCCCTGATTTTGTTGCATATCTTTAAAGTCATTGTGATTCTAGGGACGTGAATAATGTTGTACAAGTAAGAACCATATGTGTTCCAAGGAGTTTATAAGAAATACTTATATACGAAAAATTTGACTAATCTTTTATGGGGTTTACGTGTAACTGATTCAAAATTAAAAGTGAAGTGGGTCAAATGAGTGACAAGTTACTCAAACACTGGGTCAAAATACATGTTTCTTTCATGGGTCACTTGACTAATGTTTTATGGGGTTTACGTGTAACTAAAAGTGAAGCGGGTCAAATGAGTGACAAGTTACCCAAAGTTTAATTTTACCAAATACACTATATATTGTTATATTCAAAAAATGACCCATGAAAGAAACACGTATTTTGAACCAATGTTTGAGCAATTGGCTACCTCTAAAACAAAATCTACAATGTATAGCTTTGAATAACTTTACCTCTTCATTGTATGTTTGAAAACAGTGAAAGTCTTGTGTTCCACTGGTGTTGTTGAATATACAACATATTCCAAGCAATTTTAAGTGTGAAATTTTAATCTCAGTCCGTTACAATGGAATATGATAAATAAATAAAAAGCATGTTCCCTAAAATTTTAATAGCTTTGTGTAAAACATATGGATAATTTGCATTTTCACCATATGCAAATATGAATAAATATCGTATATTACCAATATGACGAGGAAATATGACTTCCCTGACTATGATTATTATCATTTCCTACATGTGCATAAAATAACCGCATAGAAGCAACATGCTGGTTAAAGGGTCCTATAGCCAAACTTCTGAAACTTTTGTATGCCATACATGCTCAAGAAGGTGTGTGTAAGTGGCAAGCTACTGTTACATACTCTATTTCGATTTTATTGTGAATGGAGACATTAATGATACCATTATTCTCACTTCTCATTTGCAGGTTTAGGTCTGCAAAGATAGGGGGGTTTTCGTTTTGCATACACGTACATTTTCTACCTCGATTATTCTCTTCTAATCATATTTCTTATTGCAAGTAACTTTCTTCTGTTTTACCACTTCAAAGTCAAGGTGAAAGGCCTGATCAATTCATTTTTAGTCTTGCTGTTACACCAAAGGGCTGGGTGTGTCGTTAATGAGGTTCGATTGCGAAACCGCTTTTTTAATCAAATGTATGCAATTAAAGTTAGTGTTAGGATGGTAGCTTTGTTTATACTGTTTTGTACTTCTTTGGTATTTTTTATCTTCTTACTTGATCTGCAAATATCATTCCGAAGATATTTGCTTTTATTCTTTTGTTAATTTTCATATAGATTTTATGTTTTTGGGTTTATGTTACATAAAGCGGGTTGGAGTTCAGGTGCATTTTCGAATATTGCTGGTGTTATCCTTATTGTTGATGCAATCTATTGCAAATCATTGGTGAACCCATGGGACACTACCCATTTAGTCACAATTTGTTTTTGTATAATTAGGTATTTTGGTACAAATTAAAAGGCTTTTAACTTCTTTTATCAAAGAATTGTTTGCCTATTATTTATTACGTATTTTTTTATGAAGTCTTCTACAGAATCAAAGTTGATCAAATGTGATTATGATTAGCGGCTAGCTTTCCTATACGGAGTCTCACTTTTATAGACAAACATTGGTAACTTTACTTTTGTGTACGCGTGTTGATGATGATTAAAAAGTTGATTATGTATGTTGCGATTCTGGTAGCATCATTACATTGCAATAAACTTTGTACCCTTTAATCCAATGATTTTACTTCAATTGTAGATGATCAATCAATATTGGTCGCACCACAATGCACTATGTACCCTTCAAACTTTATCTACCTAATGACTATTGCTGACGAGTCGGTGGGTTAAATGGGTGAACTATATTCGAACACATTACGTCATAATTAATACTTCAAATAAACAATTAGAGCAATAAACAAAACTAGATCCGTATAGTCAGAATAATGTTTTGATGATATAGTTAGAAACTTTGACATTTGACAGTCAAAAGAGAGTTGTGGTTCTAATTTCTGAAATCTATGTATTGAAGTAACTGACTTCTGTAACCTTTTCCTCAAATAGGGTCAAGCAAAAGTTTGATTTTTAAACTTTTTGGTAGCATGTCCGCAATAAATGTTGTATGATATAAACTGACTTGAACTCAAACTTTTTATAAGCTATGTACCGCGACGATCACTACTAACTCTTTTTATAACCTGCAACCAACCTAACTCTAAATATTTGAACCTTAATATTATATAAGCTACCCGTGATTTATCACGGGTTTATAGGCTAGTTATAATAAATAAATAAAAATGGGTTGAAAGGTGAAGTAGTGTGAGTCATTGGTAGTGAGAAATGAGAGGGTGAAAGAACATAGAACGCTGATGTGGCACTGAGGTGGAAGGTGAAGTGATGTTATGGATGAGAGTAGTCTAAATAATTGATATGGAACAAGGATTTTTGTTACCCGTGTGTCGCGTTGTGATAGTTCTCATTAGCTTAAAATTGCATACGTGTAGATTTCTCTTTTTAAACCTAAGACATTGTAATTTGAACTCACAGCTTTGGATATAATGCTCTCAAACTAACATGCAAAAAATACAAAATAGAAAGTTGAGGAAAAAAATTTAGAAAGTTAAATTTTTGGTATTAGGGTAAAAATAGTATATTTACATAAGGTTGAATATATTAGTAGAGGATTCTAAGAAAGTTAAATCGCGGCTTTGGCTATAACGCTCTCAAAATAACACGCAAAAAATACAAAATAGAAAGTTGAGGAAAAAAATTTAGAAAGTTAAATTTTTAGTATTAGGTAAAAAAGTATATTTACATAAGGTTGAATATATATAAGTAGAAGATTCTATGAAAGTTAAATGGGTTAAATTATTAATATGAAATGAATTGTATTTTTTTTTTTTTTATAATTTATAATAAGAGAAGGTAAAATAGGTCTAAAGTTAAAAACATTTCTATTGCAATTTATCAAAAAAAAAAAAAAAAAAAAAAAAAAAAAACATTTCTATTGCAATGAAATTGTGTGCAGGAAAGGAATAGTTTATGGCTTTAACTTTGTAAATCACAAAGAGTAAAACAATACCTATTTTTTTTTAAATCTCATAATTACATATTATATTTTAATGTTGAGTGTCTCGGAAATGATTTACAATCTTTATTTTATGGAGTATTAATTATTAATAATGGACATTACATATGTATACTTGCTACATTGTATAGTTACGTCAATATTTGTATGTGTATGCAAGGGTTAAAAAAGTAAACACGATGTATTAAACGCATTACAACATTCTCGATAGTGTAGTAATCAAGTAGTGCATAGAATAATTGCTAAACAAGTAGTTTTGTAGCTTTAGCTTTGTAAATCACAAATAAACTGCATATATAAATTAATAATTATTTAAACTTAAAAATTATGGTTATAAAATCAATTCGCAATAAAATTTGAGTTGCAATTCAAACGATAATAATAATATAATTGGAAGTAAAAGAGGAGACAATGGTTTAAAATATTTAAGTTTAGTTAGTTTTGGAGAAAAATACGATCAAAGTTGTCCACAATGAAATGCTCACAATCTATGATCACATACATCTATATGTGGCCGTATTTCATGTTATGAGAAAAATTAATTGAAAATTGTTATGTTCTTTTTCGGTTATTTGACAACCATGTTTTATGTATGATATGTTTGATTATTAGCAACTTTATATTTTATATTTGCTTATCAAAATGTGGTTCTTTTACATTAACCGTGTCATATAATGTCATGCTCATTTAATTGTTTCTTTAAAATACCCGTGAATTTCACGGGTCTTTTAGCTAGTTTTAGAATATAATCCAGTTTGAGGCTATGATATTTTATATAGATAACAAATATAAGCAAACATAAGAAGAAAGAAAGATACAAATTCATCATTTTTGATCACCACCACCATCACATATTCACATATACCAGCCACGCACCTCGACCTCTCACAACAGACTACTTTTCTTCTAATGGAATGCATCATTAAAGGAAAAATAATTCTATTCTCCCACAACATAGGAATTATTTTTAAAAAGATGGATGTATGGTATATTTGGATGATACAGAAATAGAATCATCACTACAAATCCACTTCAACTTTGTGCATGTAATAAGTACATGTTTACTAGCATCACCTCACCCTATGTCTACACCATTATACAAATACATACCTAAAACACTTTTATGTAATTATATAGAGTCGTTAGTGTTGGTGGTTAATCTTCCAGAGCAGGGTTAAGATATCAATAGCAAACCAATATCAATGTAGGTTATCGGATATCACTTGGAATCGTGTTATCACTTTTCAAAATAAACTATTCGACCCTAATGCTTGGGTATCACGAATATCTACTTGGGATAAGACCAAATGTGTGTTATTGAGTTAGGTACAAATCAATAACCCTTTGCTTACAAGTGTTTATCGTTTTCTGTGTATCACTTCATGCATAATCAGATATCCTATTTATATGAAATTACTCTTCACTAGTCAAATGGAATTACGAGGATTAATCGGACCATTAATCGCCTGATAATTTTTCCCATTATAGTTAATAGTGGTTACATGACCTATTAAACGGGGTCATTATGCAGTTGTAACGGCCACTTAAATAGGTCAATGCCTGTTACAAGTTGATTCCAGTACTAGCAGCAGAAACTTCCCTACCAGTACTAACTTAGCACTACCAACAGAAACGTACCTACCAGTACTAACTTAGCACTACCGGCAGAAACTTGCCTACCAGTACTAACTTAGCACTACCAGCAGAAACTTGCCTACCAGTACTAACTTAGCACTACCAATACTAACTTACTGAATCTCACCACAATAGAGTCAGGGTGTTCAGGGACCTTGAGGGTGTACACTCCGTACCTCCTGACCCATTACCATGTGTGAACTAATCCCACAAGTGCACTAAATTTTCCAACAATCCTCCCCAAATTTAGTTCACTTCCTTTGTATGAAAATTAAACATCAAACAAAACATGTGCATAAACGAAAATATCTTGAGGATTAAATTTCCATCTTAGTACATTACACGTTCAAATATTCGAGAATCAGGGTGTTCTAAGAATTGAACCCTTCAACCCATTTGAATACCTAAAGATAAAATAAACACAAGTTTTCAAACACTTAAAAGCTCCTGACACTTTACAAGCCATGAGTCAAAATCCAAATTCATAAATGTTGCAAGAGCCAAAAGTCCAAAGCTCCCTGAAGCGGCAAAACTTCAACATTAAGAAGTAAAGACTTCATGTTCGCCTTAATAGTTTTTATTAGAAGTGATGGTCATTCACATTTAGGAACTTTGTAATGTGTGTTAGATATCGTATTAGAATAGTCAACGGGCTCGTGGATTGGACTAAGCTAAAAGGCTAGAAGTTATGTTAAGCTAGCCTTGAATAAGTTCATGTAACCCAATCCAATCCAAGTCCACCACGAGGCCCATGGAAAGCCCATTAGGGCGTCTAGAATAAGGACTATAAATACCCCTCAAAGTCTCATTTGAGGGGTGTGCTTGAGTGTGTATGTGTGTGTTTTCCTTTGTTATTAAAGTTCTTCTTTCTTTCTCTAAACACATTTACGCATAACATTACTACATCAAGTCACCATCTTTCTTCTTTATATACGCATAACGTGGGTGTTTGTTTCCTGTGTTCATCTTGTGATAAGGTGGTATACGCGTAAGGTTGGTGTAAAACATGGTCCTACAATTGGTATCAATCGCCTAACAAAGGTTTAGGAGTGTTTTGGTTGAAGTTTTTTGTGTTGTTTGATAACGCTACACGCGTCGTTCGGGTCAAGGAAACTTCCTTTTCTTGAGCAAGTTTTATAACACCCTAGGCGAAGAACCTAATCGTTGTAGTGTAGTAATTAGGGTAAGCCACGGTATTGATATCGTTCTCTGGGGAATAGGAATGCTAGTAAGAGTTACTACGCTAAGGTTGGGGTTGAGGAAGATTATTTTTATCTTTTATGTTTTTAGGGAATTGAAAGGTACGAATCTCGGGTTTGGATTTGGGGGGTTGGTATTGCTACCGATTACTCTACTTATCTAATTATCTAATCTAAGGTGTATGTAGTCCATGTCTAATTATTGTGTGCTCGTATGATAGTTTAAAGATGTGTTTACTTAGGTTTTACTACTCCTTAATTATCTCCTATTGGTGGTTGAATTGTCACGTCCTTATTCTTAGTTGCGTTGTGTGTCTAAGGTTGTAGGGTATGCGTATGTTCCCTAACTCTTTGAACTTACCAAAGGGTCTCGTCTACAAAACCCACTAGGGATAATAAACTCTTACTCTAAGGCACTCTTTGGATGGTTTAGCTTACAACTACTCAAGGAGTCATATTCTAAGGTTCACAAAGATTTAATCAAGCATTAAGTACACAACGAATGACCTATCGCATTACTAGATCATTAATCAACTAAGATAAGAAACAACCAATCAATAATCAATAATTAAGTTTCATATTCCCTAAGCAAACACACAAATAAATTAGCCGGACATGGAAAACATGCAAGCATACACACAAATAATCAAAGACATAATTGTATTAATGAAGTAAAGAACTTATCTTGATGTAAGATAGGGTTTAGAACCCTAAAATACTGTACAAGACAGCCTTGGTTCGGTTCTAGGTTTTTACTCCAAAAGACTACACACTAATACTGAAAAATTCGGATTCTATATATAAGATTACATATGCGATGGCGTCACCTTATGTTTTGTGACGCTGTCGTGTCGCCGTCATTAGGGTTTCGTCTTGGCCACGTTAGACTTGCGACGGCATCACCTTGTGCTTGTGACGCCGTCTCTTCCTCTTGACCGGCGCCGTCGGTTTGCATCTAGGCCGTGCGAGTTGCGACGGCCTACTCTTTTACACCGGACGTCGTCACTTGAAAATAAGAGTTTTGGGTTACGTGTCGTCACAAAATCCTCGGACGGCGTCATAGATAGCATGACGCCGTCACCTTATGTTTTCAAGAATTGGAGTGTCTCGATTCGACTTTGGCCATTTTCTTCATATATTCGCGCCTTTTCGTCCAAATAAGTGCCATTACTGACAATTTGCCTTCAAGAGACCTAAAAGTGAAAAGGAACGATATTAAGTAATAACGGATACAAAAGTGATCAAATAAGGGCTTAAATGACCCTCAAAAGGTACATTTTAAAACCTTATCAAATATCCCTACACTTGGTATTTGCTTGTCCTCAAGCAAATGTGCTTTAGCCAATTAATTTATAAGTTAGGGGTCATGAAGCATTGGTTTAAAACAGTCCACAACACATATAAGCCCAAAAAAGTCATAACAAGCACGAATTACATACTAGCACCTCACATGGGGTGTTTGGATTCTCACATCTCTCTCGGTGTATATGAAATATAACAAATTGGAAATGGAAGATAAACACTCATTAACCGGTCCTAGTACATAGATTACCATAGGCTTGAGACCAGATCAAACCTCCATCGCTTTGGCGTAAGCACCTAGGAAAAACTATCAAAGAGGTCTTTAAAGGGTTGTAACGTTTGGCTTACGGTAGGGAAACAAAGGGTTTGGTGGGATAGGATATTTAGTGGTGGCAAGTCAAAAATCTCTATGTTGCAAGTATACGAAGAATGGCGTTGCTAAGCCAAGACTCGACACTCTAAACTCTAGCTGACTGAAACAAACAAACATAAATTTAAAGGATAGATGTAGGATGGTAGCCCATATGTTTTTTTTTTTCACTCTATTTTTTTTTCTTTTCTCTTTTTCTCTTTTTTTCGATTTTTTTTTCATACACTTTTACTCTACCATCCTCTACGGTAACATCAAAATGATAGGGATTTATAGGCACATCCCTACACTTGAGTTTTTATTACTCTAACACTAATATGACCCGAATTGAAAAGATCACAACACTTGGGGTACATTATTACGCAAACAAAGGGAATTTGAATTTAACGTTCCCTTCCCATCATTTCATAAACTTTAACTTTTCCCATGAATCCCAATCGTCCCAAAATCGTATACAAAGGATATGACTCGACTTAGCAACTCATGCAAGCAACCGGATAATTGAACTAAGGGTTTAGGGTGATAACAAAATGCACTAAAAGTGAGTCAATACGGGGGTAGGCTAAAGCGATTTGGGTGTATATTTGGGGTGGGGTGTAAACAATGCTCTTCATTGATATTCCGTAAAACCGAAACATCACGAGAACCGCGAAAAGGATAGGCTCGAGGGGTTAACTAGGGTATCGTGTACTAAAGATGAGTACAACGCAAAGGGTGTGGGGAATTACTCAACCGATGTGGAAGAAGTAATTATATTACGAATATCAAACAAGGGTTATCCTAATGCCTCTTATCATTTAGTTATTCCTAACTACACAAGTGTAGTCTTACTAGCGATCTCGGAATGCATCACAAAACAAGTTCTAGAATCTAATATACTACGGTTCACACTCTAAGCATTAAAGATGAATGCTTTTAATTCCTACTAATCTAAGGGCGATCCTCACATTTTGGGTGGAATTTAAGTGGTAAAGGGTTTTTGTGCTAGTCATGCAACTTCCTATCCGTGAGACGCTTTTGTTAAAACTAATGGACCACTCTTATATGTCATGAAAAATTAAAAATTTGGTGCCAAAATTACCCTAACCGACATTTTCTCATGGTTTATTACACAAATACACTTGGACAAAGAACATAATCAAGGATAAGCATAGTTTCAAAGTTCCCGTTTTATTTTCCCTCCCTACACTTAAACTGAACATTGTCCCCAATGTTCCCCGAAAGTATCAAAGTTATGATAAATAAGGTCATTAAAAACGGAAGAAACTAGTACTCCCCTGATTAGCTCGGTAGGATCCGTTGTGAAGTAGTGGTTAAATCCTTTCCAAGAAGAATATGTGCGTGAAAAGCTCCTTCCAATCTTTTGTTTCTTCTTCTTGATAAATTAAACCTGCACACTTGAATAAAACAAACGAAACCTTCGCGTAAAATCGGCGGTAATAATATATATAAGACTCGATTTAAACTAGGATATAATGCTTGTGGAATGGATGTTTGAAATTTACGGAAAATTAAGACACAGAAAATTCCAAAAATTTATAAGTAGCTCGAAAAACGAGAAAAAGTAATCGATGTTTTACTCCTTCTGGCCGTCAGTTATCGACAAAAGCGGTCTGCGATTTTACGGAAAATTACGGAAAATTTACATCTTTAGAATCGGAAAATTTCGCAAAACATCCATTATGACTCGATACAAGCATTTGACTCGAACAAACACACATATATATCTTTTAATGAATTGTTATTCTCATGTTTACGTTTCTTTTGAAAACGTGTGTAATCCTCCCTACACTTATCCTTTATGTAAAATACCTTTATATGCAATTAAGACGAGGTTAAAAACAAAATAAAGCATTTTTACAAATTTAAACATGAGTATAAACAATTAATAAAAGATATATGACACTAACAAGCAAACAATTAAGCATGGGTTGCCTCCCATGAAGCGCTTTTCTTTATTTAAGAGTCTTGTAGCTAGACTCGTAGTTGTGCCCTCACGTGACTTCGTTACCGTCATCACCCTCCTCATGACGGTCTCTATTGGGGGATTCCATGTTGTAAAAGTGCCCTATGATGCACCTCTCTAAGAGTTTGTTTTCTCCCCACTCGGTTCTATATTCTGGTCCTAGGTTCAAGCAATCCTTATAGAATCCGAAAATCTTAGCCATAACATAATCTACTCCTTTTTCTTTATCCTCCTCATTCCTAGAATAGACCGATAGTTTAAGTTCCTTTTCATCATTAGAGAGTGATGAAAACTTCTCTATCTTAAACGGCATTTGGTAAGCTATGTCATCGGTCTCATCCTTGAATCGTAATATTCCTAACGAGGGGTCATAGGTCATCCTGGTGCTTTCTATGAAAGGTTTTCCTAGAATAACGTAGGACAAGCTAGGGTCTATGGCCGTACTAATATCATCCACAATTATGAAGTCCGTAGGAAACGTGAAACTACCTACATAAACGGGAAATCCCTTAACTCTACCAAGAAAATTGCAACTAACACTAGGATCATCGGGGTCTTGCCTAGTTGAAATTGGCTTTTTCATTACCCAATTGTAGTAGGTGCTAGTCATTATGTTGATTGGGGATTTGCGGTCAATGTATGCCTTAGCCACGAAAAGGTATCCTATGCTGCATGGTATGTTAGGATTCCAAGGGTTCCTAAACTTGATTCTAGGGCTTTTCCTAACATACATGTGACGGAGGTCACGTACTAAGTGAGGGTGGCGAGATAGCTCTTCTTCCGTAGGAAACTTATTGAAATAGTCATTATCTACTTCACCTACTTCCTCGGTTGTTTCATTATTCTCAAGTGTATGGTCCTCTTTGTCATTTGTTCCATTAGGTTTCACTAAGGCGATGGTATTAACGAATTGAACGTGCTTAGCTAGCTTACTTGGGGTCCTTAATCTCTAAACCGGAAGGCTCGGGAGTTGAGATAGCATTAACCTTCCTATCACTATTGGTCATGGCTTTCAAAAGGTTGTCTATCTTCCTATCCATTTCGGCTTGTTGTTGGTTAAAGCGGTCCGAGATCTTAGCTATTTGGGCTTCTTGGGTTGCAACTAGGTTTTGCAACAACCCTTCTATGTTTTTTTGGTTAGGACCGTGGGATGGGGGCCATGAAAAATCATTGGAAGTGAATTCCTTGGTTTGTCCCCAATAGAAGTCGGGCTTGCCCTTCCATGCTTCTCGGGTTTCATTGAAATTCCTAGGTCCGGGTATTCTAGGGAATCTTCCTCCCGTTCCATTAGTACGCGAGGATGCGTAGTAAATGGAAGCATGTTCGGGGGATCGGGTGCAAGTGCGTGTGTTATGAGGATCATAAAACAGCTCACACGAGGAAGAAACTTTGTTCACATGGCGTGAAGACTTAGGGTTTTCGTAGGAACTCATTAGGAATTTAACTTGATCTTCAAGTTAGATCATCCTACGGTCGGAAGGTTGTGAGTCAATGGGAGGCAAGGAGATTGCCTTTACGGTTTGGGCAACTCACGGGGTCATTCCAACTTTCGTTGTCATAGAGAGCAAGGTCCTCTATTATACCACATGATTCTTCGCGGTGAGATCACTAAGTTTTCCACCGCCACTTGGTCAATGGATCGCTTGGTGGGGAAGTTGACATGATCATAAAGATTTGGACTTGAAGCGAAAGATCAATGCCGTGATGAGGGACTTTATGGAGTAAGTCCTTGAATCGAGTCCATGCTTCGAGAGATTCACCTTGACGTTGTTGGAACATCAAGATTTCATTCCTAAGTTTAGTGGTTCTCCCTAGTGGAAAAAATTGAGCAAGGAAATGAGAGGTGAGATCATCCCAACTTGAGATGGAGCAGGCGGGAAGTCGCTCAAGCCAATTACTAGCTTGGTCCCGTAGAAAAAATTGGAAGAGACGCAGGCGCGTGGTCTCCCGAGTAGTAGCATCAAGGTCAATGGAATCGGCAATTTTGAGAAAATCCTCAAATGCTGATTAGGATCTTCGAACGAAGTCCATGGAATGCACATCCGTTTGCACCAACCGGATGGTGTCGGATCGCAGCCGTAGTTTGGGCTTGGTCGGGAAGCTCAATGGTGTTCCTATAGCCTAGGTGGCTTGGTCTCGAGTATTCACCCAGTACGGGCTCTTGGCTGGTCAATTGGTGGTGGGTTGATGAATGGTGGGTGGTTATCACCTTCCATGATGAAAAGTGATGGGTTCTGAACAAAGGTCACGAAGAAGGGGATAGACTAAGAAAGCTAAAATGAGAAAAATTACTTGATAGGAATCAAGCAAAGAAACCTAAGCGAGGTGGACTACTAACTAGCTATTCTATTCCCCGGCAGCAGCGTAAAAACTTGATAACGCTACACGCGTCGTTCGGGGTCAAGGAAACTTCCTTTTCTTGAGCAAGTTTTATAACACCCTAAGCGATGAATCTAATCGTTGTAGTGTAGTAATTAGGGTAAGCCACGGGTATTGATATCGTTCTCTAGGGAATAGGAATGCTAGTAAGTTACTACGCTAAGGTTGGGGTTGAGGAAGATTATTTTTTTATCTTTTTATGTTTTTTTTAGAAAATTGAAAGGTACGAATCTCGGGGTTTGGATTTGGGGGTTGGTATTGCTACCGATTACTCTACTTATCTAATTATCTAATCTAAGGTGTATGTAGTCTATGTCTAATTATTGTGTGCTCGTATGATAGTTTAAAGATGTGTTTACTTAGGTTTTACTACTCCTTAATTATCTCCTATTGGTGGTTGAATTGTCACGTCCTTATTCTTAGTTGCGTTGTGTGTCTAAGGTTGTAGGGTATGCGTATGTTCCCTAACTCTTTGAACTTACCAAAGGGTCTCGTCTACAAAACCCACTAGGGATAATAAACTCTTACTCTAAGGCACTCTTTGGATGGTTTAGCTTACAACTACTCAAGGAGTCATATTCTAAGGTTCACAAAGATTTAATCAAGCATTAAGTACCCAACGAATGATCTATCGCATTACTAGATCATTAATCAACTAAGATAAGAAACAACCAATCAATAATCAATAATTAAGTTTCATATTCCCTAAGCAAACACACAAATAAATTAGCCGGACATGGAAAACATGCAAGCATACACACAAATAATCAAAGAAATAATTGTATTAATGAAGTAAAGAACTTATCTTGATGTAAGATAGGGTTTGGAACCCTAAAATACTGTACAAGACAGACCTTGGTTCGGTTCTAGGTTTTACTCCAAAAGACTACACACTATCTTGAAAAATTCGGATTCTATATATAAGATTACATATCGCGACGGCGTCACCTTATTTTTGTGGCGCCGTCGTGTATCGCCATCATGGGTTTCATCTTGGCCACGTTAGACTTGCGGCGGCGTCACCTTGTGCTTGTGACGCCGTCCTCTTGACTTCGGCGCCGTCTGGATTGCATCTAGGCCGTCCGAGTTGCGACGGCCTACTCTTTTACCGGGCGTCGTCACTTGAAAATAAGAGTTTTGGGTTACGTGTCGTCACAAAATCCTCGGACGGCGTCATGAGATAGCGATGGCGCCGTCACCTTATGTTTTCAAGAATGGAGTGTCTCGATTCGACTTTGGCCATTTTCTTCAGTATATTCGCGCCTTTTCGTCCAAATAAGTGCCATTACAACAATTTGCCTTCAAGAGACCTAAAAGTGAAAATGAGCGATATTAAGTAATAACGGATACAAAAGTGATCAAATAAGGGCTTAAATGACCCTCAAAAGGTACATTTAAAACCTTATCATTGTTACGCGTAGTTTCGTTCTCAATATTGTCACGCTTAAAACTTTAATTTTTGCACTAAAATCTTCAAGATTCTTATGTTTTGAGGTTCTTATAGTGTTAAGGATTCTAGTTTTGTAAAAGTTTGAAGCTTTATGTGTTTTCTTGATTTTAAACTTGTATGTATTGGGTTGTTCGTTTCACGCATAAGCGAAAAAAGCTCTTTGGGTGACAAAGGTCAAATCTTTCTTGGTATTTGAGTGTTTTGGAAGCTGTTTGTGCATCCGAAATCGTCTCGAAAATGGGAATTTTTACGCGTAGAGCGAAAGTCAAAACCCTCTTTTACGCGTGAAAAGTCAAACCCTATTTTTACGCATAAGCATTTGGTTAAGAATCTTCGTGCAACAACGGTGACTCATTGCTTCGCTCACTTGGATAAGTTTGTGGAACACTTCGACTTGGGAAATCTCACTAGCTTGGATAAGTTAGAGAGATACGATTCGTGTTTTACGCGTGAGCGAGTTTTTACGCCTAAGATTTAAATCTTACGCTTAAGACTGTGTTTTACGCATAAGCATTAATACTACGGTAAGATATTTTTACGCCTAAGAGTAACATCTTACGCGTAAGAATATTTCTACGCATAAGCATTAATTATTACGTGTAAGGTCACTATCTACACCTAAGGTTCAACTCTTACGCCTAAGGAACACAACTTACGCCTAAGCAACCAAAGCTTACGCATAAGCTTAAGGATTACGAGTAAAAACTTCAAGCGACTATAACTTTTGAACCGTAACTTCATTTTTAGCGTTGTACCCATCTAAACTACCGTGAGAACGAGGAGAATAGACCGCCAAATAAACGAAAACCTTCAAGTCCTAAAAACGCTCTGAACAGAAGTTATTGAGGTTTTTAAGTTTTTAGACCAAATTTTCACTACAACAACCAAGCTTAATCTTCATCAAACACAACTCCTTTATAGTTGAATCGATCCTACATCAACTTTATCATATCATACCTTCATCAATGGCAACTCAACAAGACATTCATGCGGCCGGTGCGAAAACCGTCCTCCTATGTTGGAAAAAGGTGGTTATCTTCAATGGACAAGTCGTATGCTTCGTTACATTAAGACCAAACCTAATGGAAAATTGATGATTCAATCCATTACGAATGGACCCTTCATACCTCGACAAGTCCAAGACCACAAATCTTGATGCAACACCTCACGTCCCACCATCTTTTCATGTTCAAAAGGAATCGAATACCTTGAAGAGGATCGAAACAAGTCGAAGCGGATGACATGGCAATTCATATTGTCCATCCGGGTTTACCAAGATACATCTTTCTTCTTTGTGAGCAGGTTGTGAAAATGCTTTCGATATGTGGGAAAGTGTTAGACGGCTTTGTCATGGGCCGAAATTGGTCAACAAGATACGGAGAACAAGCGCTAGCTGCTTGGGAGAAGTTTACATCTACTCGGGAGAATCCATTGAATCCTACTATGGAAGGTTCGCACTTTAATGAATGAGTCGATGAAACAAGTTGACACCCAGAACTATCGTGAGCAACATCAAGTTCTTGAACAATCTACCAGAAGAATGGGGCCGATATGTCACTATTGTCAACCAAACAAAGGACTTATATCAGGTGAAATTTGATCAACTCAACGATTTTCTAAAACAAAACCAAGCTGAAGTCAATGAAGTTAGGAAAGAAAGATTAGCAAAGAATCATGATCCATTGGCACTCATTGCAAAGACTCAAACTCTAGTGAATACACAATAACAAGCTTCATCATCTTCCACTAACAACAACTTGCAGCAATACATTCCACAACAACAAGCTGGTACCCCTCAACAACAAATATATCCACCAGAACAACAACATTACCAGGAACAAGGAATCACTGATCTTGAAATTGAACAAGAACAAGCTTTGCTACATGCATTTGCATTTTGGGTAAAGCATTGATCGCTATTCCACACCAACTAACAACAACTAAAGGATTTCATCAAACACTATAGCAGAAAATTGCTCACCGGGTGTGAACATGGGTCATCAAGGATAAATGGTTGGAGTTATTGCGAACCCGCAGGGATATGCTCTTGGATTTCGGATGGGTAATCAGCGGTTCGAATCGGGTGTCACCGGGTCGAAATGTTGGAAATCGATTAGGCGAGAATGTTGGGAATAGAGCGATGGTAATCGAATGGAATGTTGCGACTCAGTCGTTGGGAATTATGGATATGTGAATCGAGGTAATCGGGTTAAGTGTTATAACTATCAAGGAGTGGGTCACATGGCAAGGAATTTTCCAACTAAGCCGAAAAGAAGGATCTTCGTATCTTTAGAAAGCTATCATGTTGGTACAAAGGAACAATCTGGACTTCAATTGAGTCTTGAGGAACATGAATTTATGGCTATTATGGATGATTTGGAAGACCTCGAGGAAATCAATGCAAGCGCATCTTCATGGCAAATCTTGAGGAGACTAAGTACCACACCGACTCGACGCACCTCCTGCCTATGGCGCCAATGCAGATGTCGAGGTACCAATCAGCGATCCATGCTATAAGAATGTCATATTTGATGTGTTTACTCATGACGAACAAAGATTCATGAAATCCGCACCTACCTATGATACATACCGCACAATCCGAGTTGTAGCAATACTAACTCGAAACTCGGATGTGGATCCTAGTGGAGGCGTGTGGCACAAAATACTAAGGCCGATGATGAAACACGTGCTTATTTTGAATCATTAATCAATAAGCGTGGCATTGAAATCGAGAAAGTTGTAGCGGTCAATCGCGAAGTTAAGGCCGCTAATGCTAAATTGACCGCGATCTTGAGAGTTACAAGGAGAATGCAAAGCCTTTGAATTTCATAAAACAAAGAATCGAAATTAGAAATTGGTTATCGAAATTTGATTTCTAAAGAACAACTATTGCAAATCAAGTATAACACACTTGATGTGAACTTTAACTTGAAAATTAAATCTTTAAACAAGGAAATCGATTTAAATGACCAACTTTCTAAACAAAAGAAATGTTTTCGATCTTGAAAAGAGAAGAAGCGGTTGATTCTTGATTTTTCAAAGCGAGAAGATTCTCTTCTTGATGAAATTCTTTATAAAATGAAAACATCAAAACTTTGGAAAATTTGCTTCTTACAACGGGTCATTCTGCTCAAACAAACAAGATGCTTTCTAATCAAGTAAATCCGCGTTTTCATACTAATCATAGAATGACACTTGGTAACGACCCCTCTTCGTTCCTCAAGAAAGCTCAGAAACCTCAGAATTTGTTAAACAATGGAAATGTTTTACATGAACCCATTATTGTTCGTGATTCTCTTGAAACGTTAGAACTATCTAAGGAGAGTAGAAAAGAATGAAACAAAAACATCCGGAAATCAAACCAATCGACTATAACAAATGGAACAAAATTTGGAATTACTTTTGTCAATAAAAAGAAAAGTCAAAGTTTTCCATCACACCAAGTGTTTCAAACAAAGAGTCAACACTGTTTCAAAATCTTTCAAAACCGGTTGTTGTCTCAAATTCTCTTCGAACATTGAACAAATGTCTTCAAACAATCCTTTTAACACAAGTGATGCGAGAAGTATTTTAGAAAATGTGAAAACTAGAATTGCGGATCTTCAAGACATGTTAAAACTAAAACCAATATTACAACAAACATCCGGTTTAATAGTTTTGATAATGAAAATAAAAGTATTTTGAAACTCAAATTTCCCTCACCGAATAACATCAACTCAAGGGTAATTCATTTTGAACAAGCGTTTTTGAAAGAAACAGTGACTTTGTCAAGGACCATAAATCCACAGTAAAGCAAGCTAATAGTATGTCGAACACATCAAATTTTGGAAAATTTAAATGACTCTCTTTGAAGATGTTACGACTCTTGATATTATGTCCATTATTTTACAAACATATTCATTGAAGATCATGAAAGACTCTAGTCTGAGACCTCCAAAATTGTTTCAAAATATGAAAAGCACTTGAGAAACTTGAAAAGAAAATGTCTCATATTTTAAACAACTTGATCGAAAAACCGAGGAATGCAAGTATGACAAACGTCGTATGAGCGTGCCTACAATGACATGAAAGCGAAAATGATCTTTTGAGGGCTCATTGGAATGTCAAAAAGGAAAGGCAATGGATACTAAGATTACAAAACCATTGTCTCGAGGAGAAAGCAAAAGTTCCCAAACCGGTTTTAAAACCAAAATGTTTGTGTCTATGCCTCCTCCAAAAGTCAATGAGAAAATGATCTATCCAAACCGGTCACCCACCGCCTTGCCTAAACAAAATGTTGATAAAGGAAAAGCGGTTATCGAGAAACCAAAAGTTTTAGCTTTGGCCTTTTAAGATGAGTACCACTAATGCGCCCGCCTCCACATCTAAACCATATGGAACAAACGACATCGCTTTAGAAAAGCACTCCAAAGAGACTAGGAAAGTGAAACCACCTCTAGATAAAATTGTGAATCCTAATGAATGTGCCCGACCTTCTACGGACTAGGAAGCACCTCTAGAGCAGCAGACTAAAGCCTAAGAGCAATACAAGGAACAATAGAGTCTTGCTTGCCTCTAAGAGTAGTCGCTTGAATAAAGAGAAGAAAGCAGAAGAACACCCTGGGAGTTTACCGCTTTGTAATAAGAAAGACATTTCATCTGAATGTAATGAACCTAGGAAACTTGCTAAGTCTAATAAATGTGTTGAATCTCTTTGTTTAACTTGCAAGAAATCTTTAACTAATGTTGATTTCATAAATGAAATTCAATAATAGAAGTGTGTAGTACAAGGTGGGTAACTCAAACGTGTTAGGTTTGAGCACCGAGATCGTTCCGAACGAGGGTTGAATGGAATTTCCAACTCACGTCTCAAATATCGGGATTCGAATAAGAAAAGGGGCATAAGATGATATTATCTAAACTACGGGATAAGGAAAGTAAATGGAACATAAAATCTACGGGAAAACCTAAGAACTATGGCAAACTACGCAATTCTACACTAAAACGCAAAAACGGAAATTAAACGAAACGCGAATAAAAAGCAAATACGACTAATCTAGATCCTAAAAATAATCCAAAACTACTTTTACTCTAAAAATGATATTAGAAAACTAATTATGAATTAAAACTATTTTTTAGGAATTTTCTTGATTTTATTTTAATTAAAAACTAATTATTAACTAATTAAATAAAACTAATTATCTAAAAATTATGAAAGAGAGAGGGAAAAATACGGATTTACTTTCTAAAAATCTAAAATAACACTAAAGACTTTTTAAAACTATTTTTGTAATTTTCAGATTGATTTTCTAATTTCTAGGAATTTAAATCTATTTAAATCTAAATTAAATTATGAAAAATACCAAATAAAAGGAGAAAAATAAGGAAAAATATTTTTTATGCTTTTTATATTTATCTAAAACTATTAAAATTGAAAAACTATTTTTTGGAACTTTTTCTCAATTAATTGCAATTAAAGGTATTAAAAATTGATTAAAAACTGATTTTAAATAAGAAAAATAGTAAATGGTGTCTAAAAATCATGAAAATTGCAGGGAAAATCTAAAATGATAATCTAAAGCTGAGAAAAATGGAAAAAGATGGGCTTATGTGGCTAAATCTAAAGCTGCTGTGTAAACTGTTCTAAAATAAGCACTATTTAATAAGCAAATAAGCAATTCAGTACACCAACTGATCAAATAAGCTAAACTATACTAAAACTAATCTAAGGCAACCTAAAGCAACTATCCCTAACACCTAAATAAGCATTTACCAAGTAATTAAGCCAACTGATATAATGCAAAATAAGCTAACTGGCCCTATGATTAAGCACTTGCACTGGCTTATTCAGTAAGCTAAACTGAAAACCAAAGGTAGGGTTCTAAACACCACCAACCAGAGATCATGTAACCAAATTTATAGCTAATAAGGACCTGTAATGAGCAAGTTATACATCAAACAAAAGGTGCAAAATGGATGAGGTGCTGCGAAAGCGAATGAGAGAGTTTAGAGCTTATTATGAGCTTAACAGAAAAGCTTTAAGGCAAAACAGCTAAAGGGTCTTGAAGAGCACCTAGAGGACTACAAATGGACAAAAATTCAGACCTTAAATATGTGAAATGAACCTAGTGCGTTGATCGCAAGTTACGCCAAAACTAACTCGAGACCTTCATTTGACTTTTAAGAACAGACTAAAATTTGACCAAACTGAGATTCAAATGCAAATGAGGGACAGATTTGAATGTAAATTGATCAAATAAGACTTAAGCAAGCTAGAAAAACAACTTCTAAACCTATCTAGGGTGATATCAGTACATGAATTCCAACAGTAAGGATCATAAGGCAGTTTTTATAGAATTTTGACTTATTGCTCAAATGAAAGCAAGACAATGACGAAATGGACAAAATGAACATAACAATACTGAGACAACTGATCTATTCCATAAATATGACCTCTTAAACAATTTTTAAACCTAAACCAAACAACCCTTTATAAAACCAAAATGCATTCAAACTACAAAAGCGATGAGATTCTTACCAAGGCGATTTTAAAAGCGATATAAACATAAAACGATCATTTTAACAAACTAGAATCATACATTAACGAAATAGATTGACCATTAATTCTTTGACTTTTGATTGACTTTTGAGAAAACTTTGATTGAGAACAAGTGAAAGTAGAATTAACCTCACATAAGCTTACACAAGCTTATGTGAGCTTAATAGTAATAAAATAAGCTTCCAAGCAGTTATGAAAAGGATTTGAACAAGAATTGAATCAACAAGAATTAAGATGAAAACTTGGCTTGCATTAATTAAGTGAAATATAGAATTACATTGAAAGGAAATGATTACACTATGAAAGCGGATAAAATGACAAGTAAAAGGTCAAAATTTCTTTAAGACATAAGAAATTGGACAAAATTCATTGTGAGCTTAGGGTCGTTTTATAGCTAAGTCGAGGAGAGGCCATGGGATTCTTTTCGGAAGATGCTAGAATACTATTTGTGGCCACACATTCATCCTTGGTCATCTTGTCCAATCATAGAGCACCATGTAGCTTGATGAGGTGTTATGTCCAATGGTGTGCTTTCATTTGTCCACGGAGCTTCACCGACGGTCATGGGTTATCTAGAAGGTGAGAAAGATTCTTAGTACAAAGTTGAGGTGTTTGGGATAAATGGGTGGTGAATAGTAGGTGTGTTTGGGTTGAAGAAGAAGGCGGGAGATTGGAGTCTTGTTTGGGCGCGGGGTTTATTTTATATTAACTCAAAATTGTTGACCGGGTTCCTTGGGTTGACTCGGGTAAATGTGTGAAACGGGTTGGGAGGTTTTATCAAACGGGTAAGTGATTTATTAAAAGGGAACCGGGTATTATTGTTTGAGAGATTGGGCCAGATAGGATGTTGGGCCAAGGATATTTGTAATGGATAATGGATTTGTGTTTAATTAATTTGTGCTTTGTATCCATTTTTAACAAAAGGACCATGAATGATATAAATTTGTAACTTTTAAGGACCAATGGTGTAATTTTGTGAAAGGTTTAAGTACACATGGTAAAATGGATAAGTGGGATTTATGAGGGGTGAACTGGTAAATTATGGACAGTTGAGGGGTTATTTGTGAAAAAATGGTAAAGTGAAGGGTAAAATGTGAAACTCCCAAATCATGTCCCGAACTCCGTAAATCGATCTTTTAAGCATCAAAATCTCTGAAATAGCATCCCCGGCATCGGCTTTTGCACATTTCTCTCTCTCGTGCCCGGTTTTCTTCGGTTTTGGCTTCTTTTTGTGTGTTTTTAAATATCCGTACCTGCACACGCATAAACTCAAGAAAGCCACAAATATTAGCAATAAACGGCCTTTCTTAGTTATTTTGGGTCTATTTTGACAATGAAAAGGTATGTGTTTTAGCACATACCAAAATACCCCAGACGAGACCATTGCCGTGTCCTCACGCAATGCAATCAACTCACGCTTCTAAAACCAAGGATCTCAATCTCTTTCTACTAAACCTATGAAGGAGTAGCAAATATTCCTCAAAAGAGATTAAGAAACCCTAATTCTAAAACGCCTGCTTACCTTTTAAATTCACATATATAGATATTACGGTTAAGCACATTCCGGTTATGAATGACGGTTTGTTGAACTTTCATGTCGATCAATAACTCAAACATTTTTCAAACGACACGTTAGGATCACGGAGTAGAAAACACAACACAGCGTGAAGTGACCATACGGATAGAATACATCGTCCCTGATTTTTCACAAGTCCCAAACTAAGCGTAAAACCGAAATCATTGTTACAAACGACTCTAGATGCTAACACTACCCATGGAAGTTACTTGTGTACTTACTTTTCGTTCCCATTTTCCTATTTCCTCTAGATTTTTTTATTTTTGTGAGAAATGAATTTCTTCAAATTCTCGTTTCGATAAGAATTATTCCGATAAAGATACAAAGCTAAGTCGATAATTAGTTATCCGCCTTCTCTCAAGAACCATTGTCGTAAAAATGAGGTCCACATCAAGGAATTTTTATTCACTAACTTTTGACTTTTTCAATTTTCAACATTTTTCATCATTTTTTTATTTTTTTATTTTTTTTTTTATTTATTTTTTTTTCAACACATGAACTTTTACTTTTACTTATATGAGTGTGAACCACGGAGCTTCACGGGGTAATTCAAGACTATAGGCTTCATGAGATGAGGATCCCGGTGGTTAGGCTAAGACCTCATTCAATCCGGCTAAAGATCCAGGGTCCGATCTCGACACATGACTCACAACTTTACTTATTACTTTTCACATATCACTTAGCACCGATTACTAATTTATTTATTACGGATCCTTGATGTGTACCCAATTTTTAAAACAAAGATTCTATTAAGAAGATAAAGAACTAACCATCGCCAAAACTCGACATCTCTAATTATTATGACAGATATGGGTGAAACAATTTTGTGGGAACAAAAAGCCATAAGTACCTTCGATGGGCTCTAAAGAGAACCAACTACTCCACGTTTAGCATCTAAACTCATAAGTAACTCTATCATTTCTCGATCTCGCAAATTTAAAATCCCAAATAATGAGATCCGCAGATGCTTAGCCGATAATTTTAGATTACCTATGGTTAAGGGAACAAGCTAGGGCTCAACACGCCGGTCAAGTCGTAATTCTATTCCTACTCTCACCAATGAAAGTCAATCAATGTGTCAAAACATATATTAACTTAGCAAATGTTTCGTCTAATGAAATCAAGTTATGCATATTTAAAGTCACTCAGGAAACTTGCAAAATTCTTGGCCTTGTGAGCTAGAATTAGCATTTTATAGCTTCTTATCTAAGAGACTAGCCAACTTTTCAATCAAAAGACTTAACAAAAGCTTCAAAAATTTTTAAATTTTTCTCATTTTGCACAATTTTTAATTTCTAAGGAAAAGCGGGTTCTGAGAGAAACACAACACAAATAAGCAAGTGCGGTCAAATCAAATCGAAGATTACCCTACCCCAGACTAGAACGGAACATTGTCCTCAATGTTTAAAGCAAGGGTATGACGAAAATCTAAAAGCCGTTTATTAAGTATGCTCAAAGATAAGCGTTAGTCGATAAGATTAGGATATCGGTTCCATCAAGCATCGATCATGAGACTCGGTGGAGAAATGACAATCTTGAGCACGAGAGTCTTCATATCGAACATCCTAAACACAACATCACAAACAACCAAACACGAGAAATCGAGAGCGGACCCTTGGCGTCACTTATTAGAGAAAGAAAGAAGAGAAGGATAAGCATGGGGTGCCTCCCACGAAGCTCTCTTGTTTTTGATCACCGAGTCGCTAGCGACTCGTCCCAATTCATTTGTCCTTGGGAAGAAAGTGGTAAAGATACCGGGGTCAAGCGGTGTCCTCATTCCCGAAGGAATGAGACTGGGTGGGTTGGGTGGTGAAGAAAGTGTTGGGCTCAAGCACAAATGGTATGTCATGAAAGAATGATCCATCATCCGGTGGTTTTGCGGGTGGACGAAGGAATGACGGATCAACATGAGAAAACTCCAAGAAAGAGGGGAGCTCATGGTAAAGGATAAGAGGTGTAGGCTCAACAACGAAGGCATCCAAGTGAGGATCCTTATCACGAATAACGGTTTTAACAAAGAACTCATCAATGCATATCCCGGGTTTAAAGATCTTGTCTTCACATGCGGGCTCAACGGGATAAGTGATGGTGGACTCATCAGAAGAAGGAGAGTCAAGAGTACCATCAAGAACAACCATAACATCCTCAATACCCGGTGGTATTGGGTCATCAATAGGTAAGTCGATTTCTTCCACATCAGAATCACGTGGCGGTTTATCAAGAATATCGTCTTCAACCATCTCAAAATCAATCTCCATAATAGCCTCGATGTCGGATTCAATACTTTCTTCAACATCACATGACGGGAGAGAAAGGTCGGAACACGAGATGGGACAAGTGGTGTGCTCGAGAGCTAGCAATATCCACCACTTCCGTTGTGGTCTCCGAATCGGACTCAAAATCTTTGTCAAAAGAGGATTAACTTCACAAAAGGTGTAGTCGTCCTTGAACTTGAAAACCGGATTTGAGAAAATCCGGAAGTAACCTCGGAGATGTCAAGAGAATCACATAAAGCGAATCATAATCACCATCGGATATATCCTCGAATTGGGGAACATCTTATCATGATCATTCGATATATCAAGAGAAGGCTCATCACAAATATCGACAACCCGGACTCGGACTCTCTTGGGATTGGGTCAAGGCTCTCAACACAAGGCGATTCCGTTTCCTAATAGGGCTAAGAGGCTCGTCCCCATTATGAGAGAGTCAACGGGATCAACAATGTTTGAAGAAATAGAATCATCGACCTCTTCCAACACGATATCACTTCTCTCAACCGGCGTGAGTGAAGGGGAAGAGTCGGAAATGCAAGGCTCAGAAACGGGAGTGGTTTCAGCCGACAAACTTTCATAGTATTCTTTCATTTGGATGGAATCCTCATCATCATCGTCATCAATGCAAGTCGCGAGCCATCGGGCACGTCTTGCAAGTGCCTGCTCCTCAATTCGTATTTCTTCAAGGCATTTTTCAATCTGAGCTGCTCGTTTTTCTTCTTCGAGTAGTTCTAACATAGATCTTTCGTTGCGAGATGCTCGATGTTCATTAACAAATTCCTCGAGACATCTTTGAATTTCTCTGGAGAAATTATCAGAGGTTGCGGTTGAATTTCTTGGTATTGTGGAGGTGGGTCATAAGAATAGTCATAATTATCACAAGGAACTTGCTCGTAAACAAGCGGGTTCTGCATTTGACAATCGGAATTAAAGTGCGGACCTCCACAATACTCACAACAATATGATTGTTGTGAAGGGTTTGGTGAAGTATATGGATAAGGTTCATAACCAAAGGTCTGATTGTTATATTGAGTTTGGCATTGAAAACCTTGGTGAGGACCTCCACAAGACTCACGAGTATGACTCCGTCTCATGGTATGGGGATTGGTTAAGGAAATCGATCGTATCATTGTAGGGATATTGGTCGAGACAAACTCGTTTCCGTATTCACAATGCTACAACCGGACAATTCCCACCATTTTGAGGTCCCCCACACCATTGACAACCATAAGGGTAAGACGAAGACATCGAGAAGAATTATACGAATAAGAGGGTAAAGAGATAAAGAATTGACGGTTCAGAGGATAAAGAAGAATATTTTTGGGTTTTTAGAAAACATAAAAAGGAAAATCTTTTTGGGTTTTTATAAAAGGGATATGTACAAATATCAACGATTCAAATGCACACGATACGAGACGGAATACGAAAACTCGCTACAAGCCCTCCCCGGCATCATTCAATAATAGAAGTGTGTAGTACAAGGTGGGTAACTCAAACGTGTTAGGTTTGAGCACCGAGATCGTTCCGAACGAGGTTGAATGGAATTTCAACTCACGTCTCAAATATCGGGATTCGAATAAGAAAAGGGGCATAAGATGATATTATCTAAACTACGGGATAAGGAAAGTAAATGGAACATAAAATCTACGGAAAACCTAAGAACTATGGCAAACTACGCAATTCTACACTAAAACGCAAAACTAAATTAAACGAAGCGAATAAAAAGCAAATACGACTAATCTAGATCCTAAAAATAATCCAAAACTACTTTTACTCTAAAAATGATATTAGAAAACTAATTATGAATTAAAACTATTTTTTAGGAATTTTCTTGATTTTATTTTAATTAAAAACTAATTATTAACTAATTAAATAAAACTAATTATCTAAAACTTATGAAAGAGAGAGGGAAAAATACGGATTTACTTTCTAAAAATCTAAAATAACACTAAAGACTTTTTAAAACTATTTTTGTAATTTTCAGATTGATTTTCTAATTTCTAGGAATTTAAATCTATTTAAATCTAAATTAAATTATGAAAAATACCAAATAAAAGGAGAAAAATAAGGAAAAATATTTTTTATGCTTTTATATTTATCTAAAACTATTAAAATTGAAAAACTATTTTTGGAACTTTTCTCAATTAATTGCAATTAAAGGTATTAAAATTGATTAAAACCGATTTTAAATAAGAAAAATAGTAAATGGTGTCTAAAAATCATGAAAATTGCAGGGAAAATCTAAAATGATAATCTAAAGCTGAGAAAAATGGAAAAAGATGGGCTTATGTGGCTAAATCTAAAGTTGCTGTGTAAACTGTTCTAAAATAAGCACTATTTAATAAGCAAATAAGCAATTCAGTACACCAACTGATCAAATAAGCTAAACTATACTAAAACTAATCTAAGGCAACCTAAAGCAACTATCCCTAACACCTAAATAAGCATTTACCAAGTAATTAAGCCAACTGATATAATGCAAAATAAGCTAACTGGCCCTATGATTAAGCACTTGCACTGGCTTATTCAGTAAGCTAAACTGAAAACCAAAGGTAGGGTTCTAAACACCACCAACCAGAGATCATGTAACCAAATTTATAGCTAATAAGGACCTGTAATGAGCAAGTTATACATCAAACAAAAAGGTGCAAAATGGATGTGGTCTGCTGCAGAAAGCGATATGAGAGAGTTTAGAGCTTATTATGAGCTTAATGAGAAAAGCTTTAAGGCAAAACAGCTAAAGGGTCTTGAAGAGCACCTAGAGGACTACAAATGGACAAAAATTCAGACCTTAAATATGTGAAATGAACCTAGTGCGTTGGATCGCAAGTTACGCCAAAACTAACTCGAGACCTTCATTCGACTTTTAAGAACAAACTAAAATTTGACCAAACCGAGATTCAAATGCAAATGAGGGATGATTTGAATGTAAATTGATCAAATAAGACTTAAGCAAGCTAGAAAACAACTTCTAAACCTATCTAGGGTGATATCAAGACATGGATTCCAACATGAAGGATCATAAGGCAGTTTTTATAGAATTTTGACTTATTGCTCAAATGAAAGCAAGACAATGACAAAATGGACAAAATGAACATAACAATACTGAGACAACTGATCTATTCCATAAATATGACCTCTTAAACAATTTTTAAACCTAAACCAAACAACCCTTTATAAAACCAAAATGCATTCAAACTACAAAAACTGATGAGATTCTTACCAAGACTGATTTTAAAACTGATATAAACATAAAACTGATCATTTTAACAAACTAGAATCATACATTAACAGGAAATAGATTGACCATTAATTCTTTGACTTTTGATTGACTTTTGAGAAAACTTTGATTGAGAACAAGTGAAAGTAGAATTAACCTCACATAAGCTTACACAAGCTTATGTGAGCTTAATGAGTAATAAAATAAGCTTCCAAACAGTTATGAAAAGGATTTGAACAGTAATTCGAATCAACAAGAATTAAGATGAAAACTTGGCTTGCATTAATTAAGTGAAATATAGAATTACATTGAAAGGAAATGATTACACTATGAAAGCAGATAAAAATGACAAGTAAAAGGGTCAAAATTTCTTTAAGACATAAGAAATTGGACAAAATTCATTGTGAGCTTAGGGTCGTTTTTATAGCTAAGCTGAGGAGAGGCCATGGGATTCTTTTCAGAAGATGCTAGAATACTATTTGTGGCCACACATTCATCCTTGGTCATCTTGTCCAATCATAGAGCACCATGTAGCTTGATGAGGTGTTATGTCCAATGGTGTGCTTTCATTTGTCCACGTGGAGCTTCACCTGACAGGTCATGGGTTATCTAGAAGGTGAGAAAGATTCTTAGTACAAAGTTGAGGTGTTTGGGATAAATGGGTGGTGAATAGTAGGTGTGTTTGGGTTGAAGAAGAAGGGCAGGGGAGATTGGGTACTGTTTGGGCGCGGGGGTTTATTTTATATTAACTCAAAATTGTTGACCGGGTTCCTTGGGTTGACTCGGGTAAATGTGTGAAACGGGTTGGGAGGTTTTATCAAACGGGTAAGTGATTTATTAAAAGGGAACCGGGTATTATTGTTTGAGAGATTGGGCCAGATAGGATGTTGGGCCAAGGATATTTGTAATGGATAATGGATTTGTGTTTAATTAATTTGTGCTTTGTATCCATTTTAACAAAAGGACCATGAATGATATAAATTTGTAACTTTTAAGGACCAATGGTGTAATTTTGTGAAAGGTTTAAGTACACTTGGTAAAATGGATAAGTGGGATTTATGAGGGTGAACTAGTAAATTATGGACGATTGAGGGTTATTTGTGAAAAAATGGTAAAGTGAAGGGTAAAATGTGAAACTCCCAAATCATGTCCCGAACTCAGTAATCGATCTTTTAAGCATCAAAATCTAAAATAGCATCCCCATCGGCTTTTGCACATTTCTCTCTCGTGCCTTGGTTTTCTTGGTTTGGCTTTTTTGTGTGTTTTAAATATCCGTACTCAGACATGCATAAACTCAAGAAAGCCACAAATATTAGCAATAAACGGCCTTTCTTGGTTATTTTGGGTCTATTTTGACAATGAAAAGGTATGTGTTTTAGCACATACCAAATGTTCATGATGATTGTGTTTCTAAGAATGAGATTGCTAAGCCTGTTAAGAAGAATGTTCCCAAAAGAACTTATGCTAAACGAATAGGTAGACTAGTTGCGAGACTTAGGCTTTACACTACCGATAGGGAGCATAATGTTTACTTTAGGGATGACATTTGAAACCCACGGTAGAACTTTCACACTCGTAATGGTAGAATGAGTGATGAACTGTCTTACCAATAGATAGCTTCTATGAGTGTGATCGAGTTTTACCTCTAACCCAAAAGAACCAAAATCAAAACGGTTTCCAAAATCTTCTTCTTACGTTATTGGCGGTGTTATCGAAATATGTCTTTGGATCGTCGACTCGGGTTGCTCCAAGCACATGACCGGAATCTAAAGTCACGATCAATTTCGTTTGAAATTCATGGGAACCGACGTGATCGGTCCCAAACGGTCAACCCAAATTAACCAGGTGAATGTTCAACAAGAGTCAATCACTTGAGAACGCAATACAATTATCCAGGAGAGTTTAGTGTTTCCCCGGGTCGTTAAGTCCCAACGAAGTGTGAAAACTGTAATACAACGAATTCGTGATCGGGTGATATTGAATAAAAAAAAAAGGTTTTGAGTGATTTATACTAAGGAATAAAAGAAAATAGCTTAAACAAGCTATAAGAACAGGTACGTGAAAGCAAAATACTTAAAACGTTTAAAACCTAAAACGCGACGTTCTTCGAATTTTACGTAAACGTACAAAATAAAACGTAAATTTAAAAGAATAAAACACCTACGGATATGAAAATGATATTTTAAAATCCTAATAGTAAAATAAAATTATTGGAAAAATAAAATTATTTTATGACTATTTATTTAATTATTATTAATTAAAAACTATTTTTAACTATTTAATAATACCCTAAAATATAAGAAAATATGAAATAAAGCTAGAAAAGTGAAATTATGACTTAGAAAAATCTAAAATATTATAAAAGTTATTTTAAAACTGAAAATATATTTTTAGACTTTTAAATAATAATTATTAATTAAAAACTAATTTAAACTAATTAAAATTAAGAAAAATAACAAATGAACAGTAAAATTATGAGACTTTACAGGAAATTCTAAAATATTATTCTAAGCCTGGGAAAAATATAAAAAGTTAGATAAGCCCACTAATAAGCTGAATTGGGCAAATAAGCAGTTTGAATAAGCACTTGAAATAAGCAATAAGCTATCCAAAAGCTACCATAAGCTACTACAGCCTAAATCTAACCTAAAATGAGCTAATTCAACTGATTGAGAAGTAAAAAGCGCAAGATACAGAAAAAAAAGCTCGAGACCAGATTTCAAGTCTCAACACGCCAAACGGCCCTTAATCACCTACTTTGAGCTTACATTAAGCCAGCTAGAAAAATTCCTAAAAATAAACTAAAATGGCCATGATGTTCACAACCAACCAAAGATCTTGTATCCCAAATTTGAGCTCAAATGGACTTATAATGAATCCGTGAAAATTCCACAAAGTTTGGCAAAAATCACTTTTTCACTTTTTTTTATATATTTTTCTCTTTTGGAAACTAAAATAAGAACTAAGATAAGCTTTTTAATAAAAGAATAACACTTGGGAAGCTGATAATAAGCTGTATAACAGCTTAATGAGGCACCAGATTCAAACTAAAGGTGTGTTTGGTTTTTGGACAGAAAAGAATGCTAAAAACTACAATAAGCTTTAAAAAGCTAACTACTAATAACATCCTAATCTAATTAACTTAAAGGCACCTAAGGGAAACTAAATTAAGCAATGATAATAAACCTAATAAGCTCAAATAGAACACCATTTGCTGTTGCACATTACAGTTTGAACATGCCACAGGGGTGCTTTTAAGGCCAAATTTTAATAAGCTAAAGTGGGGATTAACCAACGGGCTTTTGGGGAAATGAAGTAAACCTGGGGGGCAAGCTTTCGCCCCCGCAAAACACCAAGTTAAAACTTTTTAACAAGCTTAAAAACAAGGTGCTAAGGGGCCTGTTGCTGCTGCTGTAACTCTAAAAAAAAAAAGGACATATGGGCTTCTTTAAGCTAAAGAAAAGCTATCCTAGACTAATCCCTATGCCCCTAACATTACCTAAATCTAAAAGCTAACTACCCTAAGTATTCAAATCAGCATATCTCACAACTAAATGAGCTTATGGGAGCTTCTAATTGGGGTTGCAGAGAAGACACATAGGACCGCAAGGTTACTTGTGATGTAAAAAAAGAAGAGCAAAAAACATATTTGTGGCAAAAATATGCTACTAATTCTACACTAACAACTAAAACAAGCTTAAAAAACTCATATATTAAAGATCCTAAAAACAAATAATTTTCCTAAACAAACTAACAAATCCTACTGATAAGCTAAAAAGAAAAAAGAAAAAGAAAAGAAAAGACCTGACCAGGTTCACGGATTGAAATGAGCAGTGCCGAGGGCACTTTTGAGCTTATTATGGATAAGCTAGGAGTGAATCAGATCCCGAGCTTCGGGTAGTTGAAGTCCACCAACCCAACTTAATTTTGCCCCACTTTACCCAAATACCCAAGGAGCTTTTACACGCTAAATAAGGGCTGTATTGAGAGAGCAGGACAGAAATATGGAAGCTAAACAACACTTATTTTTATCAACTAAAAGTTAAAAGAAGCATCATACTCATGGTCTTATCACTAAACTAAAACTGATTGAACACCCAGAATGGGTCAAACCTGGAGACGTGATCATAAAGTAAGCTATACCAAGCACTGCCTCAATGGCAGAAACACATGAACCAGTAAAAGAAAAAAATATTCTGAGATTCAACCAAACTTACTTCACCAACTGTAAATTATCTTAAAACTGAATTAAAACAACTTAAGAACACACTCTAACATGAACCAAATCTTCAAAACATGAACAAAAAGTTAAACATACTCAAGAACACAATGGCAGATTTCACAAATAAGAACAGAAAATTAAAGCTAACTGGAATTAAAACAGAATTAAAATTGCATCGAATTTTTGAAATTACAATAAAAGTAAATGACAATGAAATAAAAGTGGACTAGAACCTTGAAAAACTAAGACTGCCTTATACTTTGGCATACAAGAGACTATTTATACTACAACTAAACGTCTTCATCTCTCTTGTGTGTCTTCTCTTTCTTGACTGAGAGTGATGGGTTGGTGATGTGTCACAATTCTCAATTTCCGGTCATTTCTCATATTCCATATTCATCATTTCATAACGGTTCGTGCATGGTTTTGCATTTTACATTACACGTTATTTTCTTATTAAATAAACGCTATCGCGTAATTAATTATTTTGAACAATCGATTCAATACTTCCAAAAATCATTCCTATATATTTAAATACTCATATTAAGATTTAAAAATAATATAATGAGTTTACCCAGTGTTTTAAATGTATTTGGTATATAAATCGTTAAATTATATTATTACGACGCTTTTCTTAAAAACTACACGATAATTATTATATCACTCAAATTTTGCAAGAAATGTATTTTTATAATTTTTATGATCTAAATATATTTTATCTTGACCAGTAAAAATTTATTTTTATCTAACGCTACCTTAAATATTCAAATGTGTATACAACTTACTAATATTACTTAACAATACTACAAGTTACTACTTCCATCCAAGTAACTTTCATTACTTTACTTACACATTTATATACATAATAATAAATATATATATATATGTATTATTGAATACATGATTCACTAGATTTTACAAGATTTTTCTTACTTATATAGTCATACACTCCAAAACACTTACACACACAATCAATAATTCAAAGTGTGAAGTCAAGATCTTCTCTCTTCTTTTTCCTCTCAAAAATCCGGCCACCATAAGGAGATCAAGGAGGTGATCATCAAAAATTTTCTTGTCAAGCTCATCACAATCTAGTAACACTCTTTGTTTAGGTTTTGAAATAAAAACCTAGGGTGTTTAGGATAAATCCTTGATCATAAACCTCATCAAGCAACTTGTAAGCATGAAACTTCATCTTTTACCTTTTCATATATATTTTTCATACATTTTCTTGAAGTCCTCATGGTCATATTTGATTTGTTGTGATTTTATTCATTATCATCCAAGATTATCACCCATATGTACTATATAAATATTTATAACAATCTTGTGCTAGTTAAAAGTTTATAAAAATGAGAAGTTTGAAAAATGATTTATCAAAGTAAGTTTTGATCTTTTACTAGTGAAGGTTTGATGTAGTTTATGCTTAATTACATGTTATAAGTAGTCATATAAACCTCAAAAATAGTCTTTTATCATATATGGTTCGACTAGCATTTTATTTTAGTAGGATTGGTGAAGTGTAGTTCAAGGGATTTTGTGGTGAAGTTTGTGGTTAAACAAGTAGATAAAAATGGTAAGTTTAAAATAAGCGCGGAAGCGCTGTCGAAATTTATAATTTTTCCGAAAAGTTAGTCATTTTTATAAGTTTTATTAAAGTTTTAGAAAATAGATTTTTAGTTATGAACGTGGCATTTTGAACGGACTAAAACGGAGTTATAACGAAAAAGATACGTGGTTTTCAAGTTACGATTTAAAAACTACCATTTTCCGGAAAATGTACATGCAGTCCAGATTTTTAACTGACCAAACAGTGGCCTTAAACTTTCTGTGAAATCTCCAAAGTTTAAAAATATATTAGTACACTTAATTACCTTCGTGGATATAAAGAACACCAAAACGGACTTAAAACGAGTGAGTTATGGTTAACCGAACTTTGAGTCAAAACGTCTTGAAAACACTATTCACAGCGTTAGTAAGCTGTCGTGATTTTAATCAAGGTTTTGAGGGCCTAAACGGACGTTTCGGGAGAAACGAACCTTAAAAACGCAGTTAGTTTTCCTATGTATACATTACGTTAAGTCCGATGAAACCGATTTGTCAATTACTAAAACCGTTACGTAGTTTTAACTACATTTTCACCATTAGCTCAAAAGTAATTATTTTTGACATGGAACCGTCACACATTCAAGTAACAATATTTTTATAACTAGTTTTCGAGTAACATATTGGGTGATACGTTTTCAAATCATGCATTCACGACAACATATCTTAACTCGAGTCATAACATTCATTTTAGGTCGCGGATAGTTTCCGAGCCTCACTTTCGTGCACTTCATTTTGTTAGCATATCAATCACACCAGGTGAGTTCATACCCCGCTTTTACTTGTTTAAATTCCTATAAACTATTTGGGGCGAGATACATGCTTATTTATCAAAACATTTAAACTCTATTGCCAAACAACATTACTTATACTTTAGACTTGGTGCGTGTAGTGACTAGACTTAAACAAACATCCCAATATTTATATGTTGGAAGGCCATTTATTTGATACGATACGTGAGTCGTTGGAGGAACATCCCAATATTTATATGTTGGAAGGCCATTTATTTGGATACACCCAACGTGAGTCGTTGGAGGAACATCCCAATATTTATATGTTGGAAGGCCATTTTATGGATACGCCCAACGTGAGTCGTTGAGGAATGATGCGTGCAAAACCGTCAGGTTTTCACACAAACCGCCACTTGTGAATGGCGCACCGTAAGAACCTTAAAACAGTTTGAACACGAAATCAATGAAGATCTGAGGAGAATAGAATGAATTCCCGGGTCGTTAAGTCCCACGGAGACTCAATGGTGTGTAAACACTAGATCAGACGATAGAATGATCACTAATGATAGTGATCGGAAAGGATTTGGATAGGATAATTACACTACTGAAAAAGTTAATAAATAACAGCGACTTAAATACAAATTAAGAAAATTAAAAAGATAAAAGATATTAAATAAACGCTATCACTATATTTACAATGATGTTTTTGTGATTTTATAAAATAAAATCACTTAAATAAACTATTTTAACTAAAACGTAAACTTAAATTATCTAAAAACTTGATTTAAAATGAAAACGTAAGTTATTTATAAAAATTACGCGACAAGCAAGCAAAACGTAAAATTTATGAAATAAAAGTCCTACAAGTGTAAAAACAATTTTATTACGTACTATATGACAAAAGAAAATTTTAGAAAAAGATTTATATTTTTTGACTTTTATATTTTTATTATGAATTAGATACTATAAAACACTAATTAAATGATTAAAAATACTAAAACTAATGATAAAAATCAAACTTTTTATAAAATACTTAATACTAATACAAACTAAAGAAAATACAAAAGTGGAAAAAGCTAGTACGAATAAGCTACAAATAAGCTAAAGTAAACGATAAGCTAAAAAGACAAAGCGTGTTTATATATTTGATTGTGCAAGAAAAGAACCAAGGAAGTCCCAAGGCGTATGGTTTCGTGAGGAGTGTTGGAGCATGGACTTGTGCAAAGCAGGAGGTCTCGAGTTCGAACTCATGCAGCCCTTTTGCTATTTATTTTATTTTGGAATTTTCTTTTGCAACTTATTAAATACACTAAAATAAGCAATTTTCACAACTCGAAACTTTTATAAAAATGAATAATAAGCACGTAAATAAGTCAAGTTCTCAACAGTGGACTTTTAAAAGGAAATAAGAAAAAGATTTAAGCCAAAGTGGCTTTTAAGCTAAAAATAAGCAAAGGAAAACTGAGAATAAGCTAATTAACTGATAATAAGCTATATTAACAACTGAAAAAGCAAAGTGACTTGAAAATAAGCACAAAATAAGCCAAAACAAGCACTGTTGGCACAGGACACTTTTCAGAAAAGGGTAGTCAAAAGAAGCTATGAATTAAGCACTCTAGAAGCTGATTAAGATTGAACTAATATTTTTCTAATTTATTTTAGCAGCTATATTTTAATTTCCCAAAAGCATTTAAGCTAAATCTTAATAATGAGCACACAATAAAATTCCAAAGTTTATTCAAAAACGGGTATTTAGAAATTTTGACTTTTTATAAAATGAACTAGTTTGACTTTTATGAACTTATGATTGATTCTAATGATTGTGTATGTTATATTAAGCTATATTAAGATGAAATTAAGCTATAGTATCAAGTTTTAAACTATTTTGATGAGATTAGCAATCTAGAACCTTAACAGTTAACTATATAGGTGGTTTTAAAGATGATTTTGACTTTTTACAAAACAAGGACTAAGTTTTATGACTTAACTGAGCTATTCAATACTAAAGTGACTTAGAACAACAACGGATAACAACACAATGAGCCTCTAGCACAATTTTAACACCAAATCCAAACACCCTTTATCTAACTATTATGAACTAAAACCGAACAAACCATCGAACCAACATGATTTCTTGATCACACTAAGTCTAAATACTCTAAGTAACACTAAATAAACAAGGAGGAACTAAAATTAAACACATAAACCGATTATGCAACCAACTTGAAAATCACTTACATGGGTCCTACCCACGTTGGATTGCCAAAGTACATGTGTTCCACTACTCTATTCTAATCCATGAAACAACCCAATATCAATCCAAATCCAAGCTCGCATCACCCTTTTCCATTTCCAAGACCCAATGAACCCGCTTGACTTTTATTAACCAAAAGCCAAAATTGCTTAAAATTGAATTGTGAGCTTAACAGAGCTATAATAAGCTTGAATAAGCTTATTTGAGATGAAAATTGAACTTTGAAAGCTTGCAAATGAGAATTTGAAACTGAATAGTGCAACAATACACATGAAAACATGAACTTATATAAAACCTTGTTATTGATGCTTAAAAGTAAATTACAAAGATAAAGTGACTTGAGTTTCATACAATAAAGCTTAAAATTACATTTTAAAACATTTAATTAAGATAACTAAAAAAAACGACATTCAAAGAAAAAAAATAAAAACTAACTAATGCCTCCTCTCTTCTCCTCTTTCTCCTTTTTATATTCCAAACTTCATCCCACTTGTTTCTGATTTGATCCCACCACTTTTTTTGGGCCATTGGATGAGTTAGAGTGATTATGGCCGTTTGATGATTTTTAAGGAAAACTAATATAGCCACCGGGGGTTTGAGTGAAGGAAAGGAGAAGCAATAAATGATTTTTGTTGTTTGGTGGAGGTGGAGGGACATGGAAAGGAGAAGTCGAAATGGAGGTGAGGGTGCTTAGTGTTAGCGACACGGTGGTTGAAGGAGAAGAAAAGGAGGAAGGTGTGTTGGTGGGGTGTATTTGTTTGACTGGTGGGATTTGACCGGGCTTAATATATTGAAGGCAGGGGTCAAAAAGGGAGGGGGTCCAAAGGCTTAAGGCAGGGGTCCAAAGGATACAAAGGGTTCAAGGACCAAGGGTATTAATACAAGGACCATTTTGTAAATTCTGATTCTTGAGGGACCAATTCTGCCAAATTTCCAAAGTTGCTCCAAGGGACTAAAAGTGACAAGCTCCAATAGTATAAGGACCAAACTTGACATTTTCCAATTTCCAAGGACCATTTATGACATTTTTCAAACTTGAGTGACCAAAGTGGTAGTTTTGCAAATTTTAAACTTTGAAGGGCTTGTTTTAACAACTTTTGAATCCCATGGACCTTAAATGACATTTTCTTTATTTTGATATACCAGTGGACTGTTTTGACAACTTTGAAACTTGGGGACTAAAATGCCAATTTTGCAAACTTGATACGTTTTCATCCGATTTTGATATTTTGCATTTAAAACACATAAAACACCGATTTGTGATATTTTGATCATTTTGATGTGTTTTGAGTGTTTTCAGATGATTTTGCGTTTAGATTGTATAAAATGATGAGTATTTGGACACTCATCAATCCTCACATCGAGATATTGCTAGTCCCTAGCAATGTTTTGAAGCTTTAATGGATTTTAAAACTCTTTACCAAAAGCCATCACTCGGAGTAGCCAAATGTTTTAGTTCAAGTAAGAACCATGGTACAACGATAACCATGTGATTTTGAGCAAACCACCACTTACAACGAATTTGATTTTGTCTTTACCGTGCCGCTTGCTCGGACTAGCCAACTCTTAGATAAATTATCAATATTATCTTTGGTGAGCTGATTACCAATTATGGATTTTCCATCGCCTTTACCACAAGCCATAAACTTGCGGGCTAGCCAACTCTTCACTTTTTAGGATATGGTGAGTTGAATACCATACAATTTTGGGCAAATTGCAAGCCATATAAACGGATTTGAGAAATCTTTACCAAGAGCCGTTTGCTCTGGATTAGCCAATCCTTTTGTCTTCAAACATGGCGGATCGATAACTAAATGAGAAAGTGTAAACACTTACTCCAAAAAAAAAAAAAAATTTTGGCCAAAACGGGAATTAGTGGATAATATATGAAATTCGTGAGAATTCCATCCCACACTTAGAAATGAATATTGCCCTCAATATTCAAAGTACCGATGGTTATGCCGAAACAAAGAACGTAAAAGGAAATATTACGCCATTATTTAGAAGATTTTTTTTTTTTTTTTTTTTTTTTTTTTTAGATAATATATAGATATATAACATGGGGCATCACCCCCACACTTAGGTGGTAGAAAGGGGTAAGAAGACGAAATATGGGTGAAAACCCATATAGTGTGTCTCTTGTTTTTGATTTCCGAGTCGCTAGCTTGACTCGACCCAATTCATTGGTTCATGGGGAAGCAAAGTGGAAGAAACAATCACCATCGGACTTTCATTCAAGATGTTTGGATAAACATTGAAGCACGCGAAAGTTCCACACCGATGAGATATATAGAGACAGAACCGCTCACGATGATAAATGAAAATGCCGGGTCAAAAATAGTGTCCTCATTCCCAAGGAGAAAAGGGAATGAGAAGTCACACCATATGTGAAGAAAAGAAAGAAAATCATGATACAAATCATGACTAACTCCTCATTATCGGAAGGGAATTCATGATTTTGGATCATGAATCTCATCGATGAGGATAGAATCGTCATCACATGATGGAAGAGATAAGTTAGAATACGAGGTGGGACAAGTGGTGTGCTCGAGAGCTAGCAATTTCCACCACTTCCGTGATGGTCTCTCAGATCGGCCTCGGACATTTCATCGAAAAGAGGATTTACTTTCCCAAAAGTGTAGTCATTATTAAATTCAAAAATAGGATTTGAGAAAATCCGGAAGTAACCTCGAAATGTCAAGAGAATCACAAAAGGCAAATCACAATCACTATCGGATATATCCTCGACTCACTTGGGATTGGGACAAGATCCTCAACACTAGATGATTCCGCTTCGAAATAGTGCCGAGATGATCATCCTCCATTATGAGAGAGTCTTTGGAAGCAATAATAGGTAAGATAGGTGTGATAGCAATAGACCGAGGGAGTTGAGAAATAAGATCGTTCAATTGAGTAACACTCTCCTCGTCGTCCTCATAGTATTCCTTCATTTGAATACTATCCTCATCATCATCGTCATCATATCTCGATTCTTATATTCATTTGTCAAGTTTACACACCATTCTTTTCATTTGCGCTTTTCGAATGCGTATTTCTTCGAAACTTTGAGGAAGATTACACTCCTCGTAATCATTGAAATGATGTGAAGGCTCGAAAGTCCGATGACCGATGGAATATTGTGAGGGTTGGAAATTGTCAAAACCGGAGAATTGGAATTTTGAAAATTTTGATTCATCGGTTGACATTCAAAAGTCTCATGAGGACCCCGCAATTCTCACAATGAGATAATTGGGAAAATAACTTTCACCAAAGTTCGATTGTAACATGGTTCCGGCCATAGACAAGCGGAACCCGTGGTGGACAATCAAAACCGTAATGAGAATCATTCCCACAAAACTCGCATGAGTAGGATTCGTAATGGGGTGTGGAGGTAGGTAGGAAAATCGGGTGTTTCATTTGAAATCGGATCGGGATTACCGACAAATTTGTCTCCGAAACCCACATTGGTACATCGCCGACAATTTCCACCGTTAAATGGACCTCCACACCAGGAACATGTCAAATACCATGACATAAAGAATTAAACGGATAAAAGGATAAGGAATGGAGAATTAAACGGTTATAGAGGATAAGGAATGGAGAATTAAACAGATTAGAGGATAAAGGATGGATATTTTTGGATTTTTGAAAAACAGGCTATAAAAACAAAAAATGAAAATATTTTTGGTGTTGATAACACTTCGTGAAAAGTGTTAATGAACTTTTGATATTCGATAACTTTACAAAAAAAAAAAAAAAAAAAAAAAAAAATTACAAATGATGGGATATGTGCAAGAATGGATCCGAAAAGGGCTAAACACACGCTAAAGCCTCCCGCAAGGGCACTGTAATTTGATGATGCAAAACCGTCAAGGTTTCACACAAGCCGCCACTTGTGAATGGCGGACCGTAAGAACCTTAAAACAGCTTGAACACGAAATCAATGAAGATTTGAGGAGAATAGAATGAATTCCCGGGTCGTTAAGTCCCACGGAGACTCAATGGTGTGTAAACACTAGATCGACGATAGAATGATCACTAATGATAGTGATCGGAAAGGATTTGGATAGGATAATTACACTCATCGAAAAGTTAATAAATAACAAATGACTTAAATACAAATTAAGAAAATTAAAAGATAAAAGATATTAAATAAACGCTATCACTATATTTACAATGATGTTTTTGTGATTTTATAAAATAAAATCACTTAAATAAACTATTTTAACTAAAATGTAAACTTAAATTATCTAAAAACTTGATTTAAAATGAAAACGTAAGTTATTTATAAAAATTACGCGAGTGCGCAAGCAAAAACGTAAAATTTATGAAATAAAAGTCCTACAAGTGTAAAAACAATTTTATTACGTACTATATGACAAAATAAAATTTTAGAAAAAGATTTATATTTTTTGACTTTTATATTTTTATTATGAATTAAATACTATAAAACACTAATTAAATGATTAAAATACTAAAACTAATGATAAAAATCAAACTTTTTATAAAATACTTAATACTAATACAAACTAAAGAAAAATACAAAAGTGGAAAAAGCTAGTACGAATAAGCTACAAATAAGCTAAAGTAAACGATAAGCTAAAAAGACAAAGCGTGTTTATATATTTGATTGTGCAAGAAAAGAACCAAGGAAGTCCCAAGGCGATGGTTTCGTGAGGAGTGTTGAGCGTGGACTTGTGCAAGAAGAGGTCTCGAGTTCGAACCTCAAGAGCCCTTTTTGCTATTTATTTTATTTTTGGAATTTTCTTTTGCAACTTATTAAATACACTAAAATAAGCAATTTTCACAACTACAAACTTTTATAAAAATCTCTAATAAGAACGTATAAGTCAAGTTCTCAACAAAGGACTTTTAAAAGGAAATAAGAAAAGATTTAAGCCAAAGTGGCTTTTAAGCTAAAAATAAGCAAAGGAAAACGAGAATAAGCTAATTAATCGATAATAAGCTATATTAACAACTGAAAAGCAAAATGACTTGAAAATAAGCACAAAATAAGCCAAAACAAGCACTTGTTGGCACAGGACACTTTTCGTAAAAGGGTAGTCAAAAGAAGCTATGAATTAAGCACTCTAGAAGTCGATTAAGATTGAACTAATATTTTCTAATTTATTTTAGCACTATATTTTAATTTCCCAAAAGCATTTAAGCTAAATCTTAATAATGAGCACACAATAAAATTCCAAAGTTTATTCAAAAACGTATTTAGAAATTTTGACTTTTTATAAAATGAACTAGTTTGACTTTTATGAACTTATGATTGATTCTAATGATTGTGTATGTTATATTAAGCTATATTAAGATGAAATTAAGCTATAGTATCAAGTTTTAAACTATTTTGATGAGATTAGCAATCTAGAACCTTAACAGTTAACTATATAGGTGGTTTTAAAGATGATTTTGACTTTTTACAAAACAAGGACTAAGTTTTATGACTTAACTGAGCTATTCAATACTAAAGTGACTTAGAACAACAACGGATAACAACACAATGAGCCTCTAGCACAATTTTAACACCAAATCCAAACACCCCTTTATCTAACTATTATGAACTAAAACCGAACAAACTACTGAACCAACATGATTTCTTGATCACACTAAGTCTAAATACTCTAATTAACACTAAATAAACAAGGAGGAACTAAAATTAAACACATAAACAGATTATGCAACCAACTTGAAAATCACTTACATGTGGTCCTACCCACAGTGGATTGCCAAAGTACACATGTTCCACTACTCTATTCTAATCCATGAAACAACCCAATATCAATCCAAATCCAAGCTCTGCATCACCCTTTTCCATTTCCAAGACCCAATGAACCCAGTTTGACTTTTATTGACCAAAAGCCAAAATTGCTTAAAATTGAATTGTGAGCTTAACTAGAGCTATAATAAGCTTGAATAAGCTTATTTGAGATGAAAATTGAACTTTTGAAAGCTTGCAAATGAGAATTTGAAACTGAATAGTGCAACAATACACATGAAAACATGAACTTATATAAAACCTTGTTATTGATGCTTAAAAGTAAATTACAAAGATAAAGTGACTTGAGTTTCATACAATAAAGCTTAAAATTACATTTTAAAACATTTAATTAAGATAACTAAAAAAAACGACATTCAAAGAAAAAATAAAACTAACTAATGCCTCCTCTCTTCTCCTCTTTCTCCTTTTTATATTCCAAACTTCATCCCACTTGTTTCTGATTTGATCCCACCACTTTTTTGGGCCATTGGATGAGTTAGAGTGATTATGGCCGTTTGATGATTTTTATGGAAAAACTAATATAGCCACCGGGGGTTTGAGTGAAGGAAAGGAGAAGCAATAAATGATTTTTGTTGTTTGGTGGAGGTGGAGGGGACATGGAAAGGAGAAGTTGAGCTGGAGGTGAGGGGTGCTTAGTGTTAGCAGATATGGTGGTTGAAGGAGAAGAAAAGGAAGGAAGGTGTGTTGACCGGGTGTATTTGTTTGATCTGGTGGATTTGACCGGGCTTAATATATTGAAGGGGGGTCAAAAGGGAGGGTCCAAAGGCTTAAGGCGGGGTCCAAAGGATACAAAGGGTTCAAGGACCAAGTATTAATACAAGGACCATTTTGTAAATTCGATTCTTGAGGACCAATTATGCCAAATTTCCAAAGTTGCTCCAAGGACTAAAAGTGACAAGCTCCAATAGTATAAGGACCAAACTTGACATTTTCCAATTTCAAGGACCATTTATGACATTTTTCAAACTCGAGGGACCAAAGTTGTAGTTTTGCAAATTTTAAACTTTGAAGGGTTTGTTTTAACAACTTTTGAATCCCATGGACCTTAAATGACATTTTTCTTTATTTTGATATACCGTGGACTGCTTTTGACAACTTTTGAAACTTGGGGACTAAACCGCCAATTTTGCAAACTTGATACGTTTTTCATCCGATTTTGATATTTTTGCATTTAAAACACATAAAACACCGATTTGTGATATTTTGATCATTTTGATGTGTTTTTGAGTGTTTTCAGATGATTTTGCAGTTTAGATTGTATAAAAATGATGAGTATTTGGACACTCATCAAGGAACATCCCAACACGAGTTGTTGGAAGAACCTTGTGGTGATATTTATACTTTTAACTACCTTAATGCGTATATTCATGATTGTCATTCTATTTTAGGCAATGGGTTGTGAACACACAGGTTGCAAGTTTTGTATGGGCGGAACTTGGAATTGAGTGGATTTACAATGCCTTTGCTGTGTGAACATTTCTCAAAGTATTTCAAATCATTTTGTTACAAACTTATGAACTCACCAACCTTTGTGTTGACACTTTTAGCATGTTTATCTCGTGTCTTAAGGTGATAGCATTTCATGGAGCTTTTGGGTCTCATGGCATACAATGAGTCTTGTGCTTTTAACAATTACCATTCGACATGTTTTGTAAACTCTTTGTGTATTATCAAACTTTGGGATTTCTTGCTTGTAAACTTTAACTTATGTAATCGAATGGTAAACTTTTCAAAACGTCTCATTATAGAGGTCGTTTCAGTATCCATACTTTGTGCTATGACGCCATACCCCAATGACACTATCGTTCATTGCGATATTTTGGGGTGTGACAGATTGGTATCGAGACTTGGTTATAGAGAACTAGGTTGCATTTTAGTTCCTAGACTATAACCGCTCTCACGTCGATCCTTTCTTTTCCTATTGCCTTACTCACTTTTCGTGCGCATATGTTTTCTTAAGTATTTCTTCTAGAACCACCTCATTGGATAACGTGGTTTCCTTGTACCGATAGGGAGTCCCAAAATCTAGTTGAGTCACCGAGATATGGAGCTCATAATAAACACTTATCTAACTTGATCTCGTGACGCTTCTTGTTTGATGAGACACGAGATCGAGCTAAATAAGTGTTACTATATAGTCAGATAGATTTGATGACTTTGCCCAAGATGGGAGTTCTCTTGAGGATACTTTGGGAACTCTGGCGACTAAACCTCATCGTGACTTTAGCACCTAAAGGAATCTCCTATACACTAAGTGCGACTCTCATAGATACCTACCCCAAATCCTCCTTCACCGCTTAGAATCGGATGATGATCGCTACCTACTTAAGTAACACCAATCGCGAGACATGTATGCTCGGTGGTATGTACATGTGTGAAATGAGGCAATTATAATTATGGTGGCCAACATAATTATAAATGCGCTACAACTCACGTGGACATATCGACCACATATCGTGATCGGTGTGGACACCTTAGGAACCAATTTGTGGCGTGGTATTATGTTTGAGAACGTTAAGTATAGACATTGGGAATTCAACGGTTCTTTCCTTGCGAGACCATGGCACCAAAGAGGTAACACGCAAGATCGGCCGAGGTGGTGCGGCACCAGGGTGGAATGACAAGTGGGCGTGGAGGTAGAGGAGGTGGTAGCGACGTGGGTAACAATGACAACAACATCAAGCGGAAACCCGATTTTGCCGCCATCATCGCCAACAACTTCAAATCTTACTTCCCACTATTGTCACACAAGTTGGAAATCATATGAATAACTCAGAAACCACGGAACGGAACGGCATCTTGGCGACACCAACAATGTAGTTGACAAGAATAACAACAACAACACCAACAACAACAATGTAATGGATGCACATATAAGGAATTTTCGGCATGCAAACCCGTGGAGTTTGATGGTATAGGAGGTGCTTTGGCGATACTCGATGGGTAGAGAAGACAGTCGTCGTGATCGACATCGACAATTGTGCCACACATCGAGGGTGAAGTATGCTACTTGCTTGCTATCGTGAAAGGCATTGACATGGTGGAACACATGATATCAAAGCTAGGGCAGAGAAGCGCTATAGGTATGTCATGGGACCAATTTAAGGCGTTATTGAAAGAGGAGTACCGCCGGACAATGAAATGCGAAATTGGAAGATGAATTTTATCACCACTCCATGATAGGGGCGGTCACGCAGCCTACACGGACCGATTTCATGAGTTAGCAAGACTAGTTCTCATCTAGTTACCCCGAGTCCAAGAGAATCTCGAGGTACATATATGGTCTTGTCCCGAAACTGTGGAACCGTGAAAACAAGCGAGCCGTCTACAATGCAAAGTGCAATCTTGAGGCGGGAACCCCGATGACGAGATGGTTAGAAATGGTGCGTTGAAGAGCGTGATAAGAGGAAGGAAGCAAGTGGGTCGAATAAGCGATAGACGTGGTAGCGAGAAAACAAAGGGCAAGAGTTTTGTGGCAACTGCATGCGAACAAAGAGAGTATGCGGTACACATCCCAAATGTGCTAAATGTGCTTATCATCACCAAGTCCAAGCCCCGCCGCTTATGTACAATATGCAATCGGTCGAGTCATTTTTCAAGCCGATGTAGAGGCGTGCAAGACCAATAACAACGGTTAACACGGCAACATGAGGAATAACCAAAGGACTTGCTACGAGTGCAACAAACGAATCACTACCGGAATAATTGTCCTCGCTTGAATAAGCCACCGATGCAAGCTCCTCTAGCGTGGCAATTGAAGGAAATAACCCAAACCCTCAGACTCAATATCACCCACCCGAGGTCGAGCATTCTATATAGGGACCGAGGAAGCCCGTATGCGAATCGCACGCGTTTTCCTAGACCATTAAGTAATCCACCAGATTATTGATTCAGTGAGTCTCCTTAGATAAGAAACCTAGACGCGTAAGTTTTGGCATAAGCACTTTGACCATACATTCTGATTTCTCTAAACCTTAGGGTAGAACCTTATGTATCATCGATTGAATCGCGAGGACGCGATTCCTCTATCAGGGGAAGAATGTCACAATTCTCAATTTCCGGTCATTTCTCATATTCCATATTCATCATTTCATAACGGTTCGTGCATGGTTTTGCATTTTACATTACACGTTATTTTCTTATTAAATAAACGCTATCGCGTAATTAATTATTTTGAACAATCGATTCAATACTTCCAAAAATCATTCCTATATATTTAAATACTCATATTAAGATTTAAAAATAATATAATGAGTTTACCCAGTGTTTTAAATGTATTTGGTATATAAATCGTTAAATTATATTATTACGACGCTTTTCTTAAAAACTACACGATAATTATTATATCACTCAAATTTTGCAAGAAATGTATTTTTATAATTTTTATGATCTAAATATATTTTATCTTGACCCGTAAAAATTTATTTTTATCTAACGCTACCTTAAATATTCAAATGTGTATACAACTTACTAATATTACTTAACAATACTACAAGTTACTACTTCCATCCAAGTAACTTTCATTACTTTACTTACACATTTATATACATAATAATATATATATATATATATATATATATATATATATATATATATATATATATATATATATATATATATATATGTATTATTGAATACATGATTCACTAGATTTTACAAGATTTTTCTTACTTATATAGTCATACACTCCAAAACACTTACACACACAATCAATAATTCAAAGTGTGAAGTCAAGATCTTCTCTCTTCTTTTTCCTCTCAAAAATCCGGCCACCATAAGGAGATCAAGGAGGTGATCATCAAAAATTTTCTTGTCAAGCTCATCACAATCTAGTAACACTCTTTGTTTAGGTTTTGAAATAAAAACCTAGGGTGTTTAGGATAAATCCTTGATCATAAACCTCATCAAGCAACTTGTAAGCATGAAACTTCATCTTTACCTTTTCATATATATTTTCATACATTTTCTTGAAGTCCTCATGGTCATATTTGATTTGTTGTGATTTTATTCATTATCATCCAAGATTATCACCCATATGTACTATATAAATATTTATAACAATCTTGTGCTAGTTAAAAGTTTATAAAATGAGAAGTTTGAAAATGATTTATCAAAGTAAGTTTTGATCTTTTACTAGTGAAGGTTTGATGTAGTTTATGCTTAATTACATGTTATAAGTAGTCATATAAACCTCAAAATAGTCTTTTATCATATATGGTTCGACTAGCATTTTATTTTAGTAGGATTGGTGAAGTGTAGTTCAAGGGATTTTGTGGTGAAGTTTGTGGTTAAACAAGTAGATACAAATGGTAAGTTTAAAATAAGCGCGGAGCTACCGTCAAATTTATAATTTTTCCGAAAAGTTAGTCATTTTATAAGTTTTATTAAAGTTTTAGAAAATAGATTTTAGTTATGAACGTGGCATTTTAACGGACTAAAACGGAGTTATAACGAAAAAGATACGTGGTTTTCAAGTTACGATTTAAAAACTACCATTTTCCGGAAAATGTACATGCAGTCCAGATTTTTAACTGACCAAACAGTGGCCTTAAACTTTCTGTGAAATCTCCAAAGTTTAAAAATATATTAGTACACTTAATTACCTTCGCGTGGATATAAAGAACTTGAAAAACGGACTTAAAACGAGTGAGTTATGGTTAACCGAACTTTGAGTCAAAAACGTGCTGAAAACACTATTTACAGCGTTAGTAAGCTGTCAGGATTTTAATCAAGGTTTTTGAGGGCCTAAATGGACGTTTCGGGAGAAACGGACCTTAAAAACAAGTTAGTTTTCCTATGTATACATTACGTTAAGTCCGATGTAAACCGATTTGTCAATTACTAATTCCGTTACGTAGTTTTAACTACATTTTCACCATTAGCTCAAAAGTAATTATTTTTGACATGGAACCGTCACACATTCAAGTAACAATATTTTTATAACTAGTTTTGAGTAACATATTGGGTGATACGTTTTCAAATCATGCATTCACGACAACATATCTTAACTCGAGTCATAACATTCATTTTAGGTCGCGGATAGTTTCCGAGCCTCACTTTCGTGCACTTCATTTTGTTAGCATATCAATCACACCAGGTGAGTTCATACCCCGCTTTTACTTGTTTAAATTCCTATAAACTATTTGGGGCGAGATACATGCTTATTTATCAAAACATTTAAACTCTATTGCCAAACAACATTACTTATACTTTAGACTTGGTGCGTGTAGTGACTAGACTTAAACAAACATCCCAATATTTATATGTTGGAAGGCCATTTATTTGGATACAATTAACGTGAGTCGTTGGAGGAACATCCCAATATTTATATGTTGGAAGGCCATTTATTTGGATACAATAGCGTGAGTCGTTGGAGGAACATCCCAATATTTATATGTTGGAAGGCCATTTTATGGATACAACCAACGCGAGTCGTTGAGGAACATCCCAACACGAGTTGTTGGAAGACCCTTGTGGTGATATTTATACTTTTAACTACCTTAATGCGTATATTCATGATTGTCATTCTATTTTAGGCAATGGGTTGTGAACACACAGGTTGCAAGTTTTGTATGGGCGAACTTGGGCCGAGTGGATTTACAATGCCTTTCTTTGTGTGAACATTCTCAAAGTATTTCAAATCATTTTGTTACAAACTTATGAACTCACCAACCTTTGTGTTGACACTTTTAGCATGTTTATCTCGGGTCTTAAGGTGATAGCATTTCATGGAGCTTTTGGGTCTCATGGCATACAATGGAGTCTTGTGCTTTTAACAATTACCATTCGACATGTTTGTAAACTCTTTGTGTATTATCAAACTTTGGGATTTCTTGCTTGTAAACTTTAACTTATGTAATCGAATGGTAAACTTTTCAAAACGTCTCATTATAAAGGTCGTTTTACGATCCATACTTTGTGCTATGACGTCATACCCCAATGACACTATCGTCCATTGCGATATTTTGGGGGTGTGACATGATGGGTTGGTGATGGGTTCCTGGTGTTGCAGGGATTGAGTGTGCAGGTTGTTTGGGGAAGAGGGAAAGCCGGAAAACAGGGAAAGGGGTTGAGTGTGGCGGGTTTGTAGCATGGGCTTAAGTTTGGATCCATTGGGTTTGTTTATTAATAACACAGGACCAAAATTACAATTCCACCAAAACCAAGGGACCGAAACTGTAATTATCCAATATTCATCATAGAGACCAATTATGACAAGTTTGAATTACCAAAGGACTAAAATGTTAATTTTCCAATTTAAAATGTCCAGGTAAATTCATCAATCTTTAAAATTCCAAGGACTCGAGTTGTCATTTTGCAAAACTAGACTTTATAAGGTTAAATTTGACAACTTAAAAATTCTGAGGGCCTTTTATGAAAAATTACATGTTTTGAATACCCGTGGGACTAGATTTTGACAATTATTGCATAAAATACGCCTAAATATTTTTACTCTTTTTGAGACTTTTCAAAGTGTTTTTGATTTGTTTTGCGGTGTAGAAGGAACAAAAATGATGAGTATTTAGACACTCATTAGTGCGTTTTGGAAATGATCATGTAGCGACTATCATGGGTTATGGAGATCTACCTTTGGAAATTATTTGATCACTCGGGTTTACTATGTCGAAGGGTTGGGACATAATTTGTTTCGATCGGGCAGATGCGATGCGGTTTAGAGGTTGCTTTAGGAAAATTCTTGCTTCGTTAGAAACTTGAATGGCACCGATCTCTTAACGGGAATCGTGATACAAACTTGTATGCTATCGACATTAACCAAATGGCCTCTTCATCACCAATATGTCTTATGACACGAGCATCTGGAATAAAGTCCTGGTTGTGGCATAGACGGCTATCCCATCTCAATTTCGACACCCTCAACAAACTTGCCAAAGACAACATCGTAAACGGACTTCCAAAGTTCAAATACACCAAGGATCACTTATGTCCATCATGCGAACAAGGAAAAAGCAAAAGAGCATCATATAAAGCCAAATCCGTACCTAGTTCGGAAGCAAGGTTGCATATGTTGCACATGGACTTATGTGGCCCAATGAGAGTTGAAAGCATTAATGGGAAAAAGTATATTCTTGTTATCGTCGATGACTATTCAAGATATACATGGGTTAGATTTGAGATCAAAAGACGAAGCACCAAGCATCATCATCACCTTCACGAAGCGTATTCAAGTACTTCTTCAAGCTCCTATAAGGGTTGTAAGAAGAGACAACGACATCGAATTCATAAATCGGGAGTTAAGAGCTTACTTTGAAGATGTTGGAATCACATCATCGACATCGCTTGTTAGAACTCCACAACGAATGGGGTAGTTGAAAGAAGAAATCGAACTCTTGTGAAGTCGCCGCACAATGCTAATCTATTCTAGTGCATCGTTATTTCTATGGGTCGATCTTGTTGCGCTTGTTTCACTCGTAACCCATCCCTAATCCTCCAAGATTCAATAAACCCCATATGAAATTGTGAACAACGAAAACCTAATATCTCTTACTTTCACGTGTTTGGCGCTTTGTCTATCCGACAAACGACGAGAGAAGATCTAGGAAAACTGAAAGATAAGGTGATATTGGAATCTTCATTGGATATTCGAGATAGCTCAAGGGCATTTAGGGTGTATAACCGAGAACTAGGAGGATCATGGAGACGATGAACGTGAATTTTGATGAACTTTCACAAATGGCTTCGAGAGACTCGCTCTAGAACCCGCACCAAACCCATGAGACTTCGGACACATCGATTCAGGACTCGTACATCAAAGAGCTCCATCAACTTTTGTCAAACACCTCATGAACATGAATGGGAGAATTTCTTTGAGTTAATGTTCGATGAATATTATGGTGGAACTTTGACAAATGCATCAAACCATCATTCCACGCACCGCTCAAAATCATCCACCACCACCAACGAAGATGCATCTACAACGGTCGAAACCAATGCACCAACTCCATCAACATCATCTACATCTACTCCAAAGAACTCCAATTCTTCAAACAGTTTTACCAGGTTGATGAGCAAAACCAAAACATATCATTTCAAGAAGAACCTACTCAAAACCGAACGATGCAACGTTAGATGAAGACTTATTTGAAAACCCATTTGCTACGGAATCAGCTGACTCATCCTCAAGCTTACGAGAACCATCTAACTCGCACTCGTATAATCTACGGTATCCTTCTACTCTGAAGTGGACAAAAGACCACCCAATTGAACAAGTTATTGGTGAACCTTCACGGCCAACTCAGACGAGACGCCAACTAGCCACCGATTGCGACTTGTGCATTTACCTTTGCTCAATCAGTAATATTGAACCGAAGAACATTCGGGAGGCAATGGCAGAACCCGCATGGATAGAATCAATGCAGGAGGAACTTCTCCAATACCGTCTACATGACTCTTGGGATATGGTTCCACGACCAATTGACATTCGCGTCATTGATCTCAAATGGTTATGGAAGAACAAAAGGGATGAAGAGATGACCGTAATTGCAACAAAGCTCGTCTTGTGGCCAAAGGATACGAGCAGGAAGAAGGATAGACTTTGAAGAGTCATTCGCACGGTTGCTAGACTTGACGCAGTCGAGATTTTCTTAGCCTATGCAACTCACAAAACATCACGGTTTATCGATGGACATTAAGACCGCGTTCTTGAATTGTACTACGAAAGAAGAAGTGTCGTGAGTCGACCACAAGGCTTCATAGACATGGAACATCCGGACTCGTCTACAAACTCAAAAGACAATCTATGGTTTAAAGCAAGCTCCGAGGCGTGGTATGACGAACTGTCTTCTTTCCTTATCCTAAACAATTTCACCAAAGGAACGGTTGATCCTACCTCGTTTATAGAAAATGCAAAATGACATTTTGATTGTTCGATTCGTGGGCGACATCATTTTTGGGTCCACTAATCCGAATCTTTCAAAACATTTTGAAAATCTCATGAAAAGCAAATTTGAAAGGTCCATGATGGGGAACTAAAGTTTTTCTTGGTTTACAAATACATCGGTCCCACATGGAATTTTTGTTAATCAAGCCAAATATACAATGAGATTTTGAAAATCATGGTATGGATAATTGTGACTCGTTGGAACACCAATGATAACTTCACCAAAAAGCGGAGCCGATTTATTTGGGAAACCTATTGATCCGAAGAAATATCGGAGCATGATTGGTTCTCTCATGTACCTCACCGCTAGTCGACCCGATATTCATTTTGTTTGTTTGCTTATTAGCACGGTTTCGTGCAAAGCCTACCGAACTGCACCTCAAAGAGGTTAAAAGGATCTTTGGTACCAAGACATCCATTCACAAGGGTCTTTGGTATCCGAAGGAATCCGGATTTGATCTAATTGCCTTTTCAGAAACAAGATTGCACTACACTTTCAACCGCTGAAGCTGAGTATGTGTCTCTATCTGCGTGTTGTGCTCAAGTTCTATGGATGAGAACACAACTCACATATTATGACTTTACTTTCGATAAAATACCTATGTATTGTGACTCGAAAAGTGCCATAGCCATCTCATGCAATCCTTTTCATCACTCAAAGACTAAGCATATCAGAGTCCGCTATCACTTCATAAAAGAACATGTGGAAGAAGGTATTGTTGAATTATTTTTCGTGAAGACAGTTACCAACTCGCCGATATATTTACTAAAGCCCTTCCAAAAGAAAGGTTTGACGATTTAGTTCAACGAATTGAATGCGAAGCCTAACCCCGAGGAGTTAGAACGTCTTCTCGAATCTTCTCAAAATGATTTTCTAAAAGCTTATCAGTAAATATTTTGAAAAACAAAATACAAAATTTGAAAAACCAACAAAAGCAAAATATTAAAATATAAAACTTTAAAAAAATACGAAAACAATAGAAAATCAAAAATCCAAAATATTCTTCTCACGACATGTCTCTTGTATAATCGATATTACATGCGTTTCTAGAAATGTCATTCAACAATGATACGGGCATGTACGGATGCTTGAGCGAGAGTTCTTTAAATGTTTTCTAAAAACATGTCGTTTCTCAAAATTTCTTCAAAAATGGCTTTCGTATACTTGATCGACACCGGACAAAATGATGACTTTGATTATTTTCAAATCAAAGCGGTGTTTTTAAAGAAAAATCAAGTGTAGGCTTCAGCACTACATTTAAAAGCGGTGAGAATCATCATCATCTTGAGCACATTTTCAAGATTATTCAAAAGATTTTCAAAATCTTTCAAAATACTTTGTGCTCAAGATAACTCCTCTAAAACCCTTTAATTGATTATGCTTTATTAAAGGGGAGTATAAAACAAAATGTTCCAAATTCATGCTTAGATCAAATCCGTTTGTCTCCCCAAAAGATTCTAAAATGTTGTTTAATTGTTGATATCAAAATATCACGAATATGCTATTTTTGAGGGGAGGAGACGTGATTAAAATGTGGTCAAAAAAGTTTAATGATCGTTGTTTGATTCTCAAAAGAGCTCGACTCAGCCGTAACCAATGAATTGACGAGGAATCAAAGTCAGTAAATGTACCATCTCGAGAAACTTTCTATGAATTGACCAGGATGGGTAATAATTTCAAGCTATTTCTCTAGTGATGCAAACGTGTCTTGAATCGGTCTAGCTCATTTAAAGTCGATCAATTCAAAATGTGCGAACTCTACCCTCTCTGTGCAGATTTCTGTTAAAACAATATAAGCACATGTGAAGGGGGAGTGTTTCTGAAAAACAAAACTCTCAAGGTGTTAACAAAATGTTTTGATAATTATAAACACTTTGAGAGATTTTCAAGAAAAATGATTTTATGGCAACAATAGGACAGTCATGCAGTTATAAGGTGACTAAGGATAGGTAAATCCGTCCTATGATCTGCCAGAGCCGGAGGGATCTACCCAAGGACACCACCAATAGTTAGTATTAGAAGTCCTCAGGTATGATTGAAAAAAGGAGTAATGTGAGAAAGGAGAAAGAAGGGGTTGAAGAATTAAAAAGAAATGTAATGAAAAAGGGTGAAAAGAAATAGCCCTCCATAATCAACCTTAGGGCGTAAACCGGGTTCAATACATATGCTACAGGTTGTCACTTATATGGCGCTTGATTGAAGACAAAGACGTCATGGACCCGGTGGACGCATGCATTAAACCTTCTAGCTACTCAATTCCTCTTAAAAGGATTTGTTTCATTCTCACCGGGAACCCTACATAATCTATCGACTTTCTTTTAGAGATTGTTGGTATTGAAGAAGAGACCCTCTCCCAGTCTCCGCTCAGAAAACCAAAATGCACTATTAAGTCTAGAGCCACGAGATTCATCAAAAGATCTCATAGGAACACTTGACATGACATCGCTTCTTTTCATCAATAAAGACACAAGTGATATATTCTAGAGTCCCACGCAGATCTTAGCAACCGCCGAACATTTATGAGAAGATTCACATATGTGATCTTCAATGATTGAATGGAAACTCTGCCGTGGTCAACATCAAGCAACCCCGATGCAGGTGTTGGATCGATATACTTTAATCAAACTAACTTAACTAGCTTGTTAAGGTTTAATAACCTCGGATAAATCCTAAGTTATTAACAAAGAAACACCGAGCAATCTTTATCAAGTCGCGAATTTACTTAACAAAGCTAAGAAGAATAACTTTTATAATAAACTCTAAATCGCTTATTATGCGATACTATAATACAACTCTAAGATAATCGAACTTTTCTCTAAAACACTAATTCGTAAACTCTAAAACTCTTTTCCTCGAAAACGCACATCTAATGCCAATCTAGGAGTCCTTTTATAGGCTCAAGGATATCCTAGTCGGTTTACAATTTGTAACCTTATACGACAAGTAATCTAAACATAGAATACAATTCTTTCCATAAACGAATATAACAGTTCTTTTGTTCTTGCAAGACTTTGACTTCATATTGCGATTATTTTGACTTTGTCTTTAACAAGATTTTGACTCTTTGACTTCTTCCAAGATTTATGCTACGACAAGATTTCATATCTTCAAGATTTCATATCTTCAAGATTTCATATCTTCAAAGACTTTCATATCCCAACAATCCTCCCTAACTTGAATTCTACTTGCTTGACTTCAAGTTCCTTTAAAATATATCTTTAACACTTCATCTTTAAAACGGATTATTTCTTAGTCTTAAGATTATATCTCGTAATATCTTTGCTTGTCAAAGTATCTCTTAGAATTGTTCTTTTCACAAAGACAGATTCAAAGAATCTCCGACTTTTCAAAGAACACAACAACATATGACAATTTGTACATTAATTAAGTTTAAGTTGCATACTATTCTCATCACTTCCAAGTGAATCATTGAAACATTAATGGATTTAAATCTCTTTACCAAAGCCATTATCTCCGAGTAGCCAAATGTTTTGGTGTGTAAGACCATGGTACATTGATAACCATATGATTTTTAGCAAACCACTAGCTATCAACAGTTTGATTTGTCTTTACCAAAGTTGTACCCTTCGGACTAGTTAGTTCTTCTATCAAATGGTGAACTAATTACCAATAATGGTTTTTCCACGGCCTTTACCACAAGCCATTTTCTTGTGGGCTAGCCAACTCTTCACATTATCGATATGGTGAGTTGATTACCATCCAACTTATTAGCAAGTTGTCAACTAAAAACGGATTTGATATATCTTTACCGAGCCGTTTGCTCATGGATTAGTCAATCCTTTTGTAACCATGGTGGATTGATAACCTATTGATGTTATCATCACAAAACCATTTATTCAACCTTTAGTTCAAAATATTTATTACTTAGCAAAAGGTTTCTTCTAAAATTCATTTAACTGGTTTAGTTACGCAAACAAGACTTTGATGAAAGTATCGTCGATCGCATACTTTGAATAAAAGTAATGATATATCAAAAAGTATTTATTCAAATAAAATTCATACCACCATTGATCATTCTCAAGAATAGTAGTCCAGTTGATAAACAAATTGATAACCATGCAAGCGCTTTCATTATCCTCTTCTACTTCCAATCCATGCTCTAGCATTCTTCTCATGAGCTCAACTGTGAGAGGGTATCTTCTTCTCGCAAACATGTGTATCATTGTTCCATTTTCTAGCTCAAAACATGAACTCCGGACTCTTCAAAGAATCTTCAAGAAACAATTTCCCGGCTTTCTTGATTCTTCCGGATATCATCGAGCTTTCTCTTCTTCGCTTCCCATATAGTTATACGATCACCATGTAAAACCAAACCAATCCCTTCTAATGGATTATCTTCAAAGTAAGCCTTCACAACATGATATAAGTAGAATAGGTCTACTCTATCTATAATATGCAATATATCCCATAGCCTTTTGAAAACTTTGAAGCTTTCATCTTCTTTATGAAAAATCATGTAATCTCCATTCTTGGATTTCACAACTTTAAAAACACTAATATTTGATCTGTTCATCTTCATGTCATCATCTTCCTTTGTATAATCAAAATCTACTACTCTGAGATAATTCTTTAATTCATCACTAGTCTCAGATCTTAATTCAACCTTTTCTTTCTTTGAAAACGAACATCTCAGAATCTCGCTTTTCTTTTTTCTTTAAGCTCTTCTTCCTTTCGACTTCATCCAATGAGCTTCTTCTCTCAAGTCTTTAATGTCAAGAACACTCTTCTTATAAGCTTCGTTTCACATCATAGAGTCTTTTCATATCAACATAGTTTAGTTTCTACAAACCTTTATATCCTCGACCTTTTAAATAAGCCATCATAGCATTCCCGTCCTTAGCTAAATTAGGTCTTCTTGGCATATATCTAACAGTGTAGGGACTTGTAATGGTTCAAAGAGCTTCAACATCTAATTCATCTTGCACCTTTTGAGTCGCTTCTATTCTCGAGCTTCTTGAGCTTCTCTTCTTCTCTATCTTTAGCATCTAATTCTTCTTGAACTTTTCTAGTCTGCAGTTTTCATTCCTAGCAACTTCAATTGCTCTAAGTTCGCCAAAGTGAGTTTCTTTTTCTTGGTTTCAACCGTAACACCTTTCCCTTTATCTTTGGATCAATAGCGAGTTGAGAAGTTCTTGGTTGTTCTTCTTCTGTACATCTCTAATAATAACTCCTCCTCTTGGTTGTGACAAATCTAACATTGTAGCAATTAATTCATCATCACTGCGTAATGAATAGGTTTGAATGTAGCTTCCTCCTCTTCTTCTATAATTGCTTGTAGAAGGACCACTTCTTCTTCAAAATTCAATACTCTTGGTGTTATTACCTCTTGTCCGAAACTTCCATCAAAAACAAGACTTTGATGTTCGGACCTTTCTTGATACCTTGAACTTGCACTTCTTCTTCTTGTTCCTCGAATCAAAATAATCTTTCTCGCAGATTTGCAGATTCTTTCTTCTTCGTAACATCTTCTTTCAAATTTTCCTTTTCTAAATTCCTCCTTGTTGACAAGATGGTTTAGGAACCTTCTACGCTTTAATTCCTTCGAAGTTGTTTACTGCGTTTGTTTTCTTCTTTAACCCATAAGTTGAAACCTTGAATATGGTTTAATAAAATTCCTTAACCATATATACTTACGCTTCGACTTCCTAAGCGCTTTAGCTTGAAGCTCGATGAGTCTTGTTCAACCTAACTAGCTCCTTGTCAAAGCATAATTATCCAAAGTCAAACCTTCACGAGGTATAGTATGATCCTTACCTTGAAGATGTGAATGTTCCTCCAAAACAAGAACGAGCGTTGTGGAGATGGAGGAGGTGTTCTTTCAATCCCCGCTTGAACCTCGTGACTTGGAAAGCAAGATCCTGTAAAGATGCGGTACCTTGATAGAAGCAAGTGCTGCAGATCTGCGGTACACTTGTGGGCAGCACTTTGTGAAGCGATCTTGAAGAAGCGAGAACTTTGAGAGCAAGACTTTGTGAAGCGGTACCATGTACGAATCGGTACCTTCACTTTCTTCATCCTCTCCGCTTCATCACGCACAACTTGAACAACTTCCATCATGGTAGTAGTTAATGGAATATCTCCACCTCTGAACAAATCACTTCGCCTAGCCATAAATGTAAATATTTTGGCTTGTTGCACAATGACGATTAACAAAGCGAGTTTTGGAATATCAGCCAATTGCTTGTTTAAGAAAACCTGTACAAACCTTGGGTACATCAACCATTTTGACCCAGATGATATATGTGAAAGCATCCCATCTAAAATAAGCCTTGAAAAATTAAACACTTTGTCGGTAGCTAAACCAACCACTGCAGATGCTATATTGGACCCAAACTGCTCCCAAGAAGTACTTTTAGAACTTATGCAATGGAGCAAGACATGAATCAAGAACTTCCATTGAGGATGAATAATTCTTTCTTGAATGTTTGTTCCACAAAGATCCTTCATAACCAAGATTCCTAAAGTATCCCAAATCGCTTGTTTGTCAAATCGAATAGCCCCATCTTCATCACCAAATAACAAATCTTCTCGAATAGAGGCTTCGTAATCTTGATAGTCCGTCCAAAGAATCGTTGATCTAATATAATATTCATCCTCCTCCATATTATCTCTAGCATTAGCCCAAAATTCTTGAATCCAAGGTTCAATAATATCCGGTTCAACTAAAAGAGCATAACTAATAGCGACCCAAGAAGATAATCAATGATATCATAAAAGCCACATTCGCCTCGCCTTGTCCAAATTAGCCACCATATTGTGCTTTGAAACAGTTAAACGATTCGCCATTGTTGAATAAGTGAGCACAATAAAGATTTAGATCGAATAATAAAGAGATGGTGATTGGGAGATAAGTATGAAAAAGATGTAATGTAATAATATGAGAGGAAAATCAGAAGTAGTTATTTATAGGTAGGATTTGAAAATCACACCTAAACAACAAAGTTACCGTTACTATCAATTGCCCATCAATATTACCGTTGAACAAGATTTTAATCGACAAACAAGATTTTCCACATAAGCAAGATTTTCCCAAGCAAGACTTTCCAAGCGGTACTTTCAAAAAGCGATGCGTTGCCAAATTCCTTCATAGAAACTAAGTATGAACAAGTATCCTCCCCTCAAGCAATACACAGGACTATAATAACACCTTATAGTCCTCCCCTCAAACATAGCTTAGTAGTTAATCATTCCAATGCTCACAACCAAGTGATTGAATCGTGACACATCAAAATCTTTTTGCTGTGGTGTTCTAATACTAAACTCCCTCTTTATGCCTTTATTTGCACAAAAGTCATCCATAGGCTTGTTCTTGAATTCAGTTCCATTGTCACATCTAATACCTCTAACCTTGAGTCTTAATTGGTTTTCAAGTGCTATAATTAGTGTCTGAATAGCATCAAAGGTATCATCTTTAAAGCCCAAAAGAAAACCCAATCAATCTACTACAATCATCAAGAACAACCAAACAAGATACTTTTCTTATTTAAACTTGCAACCGAGACAGTCCAAATAAATCCATATGTAACGACTCAATGGTTCTCTAATAGTTCTTTCCTCAAGCTTTACATGAAGCTTTGTGTTGTTTACCCTTCTTGTATGCCAAACATGATTGATCATTCTTGTAAGTCTTTGAAGGTAAACCTCTAACTAAATTTCCTTTGACCAGTTTGTTGATGTTCTTGAAATTAACATGGCCCAATCTTCTATGCCATTGATGGGCCTCTTCAGATGTTGCTTTAGCCACCAAACATGTGGCTCTTCCATAGGAATGTAGAATCTTCATGTCTAAACTATACATCATTTGTCCTTGGTACTATAAGTACTACCAAGTCATCATCAACAAAGTTTAAAGTCGAGAAAGGATGAGACATTCGTGTCGTTGAATAACACAGGATGTTTTTATCACAAATTTGAGAGACCGACAACAAGTTGAAATTTAGCTCCTTCACGATTTGACATTCTCAAAATCGATTCTTCCAGCTTTAATTGTTCCTTTCCCAAGAATCCTTCCTCTATTGGGATCATTCCCAAATGCAACTCTTCCTCCACTAATATTTCTAAAATCGACAGATCTCTTTATCGCATTCATACTTCCAGAGCAACCACTATCCACAATAAGATGATCTTTAAGCTCCTCTTCCGGGTTTCCCACACACAAAGAAAGAGTTAGAAACTTTTAGGAACCCAAGCCATTCTTGACTTGTGTTCCCTTGGAGTTACAAACTCAAATTCTTTGAGTATGTAATTCCACTATCTTTCAAATGATGATCCAAAATTATCTTATGATTTTTAGCATGTGGATTTTCAAAACTTTCTCGGTTTTTCAACATAAATCTCTTTCACCGATTTTTAGCATTTTCTTTTGTCACAAAAATATCCGATTCACTTTTTGTTGAACGTCTCGTTTGTCCTCAACAAGATTTCCCTTTAACCCATTCGGTTTTAACAGTGGTTCCCGTGATCTAGATCCCCTATATGAATTGTGATACCTTCTAGGTTGATAGTGAGATCTCCTAGAATTCCTATTCCAAGCAATATTATCGATTACCTTGTTTCGAAAGCAAGCTGGAAAGTACTATGAGATCTTGAAGGTCTTCTCCGATGTGGTATTTATGATCCGTGTGAAGTTTCGTGATTAACCCTATTTGAATTAGTCCAAACCGGTTTGTGCTCTCTAGATTTCGGGTTGGTAGACTTATTCCTTGAAACTTGCTTAGATATTCCGAGTGTTTGTCACAATCTTTGATTAAGTGAGTAGGACTATAACACACAAAACACGCTTTTGACCCATATGACCAAAGTGATTTCTTCTATGTCTATGCCCAAAATTATTTTGCCTTCTTGATGACCGATAAAATATGTTTTGACCAAAATTATCCCAAAAGGTTTAGCAAGACTGTTTTGAAAAGGTTTTGCGTAAGGTCGCTTGTTGAGCAAGACTTTGGTTTAAAGGTTACGCTTGATTTTGAACAATATTTTCAACAGTTTCTTTTGGTTTCTCGGACCTAGATTGAGCAACAAGCTTCTCCCTAAACTCTAGATTGTCTACTCCATAACGAGAAACATCAGGCCTAGAGGGTTGATGACTAATGGGATGAGGAACAACATGATAACCATTGTCTTTCTTATATTCGGAGGTGGTTCACTTATTGAGCCCTCATTACTAGATGTATCTACATAGTTAATGAGTTCATCATCACTAGTGGTTATGTCCTCAAAACACCATCATCCCGATCACTAGGTTGGTTTTCATCTATGTTACTAAAATCCATTCCAAATCCTAAGCCCTGTTCTAATGTAAGCCTTCTCTGCTTTTTCAACATAAGCAACATGGGACAAGCTTGACTCTCCCAAGCAAAAAACTTAGCTAACAAATCATCTCTTTCCGTAGTCAATTTCAATTTCAAGAATTTTACAATTTAGTTTCCATTCACTAAGTTTTAACCGGTAATCCTGTTGTTCATAGTTTTCACCAAGCCATTTCATTATTTTCATGAGTTAATATTTTGGCTTCCATAGACTCTAAAGTGATTTGATAACTCACTACTCGCACCTAGCCCTAATACAATTATCTCTTTCAATTACAAAATTGTTAAGCAATTTTAGATAAAATTCATACGTTTGAGCATACCTCGAGATAGGAGATCGAGTTGGTGAAGTAGCCACCATAGCAAGAAGAACAGGATCATCTTCACTTTCTTTGCTCCAATCAAATCCTCCAAAGCCATCATCGATTCCAGCAAGATGTTCGATTCTTCATCAAAAGCAAGGCTCCAATTCAATGCTTCCACCGTGTCTTCAATCGCATCTTCCATCGCTACCATACAAGAAGTCACCGGTTCATCATCAAATTCTTCACCCAACAACTTCGATAACTTCTCTTGAGCAACCAAAGCCTTTGTTTCGATTATTGGAATTCGAGTGAGGTGATTGAGGTGGTGGAACAACTTCAATGACATCTTGAATATAGTTGAAGTAGGGTTTCTTCTTAGTCGGAGTTTCCACACAAGCTCGATACCACTTGTTGGATCGATATACTTTAATCAAACTAACTTAACTAGCTTGTTAAGGTTTAATAACCTCTGATAAATCCTAAGTTATTAACAAAGAAACACCGAGCAATTTTTATCAAGTGCGGAATTTACTTAACAAAGCTAAGAAGAATAACTTTTATAATAAACTCTAAATCGCTTTATTATGCGATACTATAATACAACTCTAAGATAATCGAACTTTTCTCTAAAACACTAATTCGTAAACTCTAAAACTCTTTTTCCAAAACGCACATCTAATGCCAATCTAGGAGTCCTTTTATAGGCTCAAGGATATCCTAGTCGGTTTACAATTTGTAACCTTGTACGACAAGTAATCTAAACATAGAATACAATTCTTTCCATAAACGAATATAACAGTTCTTTTGTTCTTGCGGTACTTTGACTTCATATTGCAAGATTTTGACTTTGTCTTTAACAAGACTTTGACTCTTTGACTTCTTCCAAGATTTGCACCTTACAGTATTTCATATCTTCAAGATTTCATATCTTGAAGACTTTCATATCCCAACAACATGTCACTTGGTAACCTCCGGTGGATTACGCTAGTGTGTCTCAAACGGTCTACGATTGTGGGGTGATGCTTGGTGTACCTCGATGACTCATCCGAATCAGAGGTGTACTTGGTATATCGCGTTATCTCGGTTGTGGGATTCCAGTTCAGAACGGCCTTTGCGATAATTAGAGACGTGTTTCACACTATGTCATAACACCCTCGAAATTCAAACTTGTAAGTGCTTGGAATCCGCTTATTACTAACCCGGTTTTATGTTTTCTTCTTATGGAAGCTCCTGAGCGGATTGATGGTGCAAATTCTCCACATGCTCATATCAACAACACATGAAAGTTCTCATCAAAATCAAAGGCAACAAAAGTTTAAGATGATTCTTCGTCAATGTCAAAGAATCTACAAAGTTTAAAGACTCGAGAACTACATCATTGGGAACCAAAAGACAAATAGAAGTGTGAGCATGGTGGAGAAAGGCGTAGAGACACCTAACCAACGAAGTTGACAACGGCATCTAACCACATTAACTGATCACAAAGCATGAAGGAACAATGAAGCAAGACTATTCTATATCGACACACAAAGTTCAAGCTCAAGTAAAGTAAAGACCTATTCAAGTGGAGCATCTTTTGAATGACCACCCCTTAGGGGGAGATTGTTAGCCTTAATAGTTTTTATTAGAAGTGATGGTCATTCACATTTAGGAACTTTGTAATGTGTGTTAGATATCGTATTAGAATAGTCAACGGGCTCGTGGATTGGACTAAGCTAAATAGCTATAAGTTATGTTAAGCTAGCCTTAAATAAGTTCATGTAACCCAATCAAATCTAAGTCCACCACGAGGCCCATGGAAAGCCCATTAGGACGTCTAGAATAAGGACTATAAATACCCCTCAAAGTCTCATTTGAGGGGTGTGCTTGAGTGTGTGTGTGTGTGTTTTCCTTTGTTATTAAAGTTCTTCTTTCTTTCTCTAAACACATATACGCATAACATTACTACATCAAGTCACCATCTTTCTTCTTTATATACGCATAACGTGGGTGTTTGTTTCGTGTGTTCATCTTGTGATAAGGTGGTATACGCGTAAGGTTGGTGTAAAACATGATCCTACACTTCATCCTCCTTTTCAGCGGGTTCTGAGCACAACTTTGGGATGCAAAATAAAACATGTGTTCCAGTCTACTGAATGCTCAGCTTTCCACATTGAACTCAACTCCCAAGTTTCCTTAGGAGGGAGTTGGGTGTCTTAGCATTCAGTGACTAAGTTGGACTTAAACCCATCCCTTTAGCAGACTTTATAACCAAGTCTCAAGCCAAACCATTCGTCAAGTGATCCGCTAAATTTGTTGAGATCTAACAAACTCTATAGATACCACCCCATTCTTGATAAGCTTACGAATCATGCTATGTCTGACACCTAAGTGTCTAGACTTCCCATTGTACATCTGGCTATAAGCCTTTTCCAATGTAGTTGTACTATTACAACGGATAGAAATAGGTGCTATAGGTTTAGGCCACAATGGGATCTCAAGAAGCAAGTTTTTCAACCATTCAGCTTTGTTAATACAAATAAGCCGTAAAAACGTTTATTTATATTTTACGATCTTCTAATAGTTTGTCGATAACAAAAGTAAAATCATATTAACGAAACAAATAAAATACGTAAATGGTTTGAACTAATAGTTTTCTAACATATTCACATTTTCACATAAAACACTTAAACAAGTATAAGTGATTTTATGATCTAGATATATATATATATATATATATATATATATATATATATATATATATATATATATATATATATATATATATATATATATATATATATATATATATATATATATATATGTACAACAACTAGTGTTTACATATTATGTTAACAAGTATAAATGATTCTATGATTTAGATATGTACAACAACTAGTGTTTACATATTGAGTTAGCATATACTTAAACTAAGCATAACTAAAATGGGTAAAAGCATGTAAATACTAAAATAAGGTAAAAACATGTAAATACTAAAATGGGTAGAAACTAGCAAATGGTATTGAACCATAACCCATGGTTTTATATACCACTCATCTAAGTTCATTGTATCTAGAAAGAAAACCATGGATCAACCCATAACCCATGACCCATGACCCATAACCAAAAATACCCATGGGCAAAGAGGAGCGTTCCACGGATCCCTAGCTTTGTGCTAGCCGGATCCCAGTGGAAGGGATCCGTGGGATCCGGGAAACAAGAGAAATTTTCTATAAATGAGAGCCATTTCTTCCTTACTTGGCATCCCTTTACACATACTTCCCCAAGTATTCTAACCTCTAACCTCGGATCCAAGAGATCTATGTAGCTTTAATCTTTTGTTTTGTGTGATCTTGTAGGTTCCTCTTAAAGGAAAGATCACCACATCTTGAAGACGCAAGCTCAAGTCCATGAGTTGCCATGTCATCATCATCAAGACAACAAAGGTTCTCTTGTTGATAGTTCTTCCTTTCTCCATAGATGTTGGGTTGAAGGCATTAGTGAAGAATGCCGAAAGTGTCAAGATGAAAGCATTAGTGAAAAATGCTCATCATCCGCGTCAAAGCATTAGTGAAGAATGTTTAAGGTGTTAAGACGAAGGCATTAGTGAAGGGTGCCAAGCGTTGTGTCAAAAGGCATTAGTGAAGGATGCTGAAGAATCAAATCAAGTAGCATTTGGGAAGAATGCTTAGGTCGTATAATCGATGAGGTGCATCGTTATACATATAAGTGTTTATTTATTCACAAGGATGGTGATATCCTTGATGGTGTTGTAACAAGGAGTAGATCTCCTTGATAATAGGTGTTGTGTCGTGAAGGGTAGTAGTTCCTCCATAATGGAACTAGGTGCTTAGCCTAGTACCTAATAAAGGGTAGGCGACGTTGTGATAGGATTAGTTCTCCTAAGGTGTGAAAGAACTCGGTGGTTAGCCTAGCACCGTATAAAGGGTAGGCGACGTTGTGTTAGGTATGGTTCGCCTTGGTGTGAAAGAACTCGGTATTTAGCTTTGTCTGGAAAAAGGTTAAGCGACGTTGAAGGCTTCTCCGCCTTAAGGAGATTTGGTGTAGTGCTTACGAACTCTCAAGTAGGTGACTCGGGGAGTGGAGTAGGGCAAGGAAGGTGTCCTTGTGTTTAACCACTATAAATAACTTGTGTCGTGGTGATGTGCTTCTTACTCATTATCTTTCATTATATGTTTATATATCTATCTATCAACGTCCAACATAAACAACCAAATAGATTGACATAAGTCGATCTAAATATTTAAAAGGAAGTTTTAAATTGGTAAAACTATTCAACCCCCTCTAGTTTTCCACAATTGGCATCGAGCTTCAGAACCAAGTTTCTTAAAGTATATTGTACTTTAAAGACTTGATACGATCCGTGTATGTTTGAAAACTACAAGAAGGATTTTTTGGATCATATTTTCTATTAAATCATTTTGTTGGACATTGATAGATGATTCTAACAATATTCCGTTCTCGAGTAATTTTCATGCTAGAATTTCCCAAAATCTTCATTCAAAGATGAAGTCAACATTCAAGGAAGGATTTTAAAGTAATCACAACTTTAGTACATCAAGTACAAAGGATTACTTTAAAGCTCATGAAGTATTTTGGTCTTGTACCAAATCAAGAAGCATAGAGGTATGTGTTACTTTTCATTAGATAGGATACTTGAGCTCTACTTATTTTCACAAGTACTACTTTGATTATTAAAACACTAAGAGCGTTAGAAGTCTCTTTCGTCACTCTTCCACCTTTCTCGTCATCGGAATAATTTTTCCTTTAACGCCATCACATCCTCGATATGAGATTCATCAAAAGTCGTCATCCAAAACAATCGTCATCTAAAACCTCCGAACTATTGTTTTTTTTGTAAACTATTTCATAAGCATACTACAAAAATAATGTCAAACAACTTCTTTTATGTTCATAGTAGCGGATCCTCTAGTTGTACTAGTCGGATCCCAAATACAAAGGATCCGGGAACTGTGGAATGTAACTCAGCTATACGCTTTCAAAAATCACCACCGATCTTTTTCCTCTATTCTCATAACATAAAATGACCAAGCTATCAATCCATCCTCATTGGCTTCCATAACCTCAAGTACTCCTTCCTAGAACACCATTGTAAGTAATTACATTAACTCGTTCTAATTTTCATCATCTTCATTCTAGGGTTTATGGTTCCTTAAGTTATAATCAAATTAATTTAATTAGGGTTTTTCAAATTAATCATGAAAAGGGCCTTTTTAACTAAATCACATTGTGCTCACAACATTGTTAATACAAACCAAAAACCATAAACCCATTTCCAACTAATTTTACCTAATTGGAAAATTTATATTTCTAGGACCAACCATGCCCAAAGCCACTCAACAAGATCATCATGACACCGTCCACTATCTTACTCACTACTATCGTAAAAGGAACCTGACCAAAACTAACCGTAAAATTTTCAAAAGCCTCACAAAACGACTTATTCACGAAGGCCGTGTAGTCAAGGAATGTTTTCTTGAAGATACCGACATTCGTCAAATTTTCTCGACAATCAACTTTAATTGTCTTCTTGACATTGATGAACAAATTTGTCCGGTTTTCATTTTTGAGTTTTACAAAAGCTTTAGGATCATTAGAAACACCGATAATAGCATCTCAATCGCCTTTATCATCAACACACAAAACTTTACTCTTCCTCTCAACACTTTTGCTCAAATTCTTCGCATTCCTTGTGAAGGAATTTGTATGTACTCTCAAGATTGGGCAATTAACGCCAAAACCTTGCACTTGATCCTAAGCCTCTTTACAACACTCCTCTCGACAATCCCGAAACCATTCGCGATACTATCTTTAAAATTAGGACCGACCAATCCCGTTCGATCGTAACAAAAGCTAATTCACCGTAATCCCTTTAAATGGAACTTTTGAAATGCATCCCATGTTTAGAAATGGGAAGAAATCTTAGGAAAACATCATTAGCCTAGTTGGAAACAAAGATCATCCAAACACATGCCTTGTGCAAATGATCTATTGCCTTATCCACCAAAGGCCATTTAATCTTGCCTATTACATGGTAAGGAGAATGGTGGGGTATTCAAAGCTTCCAACATGGTACTCCCATATGGTATGCTCCTAACACGACTTTGTAAGCACGTTAGTGCATTGCAACCATCCCCTATCAACGATGACCATTACCTTCCGATCACGTCTATGGTACCCTTACCAAACAACCATCCAAATGGTTCATGGTCAATGGAAAGAAACCCGAAGTCTCTCGGACTCCTCGGGGAGAAGAAGAAGAAGAAGAAGATAAGGAGGACATCGACCCAAAGATCCAACATCAAATTGACATTCTTGAATACCACGAACAACTTCCAACCATTCCAAACGAGACCGTGGAATACAAACAAATAAGAGGCATGATTCAAAACCTCGCTACAATCTCACTAAGTCAAAAGAAAAAGGAAGAATTGACGAAAGAGACAATAGGAATGTGCTTATTTTCATCTATCGATGTTTGATTGATTTCTTTTAGCATTGTTGGTTTAGGTATTTTGATATTGTTTACGTGCTATATGATGGCTTGCTTATTCTTATTGCTTGTTTTATAGACGTAATAATGTGCAAAACCCGCACATCATTTCGAATAGGTTGTGATCTGCGGATGCGGATCCCTAGGAATAGCCCAGCGGATCCCTCCTTGATGGAACCGTGGGATCCGTGTCGCCAGATAAGCAATCCGCATTTCTATATCAAGATTGCTTTCTAGATAAACTTCACAATAGCTAAGCATCTGATTTAGAACCCAACTAAGTCTTATTCCATGATAAGAAAAAGCTTTGACTCACTAAAAGCTTACTTAAGATCTTAGTCTAAATATGTCTTGATTTACTAACACATCAAAAACCACCATACTTCCGCTCCATTACTCACAAGCCAAATTTTCATCTTTCAAAACACTTAAGTAGACAAATTAAACATTTTTAGAAAATTGTTTCAAGTCATTCTTATTTCAAAATGAGTCAAAAATTAGTTTTTCAATTCCTATAATTTTTAAGGATTTTTCAAATTTCATCACAAGCTTAAATCTAATCACTAGGATCATTTATGACTTAACACCTCTAAAACACTTAGTGTTAACCTTGGATATCCATCATCTTGTCCTATCCTCCTTCCACAAGAAACAATCATTAGCTACAAACACTTATTACTCATGATCATTCAAGTACCCTCTCATCCTAAAACAATTAGAGAGTCAAACACCCAAATCAAGATAGGCTTTAGCTTCTAGAAACCTCATTTCAAATCATTATAATCTTGAGAGCGGGATCCCTAGGAATAGCCTAGATGGATCCCTCCAAGGAGGAACCGTAGGATCCGGTGACGATATATGTCTAATATTGCTAACCCAAACACTCCATCTCATCTTAAATGAGTTCCTAGATCGTGTAAACTCGAGCATAAACTTTGTGCATGTTAATCATCACATTTCCAAGAACATTAATGGATTAAGTCTTAAAGGCAACTACCAAGCTCTTCCCTTATAAGCCATAGAACACCTTAGTTATCAAAACATCATTGCTAATGGTTGAGATTTTCAACACTAGAGACTTCAAAATTGAGTCAAAACCTCGAAACCCATTAATAATAATGATCTCACCTAAAACTCATCTGATAGCCGGATCCCCGGTCTTTAACCAAAGCGGATCCTCGCCGAGAGGATCCACGGATCCGTAGTCGCAGAAAGCATAAGTCAACTTCCATATTCGAATCACCTTTTGGTTTTCTAAACCACTCTTAGAATTCATTTATTATCTTCCTAGAGATGATCAAAACCCAAGAACATGCCTATTCCTCTAAGTAGTCATTAATTCAATCATCCTTTATAAATCAAAAACCTTAGGGTTAAAATCATCACCTCAATCACATCCCTAAAATCAACAACTAAAGAAGTTCTTGCTTGCATCATCATCATGACTAAGGCTCCTAGTGCTAACTCATCCACTCAAAGACCACCCAAGAAAATTGCTAGAATCACACATGAAGTTTCCTCAACCGGATCTTCTTCTGTAAGCCCACCAAAACTAGGATCTCTCCTGCACTAAGAAAACCAATCAAACTAATTCACAAGAAGAGTGCTTCCACGAGGACTTCATCACATAATTCTACAAACCCACCACCGATGAGTGTGTAAATACTCATCATTTTTAGTCAACCGAATCGCAAACGCCTAAAATGCTCGAAATGCATCAAAATCTTGAAAATATTCCAAAATTGCATTTTATATGTTTCGGATGCAAAATGTTTAAAATCGATGAAAATGAGCAAAGTTTGCATAATTGGCGCTTCAGCCCCAAATTTCTAAAATTGTCAAAAATAGTCCCCGAGTCAAAATTTCAAAGAAAATCACCAAAGGTCCTTTTAATATCATAAATTGTCAAAATTAGTCCTTTGGTGAAAAATATCAAAAGTTTGAGAAAATTACAAAATTAGTCCTTCAAGTTTCAAATTTGGCAAAATTGGCCTTGAAAATTGAAAATGGCAAGTTTAGTCCTTGCATTATTGAACTTTGTCACTTTTAGTCCTTGGAAGAAACTTTTCATAATTGACAGGATTGGTCCCTTAATTTTCAGATTCTACACTTTAAGTCCTTGTATTTATACCCTTGTCACAATCATTTTGGACCCTGCCTTTTCCCAAGTGACCCCCTGTCATTTAGCATATTGGACCCCCCTTTTATTAATAACCCCGGTCAAATGGCTAGTCAAACCAAACAAAAAACGCGCCAAACCATCTCCTCCCCCACTTGATGCCCGCAATTGCAACTGCCTGCTACACACAACCACCCCATCACCTTATCTCCTCCATGTCCCTCATCCTCCACCAATATCCAAATGCATTTAATGCAATCCTCCTCCTCACTCAACCTTCCACCATCAAAGTCCAATTCCGCCAAAATCCAATCAAATGGCTAGAAACTCTTTAAGTTATCCAATGGCTCAAAAGCATGTGGGATTATCTCGTAGCAGGAGAGAAGCTTTTGAGCTATAAAAAGGAAGAGATGAAGTGTTAAAGCGATAGTTAGCTTTTTATTTTTTTCCTAATGTCGTTTTCAACTTAATGTTTTAGTTTTAGATAAAATGTTGTAATTTTAGTTTCCAGGTATCATATGTAAGTGAAAACATCTTTGTATGTGCTTTTGAGTTTAAATTCAAGTCTTTTATATAAATTCCAAGTTTTAAGTCCACTGTTGAGAAATTTAATGCCAAACTCTTGCTTTTAAGCTTCAAATAGCTTACCATTCAGTTCCATTAAGCTTATATAAGTTCCTTTTAGCTTTGTATAAGCTCACATTTCATTTTCAAGTAAATTTGAATGATGGTCAATAAAAGTCAACTTGGGCTCAAATTGGAATGGAAGTTGATAATGGGTGTTGCGAGGTTTATTTGGGTTAGATTTAGTTAGGTTAGAGTAGGATTTGGGTCTGGTTTTAAGCTGCAAACAAGCTAGGCACATGTGAGTATGTTTCTCATTTTCCAGTTTCAAGTCTATTTGCATATTTTGCTTGTAAGTGTATCTGTGGTCACAATTTGTTTTTATGTGTTTAATTAGTTGTAACTAGGTAAGTTCAACTTAGTTTGATTAATATCTTAAGCTGGTTCAGTAGCCTAAGTAGTTTTAATTGCAAAATAGTATTAAAAGGTGTGTTTGGATTTGGTATTTAAGTTGTGCTATAGGTTTATGCAGTGCTTGGTATCTGTTGTCCCAAGCTTGTGTAGCCATTTCATGCTCATTTCTGTCTTAATCTTGTGCCTGTAAGCCTCTATAGTCAAAATCATCTATCAATCATCCTAACTGTTCCACTGTTGGAATTTTTGATAGCCAAAAGTTTGTTTTGTGTTCTAATCTCATAGATATAGCTTGTCCTAGGCTTAATTTATCTTATAACATCACTATCTGTCCACCATTTTGAATCAAAACTCAAATAAGTCAACTTTTCATAATTGCTCAAAAAGTCAAATTGCATAAGAGTCAGTTTTGGCCAACCTAGGAGGATTTTTCATTTACTCATTTCTGAGCCAAATCAAAAGAAACTTGTTGCTTTAAAAACCTCCACTGGTCTAGTTTATTGCTATGATTTTTGTGTATTTTTGGAAATTTTTTAAGCTTCTAATAAGCTTGTCAAATGGTACAATTTGCCTGTGCACCGTGACCCATCTCGCATGTGTTTTATGCAGATCTTGCACCTTGCACAGTAGCTCATCCTAGCTCACTAGGGTCTGATTTTTGGTTTGCATGTTCCTAGCCGTGTCCTCTCTAGGTCCCTTCTTCATTTCTCGCCCACCTTATTCTTGTGCTTATTCTCTTGTCCAAAGTTGGCCCCAAAACCCTCTTTAGCTTAAAGCTCAAATTCATCAAATCATTGTTATTGCAATCCAATTGATTAGGACTTGTTGATTCTTGTTGCATTTTAGTTATTTTAGTATATTTAAGCTTGCTCGGTTTGGTGCTTTTGGTGCCCATTTAGCTTATTCAAGTGCTTATTTCAATAAGCACTTGTACATCAGTTTCAAATTTCTCCACATAAGCACCTGTTTTTCCATTTTTCCTAGCTTCCTAATATTATTTAAGAGTTTTCCTGAAATTTTCAGATTTTTCTAAGTTGATTTGCTATTTTTCTTAATTTAAAGTAGTTTTTAAGCATTTTTAATTAGCTTTAAATACAAATAATTAAGAAAAGTTTCAAAAAAAAAACAATTTTTCATTTTTCTTTAGTTAAGATAAATATAAAAAGACAAAAAAATATTTTTCTAGATTTTTCTTAGTTAAATTTGTATTTTTAAATAATTTAAGTAGTTTTTAATAGTTTAAAATTCCTAGAAAATAGAAAAATAATCAGAAAATTACAAAAATAGTTTTGAAAATTCTATTTTGATATTTTAGATTTTTCTAAGTCTTAATTTTATTTTTCAAGCCTTATTTCATATTTTCTTGTGTTTTAGGTTATTACTTAATAGTTAAAATTAGTTTTTAATTAATAATAATTAGGTAATTAGTTATAAAATTAATTTTCTTTTTCTAAATATTTTCTTATATCATTAGGTTTGTAAAATATCATTTCATATTTTAGGGTTAATATTGTGTAAGTTTCACTTTTTCAAATAGACGTCGTAGTTTTTAATTTCGGTTTATGAAAACTTAAAACAAAAACATCATTTTAAAATAGTGATAGCGTTTATTTAATATTTTTATCTTTTTAAACTTTCTTTAATTTGCATTTATGCCATTGTAATTTGTTGGCTTTTTCTGTAGTTATAATAAATCATTCACAATCCCTTTCTCCGTTCAAATCTCCCGATCACTAAACGTTTGATAATCCATTGCATAGCTCGCTGGGACATAACGACCGGGAAACACTATACTCCTCGATCTTCATTGCATTCGTGCTTGAGCGGTTTAAGTCGATTACGGTCCGCCATTCCAAGAGTGGCGTGCTTGAGTGATTTAGCTTGACTGTTTGGGAGCGATCAAATTTTTGGCGCCATTCTTGAGTCAGGTCTTGATTATCTTCCGCCTAGCGATTAGTGATTTGGATATTCACTCCTTGTTTATACCATCCGTATGTGTTTATATTTTCTCTTAAAAATCAAAACCCAAAAGATTTTCATTCTTTGTTTTTACAAAATGCTTTTCAAAAATACCAAAATATCCATCTTTACCCTCTCACATCTTTGATTCTTCATCCTTACCCCTCGAAAACCTTTGATTCTTTCTATGTCTTATCCTCACCCTCTTGGTTGTCAATGGTGTGGTGGTCCTTATAATGGTGGCAATTGCCCGGTTGTGTATGGTGGAGTCGGGAAGCGGGTCCATCTATAACCGGGATCCCTATTCTTACCATAACACAACCGATTTATTCCATCGGCTACCACACGTGAGACTCAAGAAGCTTTCTTGTTGTGACTCTTGTGTGGTTCACACTCCAGTTCGATTGTCAATCGGAAACACGCTTGTCTATGAGCGGGTTCACGATAACAATTATGACTACCACACATATAACTCACACCACATCAATTTTATCATTGTGAGTATTGTGGAGGTCCTCACTTTAGCTCGATTGTCAAACAAGGAATCCATTTCCTTGTAACAATTACGACTCTTCGTATCATGACCAACCTCTACAAGACAAAATGAATCGAGCACCACCTCACTGATCCACTTCCTCAAAATCTTCTCCTTGATCTTTTGGATTTAGTGAAAGATTTGAAGGAATGTAAACACTCCCAAGATAATCCAAATCAAAAATCCATGGAAGAATTGTTAGCTAAAGAACAGTGCTAAATTAGATTCCCAGTTGCCGGTGAAAACTCTATTAGGAATTAATTAAAATACAAAAGCGGCAAATCTAGCTCGATTAGTTTTATTCTGATAGCGGTGATGATGAGGATACACTTGATATCCTCCAATTCTATAAAAATTCATCAAGTTCATCGGTTGATATCCCAGTGAGCTTGAGATTCATTCTCAAACAACTGCTATCACACCAAGCTCCCACTCACTCTCGAACATGGGGATGAGCATCTTGACACCTGTTCACGAAAAGGAATCGGACGAATTCATAAAGTCTAGTGTTGAGAACCTTGTCCCAATCCCAGAGAGTCACAGAACTTCGACCATATGTGTGATTCTCTTTCCCTCTTGAGTGTTCAAATGATCATTTGGAAACTTTTTCCGATTTTAGCGACGATTGTGCTTCCTTTGGAAACATCGAGTATGTTGAGGCATCACTTCCACAACTGATGTCGATCATCTTCTTGAGGAGTTCTCCGGTGAACTCACTCGCATCAATCCACTCTTTGATTTCAAGCCGATCTGGGAGAGACGAAAATCTCACGACAATGATCGTTCACTCACTTCTTATCCCAACAGTCAATAGAGAATGTTGATCACTTTGTTCGAAACATTCAAAGCTACTTTCACCAATCCTCTATTTGAATTGACTACGAATTCACTTCAATTTCTGAGAATCCACTCTTGATACTCGATTGAGGATAGTGATGAGCCCACAATGGAACAAGAATTCACAATTTCACTTCATGTGAATGATTCTCTTCAGAAGAGTTCTCCGGTGAACTCTCTCATGACATATCTCCTCGGAACATGATCATTTCTATTTTGATCTTGAGGATGATATTAGTTCGGAGGAAGGTGTACTCTATCATACGAGTTTGCCTATTAATGATACTACCTCGCCTCTTCCTCCGATATGTCACATTTGAGGATGAAGAATGGATCTTGATTGTTATCAAAATCTTTCTTCTTTTCCTCAAATATCCGTGATTCTCTCCATCTTCACTCCTTGGAATGAAGACACTATCTTTGACCCCAGCATTTTCATTTATCATTTTTGAGCCGGTTCTATGTATATCTCATCGGTGTGGAACTTTCACGTGCTTCAAATGGTTGTCCAACCATCTTGAATGAAAGTCCGATGGAGATTGTCTTTTCCACTTTGCTTCCCCATGAACAAATGAATGCGGGGATCGAGTCAAGCTAGCGACTCGGTAATCAAAATAATAGCTAAACATGGGTTTTCACCCATGTGTTCCACCCTAGTGTGGGGGAGTTGCCCCACATGTTATATATATATAAGTTTGTGAAAAAAAAAAAAATCCTTTCAAATAATGGCCGTAGTATTTCCTTTTACGTTCTTTGTTTCGGCATAACCATGGTACTTTGAATATTGAGGGCAATATTCATTTCTAAGTGGGGGAATTTCACGAATTTTATCATATAATTATACCAATTCCCCGTTTTTGGCCAAAATTTTTTTGGAGTAAGTGTTTTGCACTTACTCATTTGGTTATCATCCGTCTTGTCTAATAAACTAAAGGATTGGCTAATCCAGAGCAAACGGCTCTTGGTAAAGATATCTCAAATCCGTTGACGGCTTGCAATTTGCCCAAAATTGTATGGTATTTAGCTCACCATATCCTAAAAGTGAAGAGTTGGCTAGCCCGCAAGTTTATGGCTTGTGGTAAAGGCGGTGGAAAAACCATAATTGGTAATCACTCACCAAAGATAATATTGATAATTTATCTAAGAGTTTGCTAGTCCGAGCAAACGGCTTCAGTAAAGACAAAATCAAATCCGTTGAAAGTCGGTGGTTTGCTCAAAATCACATGGTTATCGGTGTACCATGGTTCTTGCTTGAACTGAAACATTTGGCTACTCCGAGTAATGGCTTTTGGTAAAGAGATTCAAATCCATTAAGTTTTTCTCAAAAGATTTCTAGGACTAGCAATAGTTTAGTGTGGGGATAGGAATTCTCACAATTTTATCATATAATTATACCAATTCCCAGTTTTTGGCCAAATTTTTTTTTGGAGTAAGTGTTTTGCTTACTCATTTGGTTATCATCCGACTTGTCTAATAAACTAAAGGATTGGCTAATACAGAGCAAATGGCTCTTGGTAAAGATATCTCAAATTCGTTGACGACTTGCAATTTGCCCAAAATTGTATGGTATTCACCACCATATCCTAAAAAGTGAAGAGTTGGCTAGCCATAAGTTTATGGCTTGTGGTAAAGGCAAGGAAAACCATAATTGGTAATCACTCACCAAAGATAATATTGATAATTTATCTAAGAGTTGGCTAGTCCAGAGCAAACGGCTTCGTAAAGACAAAATCAAATCCATTGAAAGTGGTGGTTTGCTCAAAATCACATGGTTATCGGTGTACCATGGTTCTTGCTTGAACTCGAAACATTTGGCTACTCCGTAAGTAATGGCTTTTGGCAAAGAGATTCAAATCCATTAAGTTTTTCTCAAAAGATTGCTAGGGACTAGCAATAGTTTAGTGTGGGGATTGATGAGTGTGTAAATACTCATCATTTTTAGTCAATCTGAATCTAAAAACGCCTAAAATGCTCGAAATGCATCAAAATCGAAAATATTCCAAATTGCATTTTATATGTTTCAGATGCAAAATGTTTAAAATCGATGAAAAATGAGCAAAGTTTGCATAATTGGCGCTTTGTCCCCAAGTTTCTAAAATTGTCAAAAATAGTCCCCGAGTTAAAATTTCAAAGAAAAATCACCAAAGGTCCTTTTAATATCATAACTTGTCAAAATTAGTCCTTTGGTGAAAAATATCAAAAGTTTGAGAAAATTACAAAATTAGTCCTTCAAGTTTCAAATTTGGCAAAATTGGCCCTTGGAAAATTGAAAATGGCAAGTTTAGTCCTTGCATTATTAAACTTTGTCACTTTTAGTCCTTGGAAGAAACTTTGCATAATTGACAGGATTGGTCCCTTAATTTTCAGATTCTACACTTTAAGTCCTTGTATTTATACCCTTGTCACAATCATTTTGGACCCTGCCTTTTCCCAAGTGACCCCCTGTCATTTAGCATATTGGACCCCCCTTTTATTAATAACCCCGGTCAAATGGCTAGTCAAACCAAACAAAAAACGCGCCAAACCATCTCCTCCCCCACTTGATGCCTGCAATTGCCTGCTACACACAACCACCCCATCACCTTATCTCCTCCATGTCCCCTCATCCTCCACCAATATCCAAATGCATTTAATGCAATCCTCCTCCCCTCACTCAACCTTCCACTGTCAAAAGTCCAATTCCCGCCAAAATCCAATCAAATGGCTAGAAACTCTTTAAGCCATCCAATGGCTCAAAAAGCATGTGGGATTATCTCAGAACAGGAGAGAGAAGCTTTTGGAGCTATAAAAAGGAAGAGAGATGAAGTGTTAAAGTAGTAGTTAGCTTTTTATTTTTTTTCCTAATGTCGTTTTTCAACTTAATATTTTAGTTTTAGATAAAATGTTGTAATTTTAGTTTCCAGGTATCATATGTAAGTGAAAACATCTTTGTATGTGCTTTTGAGTTTAAATTCAAGTCTTTTATATAAATTCCAAGTTTTAAGTCCACTGTTGAGAAATTTAATGCCAAACTCTTGCTTTTAAGCTTCAAATAGCTTACCATTCAGTTCCATTAAGCTTATATAAGTTCCTTTTAGCTTTGTATAAGCTCACATTTCATTTTCAAGTAAATTTGAATGATGGTCAATAAAAGTCAACTGGGCTCAAATTGGAATGGAAGCTGATAATGGGTGTTGCAGAGGTTTATTTGGGTTAGATTTAGTTAGGTTAGAGTAGGATTTGGGTCTGGTTTTAAGCTGCAAACAAGCTAGGCACATGTGAGTATGTTTCTCATTTTCCAGTTTCAAGTCTATTTGCATATTTTGCTTGTAAGTGTATCTGTGGTCACAATTTGTTTTTATGTGTTTAATTAGTTGTAACTAGGTAAGTTCAACTTAGTTTGATTAATATCTTAAGCTGGTTCAGTAGCCTAAGTAGTTTTAATTGCAAAACAGTATTAAAAGTTGTGTTTGGATTTGGTATTTAAGTTGTGCTATAGGTTTATGCAGTGCTTGGTATCTGTTGTCCCAAGCTTGTGTAGCCATTTCATGCTCATTTCTGTCTTAATCTTGTGCCTGTAAGCGTCTATAGTCAAAAACATCTATCAATCATCCTAACTGTTCCACTGTTGGAATTTTTGATAGCCAAAAGTTTGTTTTGTGTTCTAATCTCATAGATATAGCTTGTCCTAGGCTTAATTTATCTTATAACATCACTATCTGTCCACCATTTTGAATCAAAACTCAAATAAGTCAACTTTTCATAATTGCTCAAAAAGTCAAATTGCATAAGAGTCAGTTTTGGCCAACCTAGGAGGATTTTTCATTTACTCATTTCTGAGCCAAATCAAAAGAAACTTGTTGCTTTAAAAACTTCCACTGGTCTAGTTTATTGCTATGATTTTTGTGTATTTTTGGAAATTTTTTTAAGCTTCTAATAAGCTTGTCAAAATGGTACAATTTGCCCTCATGCCTTCGTGACCGATCTTACATTGTGTTTTGTGCAGATCTTGCAGACCTTGCACAGAGCTCATCCTAGCTCACTAGGGTCTGATTTTTGGTTTGCATGTTCCTAGCCAGGTCCTCTCTAGGTCCCTTCTTCTGTTTCTCAGTTTCCAGCTTATTCTTGTGCTTATTCTCTTGTCCAAAGTTGGCCCCGAAACTGCTCTTTAGCTTTAAAGCTCAAATTCATCAAATCATTGTTATTGCAATCCAGTGATTAGGACTTGTTGATTCTTGTTGCATTTTAGTTATTTTAGTATATTTAAGCTTCTGTTCTGGTTTGGTGCTTTTTGGTGCCCATTTGCTTATTCAAGTGCTTATTTCAATAAGCACTTGTACATCAGTTTCAAATTTCTCCACATAAGCACATGTTTTTCCATTTTTCCTAGCTTCCTAATATTATTTAAGAGTTTGCCTGAAACTTTCAGATTTTTCTAAGTTGATTTGCTATTTTTCTTAATTTAAAGTAGTTTTTAAGCATTTTTAATTAGCTTTAAATACAAATAATTAAGAAAAGTTTCAAAAACAATTTTTCATTTTTCTTTAGTTAAGATAAATATAAAAGACAAAAAATATTTTTCTAGATTTTTCTTAGTTAAATTTGTATTTTTAAATAATTGAAGTAGTTTTAATAGTTTAAAATTCCTAGAAAATAGAAAATAATCGAAAAATTACAAAATAGTTTTGAAAATTCTCTTTGATATTTTAGATTTTTCCAAGTCTTAATTTTATTTTTCAAGCCTTATTTCATATTTTCTTGTGTTTTAGGTTATTACTTAATAGTTGAAATTAGTTTTTAATTAATAATAATTAGGTAATTAGTTATAAAATTAATTTTCTTTTTCTAAATATTTTCTTATATCATTAGGTTTGTAAAAATATCATTTTTATATTTTTAGGGTTAATATTATGTAAGTTTCACTTTTTCAGTTGTACGTCACGTAGTTTTTAATTTCAGTTTTATATAAACTTAAAAACAAAAATATCATTTTAAAAATAGTGATAGCGTTTATTTAATATTTTTTATCTTTTTAAACTTTCTTTAATTTGCATTTAAGCCATTGTAATTTGTTGGCTTTTTCTGTAGTTATAATAAATCATTCACAATCCCTTTCTCCGTTCAAATCTCCCGATCACTAAACGCTTGATAATCCATTGCATAGCTATTTGGGACATAACGACCGGAAACACTATACTCCTCGGATCTTCATTGCATTCGTGCTTGAGCGGTTTTAAGTCGATTCGTCTAACGCTACTCATGCGTCGTTCGGGGTCAAGGAAACTTCCTTTTCTTGAGCAAGTTTTATAACACCCTAGGCGATGAACCTAATCGTTGTAGTGTAGTAATTAGGGTAAGCCACGGGTATTGATATCGTTCTCTGGGGAATAGGAATGCTAGTGAGAAGTTACTACGCTAAGGTTGAGGTTGAGGAAGATTATTTTTATCTTTTTATATTTTTAGAAATGGAAAAGTACGAATCTCGGGTATTGGATTTGGGGGTTGGTATTGCTACCGATTACTCTACTATTATCTAATTATCTAAGCTAAGGTTGTGATAGTCTATGTCTAATTGATGTGTACTCGTATGATAGTTTAAAGATGTGTTTACTTAGGTTTTACTACTCCTTAATTATCTCCTATTGATGGTTGATTTGTCACGTCCTTATTCCTAGTTGCGTTGTGATTCTAAGGCTATAGGGCGTGCTTATTTCCTAACTCTTTGAAACTACCAAAGGGTCTTGTTTACAAATCCTCTAGTGATTTATAGGCGCCTACTCTACGGTTGTCCTTGAATACTTTATCCTACAATTACCTAGATAATTATATTCTAAAGTTCACAAAGAAATTTCAAGCATTAAGTACACAACGAATAATCTAGCGCACTCTAGATCATTAGTCAACTAAGATAAGTATCAACCAATCAATATTCAATAATTAAGTTTCATATTCCTAAGCAAACACACAAATAAATTAGCGGGACATGGAGAACATGCAAGCATACACACAAATAATCAAAGACATAATTGAATTAATGAAGTAAATACTTAGCTTGATGTATAATAGGGTTTAGAACCTAAAATCTTGCACAAGAAAGCCTTGGTTCGGTTTTAGGTTTTACTCCAAAAGACTACTCTTAAAAGCGAAAAATTCGGATTCTATATATAAGATTACATCTGCGACGGCGTCACCTTATGTTTCGTGGCGCCGTCGTGTCGCCGTCATTAGGGTTTCGTCTTGGCCACGTAAACCTTTCGGCGGCGTCACCTTATATTGTGTGCCGTCCCTTGACTCGGCGCCGTCTTGGCGCATCTAGGCCGTCGAGTAACGACGGCCTATTCCTTTAGAACTGGCGTCGTCCGCGAAAACATGCAATTTTTCCTCGAGCCGTCGCAAAATTCCTTACCGGCGGCGTCGCGGATATCTTGATGGCGCCGTCGCCTTATGTTTCAATGACTTTGAGTGTCTCGATTCGACTTTGGCCATTTTCTTCGTATATTCGCGCCTTTTCGTCCAAATAAGCATCATTCCGACATTTTGCCTTCAAGAGACCTAAAAAGTGAAAAGGCGATATTAAGCAATAACGGATATAAAAGTGATCGAATAAGGGCTTAAATGACCCTCAAAAGGTACCTTTTAAAACCTTATCAAATATCCCTACACTTGGTATTTGCTTGTCCTCAAGCAAATGTGCTTTAGCCAATTAATTTATAAGTTAGGGGTCATGAAGCATCCATTCAAAGCGGTCCACAACACATATAAGCCCATAAAAGTCATAACAAGCACGGAATACATACTAGCACCTCACATGGGGTGTTTGGATACTCACATCTCTCTCGGTGTATATATGAAATATAACAAATCGGAAATGGAAGATAAACACTCATTAACGGTCCTAGTACATAGATTACCATAGGCTTGAGAATAGATCAAACCTCAGTCGCTTTGGCGTAAGCACCTAGGAAAGACTATCAAAGAGGTCTTTAAAGGGTTGTAACGTTAGGCTTACGGTAGGAAATAAGGGTTTGGTGGGATAGGCTATTTAGTGGTGGATAGTCAAAATCTCTATGTTGCAAGTATCTGAAGAATGGCGTTGCTAAGCCAAGACTCGACACTCTAAAACTCTAGGCAACGAAAATAAACAAACATAATTTAAAAGATAGATGTAGGATGGTAGCCCGTATGGTGTTTTTTTTTTTTTTTTTTTTTTTTTTTTTTTTTTTTTTTTTTTTTTTTTTTTTTTTTTTTTTTTTTTTTTTTTTTTTACACTTTTACTCTACCATCCTCTATGGTATATCAAAATGATAGGGATTTATAGACACATCCCTACACTTGAGTTTTATTACTCTAACACTAATTTGACCCGAATTGAAAAGATCAAAACACTTGGAGTACATTATTATGCAAACAAAGGGAATTTGAGTTTAACGTTCTCTTTCCTATGTTTCATAAACTTTAACTTTTCCCATGAATCCCAATCATCCCAAAGCGTATACAAAGGATATGACTCGACTTAGCAACTCATGCAAGCAACGGATAATTGAACTAAGGGTTTTGGGTGATAACATAAATTTGCACTAAAAGTGAGTGCAATAAAGGTAGGCTAAGGCGATTTGGGTGTATATTTGGGGTGGGGTGTAAACAATGCTCTTCATTGATATTCGGAAAAACCGAAACATCACGAGAACCGCGAAAAGGATAGGCTCGAGGGGTTAACTAGGGTATCGTGTACTAAAGATGAGTACAACGCAAAGGGTGTGGGGAATTACTCAACCGATATGGAAGAAGTAATTATATTACGGTATCAAACAAGGGTTTATCCTAATGCCTCTTATCATTTAGTTATTCCTAACTACACAAGTGTAGTCTCACTAGCGATCTCGGAATGCATCACAAAACAAGTTCTAGAATCTAATATACTACCGGTTCACACTCTAAGCATTAAAGATGAATGCTTTAATTCCTACTAATCTAAGGGTGATCCTCGCATTTTGGGTGGAATTTAGGTGGTAAAGGGTTTTGTGCTAGTCATGCAACTTCCTATCCATGAGGCGCTTTTGTTAAGACTAATGGCCCACTCTTATCGTCATGAAAAAATTTTAAATTTGGCTAAAATTACCCTAACCTACATTTTCTCATGGTTTATTACACAAATACACTTGGACAAAGCAAGCAGTCAAGGATAAGCATAGTTTCAAAGTTCCGTTTATTTTCCTCCTACACTTAAACGAACATTGTCCCCAATGTTCCCGAAAGTATCAAAGTTATGATAATAGAAGGTAATTAAAGCGAAAAAACTAATACTCCCCGATTAGCTCGGTAGGATCCGTAAAAGTGGTGGTTAAATCTTTTCCAAGAAGAGTTTTTGCGTGAAAGGCTCCTTCCAAACTTGTGTAACTTCTTCTTGACAAACTAAACACGCACACTAGAAGAAAACAAAGCGAAACCTTCGCGTAAAATCGGCGGTAATAATATACATAAGACTCGATTTAAACTAGGATATAATGCTTGTGGAATGGATGTTTACGAATTTGTTTTGAAAATTAAGATCCGGAAAATTCCAAAATTTTACAAGTAGCTCGAAAAACGAGAAAAAGTAAGGCGATGTTTTTATTCCTTCACGGCGTCGTCGGGTTGCAATCTGACGCCGTCGGTTATCTGACAAAAAGCGATCTGCGATTTTACGGAAAAATTCGGAAAATTTGCATCTTTAAAATCTGGAAAAACTTACGCAAAACATCCATTATGACTCGATACAAGCATTTGACTCGAACAAACAAACATATATATCTTTTAATTAATTGTTATTCTCATGTTCACGTTTCTTATGAAAGCGTGTGTAATCCTCCTACACTTATCCTTTATGTAAAATACCTTTATATGTAATTAAGGCGAGGTTAAAAACAAAATAAAGCATTTTACAAATTCAAACATGAGGACAAACAATTAATAAAAGATATATGACACTAACAAGCAAACAATTAAGCATGGGTTGCCTCCCACGAGCGCTTTTCTTTATTTAAGAGTCTTGTAGCTAGACTCGTAGTCCTACCCTACGTGCCGATATAAGTAAGTCTATCCTCAACAATGTCGTAGGGATCAAACTTATCATTCAAGTTCCTAGTAGTACGTTCGGTTAAATATGCTTTTCAAACATCTCACCATCGGGATCATAGATTTGTATCCTAATGTGCCACCTTCCATTACCATCGCTAGGCGTTCTATTCCAATTCCACATGTGTTCGGATGTCTCAACTATCCATTTATTCATGACAAGATTAACGGGCAAGCATCCTAGGAACTCGGTCATCTTCCTAAATACTAAGGCGTCCTCGAACGGGTTCACTTCTATATCCCTAGCCAATTCTTGTTCTTGGAAAGTTGCTACACTAGCAAAGGCTTTATCTAGGTAAAAAGGTCTTTGGGGGCCTATGATGTTCTTCTCAATCCACGGTCCATATCGAGAAGGCTCTCTATCCAACCTAATCTCTTGTGGGATTTCCTCATCCTTGTAGTACGAATGCCTTTTGACATCGTAAGACCGATCTAGCACTCCCTCCCCTACCACTATTTTGGACATCTTACAATCGATGATGGCACTAGCGGTAGCTAAAAATCCTCTTCCAACTAGTAATGGGCATGTCGGGTCCTTATTCATGTCTAGCACATGAAAGTCGGCCAAAAGAGTCAACTCTCCTACATGTACTACCATGTCCTTTATTATTCCAACGGACGTGCTATACTACCGTCCGCTAATCCTAAGATAGTTTCCGTTGGTTCAATTTTACCTAAGTTGAGGCTTCATGAAGGGACAGCGGGCGAGATTGATGCATGATCCTAAATCGGCTAAAGCATCGAGTGGCTTGGAAGTTCCAAGTCTACGGAAGAGTGAATAGCCGGGATCATCTAACTTCTTAGGTAAGTTATTTCGCACAAAGGCGGACCCATGTTTCCCAAGCCTAAGTTCTAACTCATATTTTTCTTTTAAAGCATTATAATAAGGTGCATGAGCTAAGACTTCAAGAATTGGTTTCTCTTGATAGAGTTCCTTGTACTCCTCCTCTAAACTAGGTTTGGACTCTTGGCTAACGGGTTTCTCGGGAGTAGGCTTTACCAAAGGTGCTTAGCCTTGGTATTTCTTGGATGACTTGGAACCCTTTTGATAGCATTTACCGAGTGAACCGTTGGGTGAGAGGGCATGTGTTCTCCATGATGAACTAGAACATGAAGTCGATGCAATCGAATTCACTTTGGGTTCTTTATGGTATCACTTGGGAGTGCTCAATTTCCGCTCATTGAAGGCTTTTAAGAGGGCATCAAGCTTGGTTGTCATCTCGCTCTGTTTTGCTTAAACTCGGCTTCAAGCTTATTCAATCGAGTTTCTTGGGATGACAAAATCTAGATGCAATTGCTTCAATATTAGTGGGGTTCCGGTATTAGAAGAATTGAACCTATTGGGCGAACTAGATGAGCTTTGGGGTGTGCTTGAGTTTTGGTTCCACTTAAGATTAGGGTGATTTCTCCATGAGGGGTTGTATGAGTTTCCTAAGTTGTTTTGTTCGGGTTTGAAAGTGTACCACTTATCTCCCGCTCCGTCGATGCGTATGGGCGTAGTCCATAAAAGCTTGTTCGGAGGCCTTGAGCAATCACGAGTGTCATGGGGACCACCGCATAACTCACAAGGTAGAGTGATTTGATTCACTTGTCGTGAAGACTTAGGATTTTATAGGAACTCATGAGGAATTTAACTTGATCTTCAAGTTCAATCATCCTACGGTCGGGAGGAGGCAAGGAGATTGCCTTGACGGTTTGGGAAGTTCACGGGGTCATCCCAACTTTCGTTGTCATAGAGGCAAGGTCCTCTATTATTTCCCATGATTCTTCCGCGGTGAGATCACTAAGTTTTCCACCGGCCGCTTGGTCAATGGATCGCTTAGTGGGAAAGTTGACATGATCATAAAGATTTGGACTTGGAGCCAAAGATCAATGCCGTGATGAGGGACTTTATGAAGTAAGTCCTTGAATCGGGTCCATGCTTCGTAGAGATTCACCTTGGCGTTGTTGGAACATCAAGATGTCATTCCTAAGCTTAGTGGTTCTTCCGGTGGGAAAAATTGAGCAAGGAAGCGAGAAGTAAGATCATCCCAACTTGAGATGGAGCCGGCGGAAGTCGCTCAAGCCAATTACTAGCTTGGTCCCGTAGAGAATTGGAAGAGGCCTTGCGCGTGGTCTCCCGAGTAGTAGCATCAAGGTCGATGGAATCGACAATTTTGAGAAATCCTCGAGATCTTGATTTGGATCTTGAACGAAGTCCATGGAATGCACATCCGTTTTGCACCAACCGGATGGTGTCGGATCGCAGGGCCGTAGTTTGGGCTTGGTCGGGAAGCTCAATGGTGTTCCTATAACCTAGGTGGTTTGGTCTCGAGTACTCACCAAGAGTACGGGCTCTTGGCGGGTCATTTGGTGGTGGGTTGATGAGTGGTGGTTGGTTGTCACCTTCCATGGTGAAAAGTGATGGGTGTTACGAACAAAGGTCACGAAGAAGGGGGATAGACTAAGAAAGCTAAAAATGAGAAAAAAATTTACTTGATATGAATCAAGCAAAGAAACCTAAGCGAGGTGGACTACTAACTAGCTATTCTATTCCCGGCGGCGCCAAAAACTTGATAACGCTACACGCGTCGTTCGGGGTCAAGGAAACTTCCTTTTCTTGAGCAAGTTTTATAACACCCTAGGCGATGAACCTAATCGTTGTAGTGTAGTAATTAGGGTAAGCCACGGGTATTGATATCGTTCTCTGGGGAATAGGAATGCTAGTGAGAAGTTACTACGCTAAGGTTGAGGTTGAGGAAGATTATTTTTATCTTTTTATATTTTTAGAAATGGAAAAGTACGAATCTCGGGTATTGGATTTGGGGGTTGGTATTGCTACCGATTACTCTACTATTATCTAATTATCTAAGCTAAGGTTGTGATAGTCTATGTCTAATTGATGTGTACTCGTATGATAGTTTAAAGATGTGTTTACTTAGGTTTTACTACTCCTTAATTATCTCCTATTGATGGTTGATTTGTCACGTCCTTATTCCTAGTTGCGTTGTGATTCTAAGGCTATAGGGCGTGCTTATTTCCTAACTCTTTGAAACTACCAAAGGGTCTTGTTTACAAATCCTCTAGTGATTTATAGGCGCCTACTCTACGGTTGTCCTTGAATACTTTATCCTACAATTACCTAGATAATTATATTCTAAAGTTCACAAAGAAATTTCAAGCATTAAGTACACAACGAATAATCTAGCGCACTCTAGATCATTAGTCAACTAAGATAAGTATCAACCAATCAATATTCAATAATTAAGTTTCATATTCCTAAGCAAACACACAAATAAATTAGCGGGACATGGAGAACATGCAAGCATACACACAAATAATCAAAGACATAATTGAATTAATGAAGTAAATACTTAGCTTGATGTATAATAGGGTTTAGAACCTAAAATCTTGCACAAGAAAGCCTTGGTTCGGTTTTAGGTTTTACTCCAAAGACTACTCTTAAAAGCGAAAAATTCGGATTCTATATATAAGATTACATACTGCGGCGGCGTCACCTTATGTTTCGTGGCCGCCGTGTCGCCGTCATTAGGGTTTCGTCTTGGCCACGTAAACCTTTCGACGGCGTCACCTTATGATTGTGTGCCGTCCCTTGACTCGGCGCCGTCTTGGCGCATCTAGGCCGTCCGAGTAACGACGGCCTATTCCTTTAGAACTGGCGTCGTCCCTTGAAAACATGCAATTTTTCCTCTTGAGCCGTCGCAAAATTCCTTACCGGCGGCGTCGCGGATATGCGATGGCGCCGTCGCCTTATGTTTCAATGACTTTGAGTGTCTCGATTCGACTTTGGCCATTTTCTTCGTATATTCGCGCCTTTTCGTCCAAATAAGCATCATTCCAAGCATTTTGCCTTCAAGAGACCTAAAAGTGAAAAGGAGCGATATTAAGCAATAACGGATATAAAAGTGATCGAATAAGGGCTTAAATGACCCTCAAAAGGTACCTTTTAAAACCTTATCGCTCTCGATTCCGTTTATTCACGATGATGGTGATGATGAGGATACACTTGATATCCTCCAATTCTATAAAATTCATCAAGTTCATCGGTTGATATCCCGGCGCTTGAGATTCATTCTCAAACAATTGCTATCACACCAAGCTCCCACTCACTCTATGAACATGGGGATGAGCATCTTGACACTGTTCACGAAAAGGAATCGGACGAATTCATAAAGTCTAGTGTTGAGAACCTTGTCCCAATCCCGAGAGAGTCACGGGAACTTGACCATATGTGTGATTCTCTTCCCTCTCGAGTGTTCAAATGATCATTTGGAAACTTTTTCCGATTTTAGCAACGATTGTGCTTCTTTGGAAACATCGAGTATGTTGAGGCATCACTTCCACAATCGATGTCGATCATCTTCTTGAGGAGTTCTCCGTGAACTCACTCACATCAATCCACTCTTTGATTTCAAGCCGATCCGGGAGGCGAAAATCTCACCGACAATGATCGTTCACTTTCACTTCTTATTCCAACAAATCCAATAGAGAATGTTGATCACTTTGTTCCGAAACATTCAAAGCTACTTTCACCAATCCTCTATTTGAATTGACTCAATTCACTTCAATTTCGAGAATCCACTCTTTGATACCAGTTGAGGATAGTGATGAGCCACAATGGAACAAGAGTTCACAATTTTACTTCATGTGAATGATTCTCTTCGTAAAGAGTTCTCCGGTGAACTCTCTCATGACATATCTCCTCCGGAACATGATCATTTCTATTTTGATCTTGAGGATGATATTAGTTCGGAGGAAGGTGTACTCTATCATACGAGTTTGCCTATTAATGATACTACCCTCGCCCTTCCTCCCGATATGTCTACATTTGAGGATGAAGAATGGATCTTGATTGTTATCAAAATCTTTCTTCCTTTCCTCAAATATCTGGTGATTCTCCATCTTCACTCCTTCGGAATGAAGACACTATCTTTGACCCACATTTTTTCATTTATCATTTTTGAGCCGGTTCTATGTATATCTCATCGGTGTGGAACTTTCACGTGCTTCAAATGGTTGTCCAACCATCTTGAATGAAAGTCCGATGGAGATTGTCTTTTCACTTTGCTTCCCATGAACAAATGAATGCGGGATCGAGTCAAGCTAGCGACTCGGTAATCAAAAATAGTAGCTAAACATGGGTTTTCACCCATGTGTTCCACCTAGTGTGGGGAGTTGCCCATGTTATATATATATAAATTTGTCAAAAAAAAAAAAAAAAAAAAAAAATCCTTTCAAATAATGGCGTAGTATTTCCCTTTTACGTTCTTTGTTTCGGCATAATCAGCAGGTACTTTGAATATTGAGGGCAATATTCATTTCTAAGTGTGGGGAGAATTCTCACTGAATTTTATAATATAATTATACCAATTCCCCGTTTTTGGCCAAAATTTTTTTTGGAGTAAGTGTTTTGCACTTACTCAATTGGTTGTCGATCCGCCTTGTCTAATAAACTAAAGGATTGGCTAATCCGAGAGCAAACGGCTCTTGGTAAAGATATCTCAAATCCGTTGACGACTTGCAATTTGCCCAAAATTGTATGGTATTCATTCACCTTTTGTATGGTATCCCTTAATTTGCATAACTTTTAACACTTTTGTTTCGACAAAAGGGAGAGAAAAAGTAAAACTACAATTCAAGCGTTTAATTTTAGCTTTTCCTTAAAATAATTTTATGTTTTGTCATCAACAAAAGGGGAGATTGTTAATACAAATAAGCCGTAAAAACGTTTATTTATATTTTACGATCTTCTAATATTTTGTCGATAACAAAAGTAAAATCATATTAACGAAACAAATAAAATACGTAAATGGTTTGAACTAATAGTTTTCTAACATATTCACATTTTCACATAAAACACTTAAACAAGTATAAGTGATTTTATGATCTAGATATATATATGTACAACAACTAGTGTTTACATATTGGGTTAACAAGTATAAATGATTCTATACAACAACTAGTGTTTACATATTGAGTTAGCATGTACTTAAACTAAGTATAACTAAAATGGGTAAAAGCATGTAAATACTAAAATAAGGTAAAAACATGTAAATACTAAAATGGATAGAAACTAGCAAATGGTATTGAACCATAACCCATGGTTTTATATACCACTCATCTAAGTTCATTGTATCTAGAAAGAAAACCATGGATCAACCCATAACCCATGACCCATAACCAAAAATACCCATGGGCAAAGAGGAGCGTTCCACGGATCCCTAGCTTTGTGCTAGCCGGATCCCAAGTGGAAGGGATCCGTGGGATCCGGAAACAAGAGAGAATTTTCTATAAATGAGAGCCATTTCTTCCTTACTTGGCATCCCTTTACACATACTTCCTCCAAGTATTCTAACCTCTAACCTCGGATCCAAGAGATCTATGTAGCTTTTCTCTTTTGTTTTGTGTGATCTTGTAGGTTCCTCTTAAAGGAAATATCACCACATCTTAAAGACGTGCAAGCTCAAGTCCATGAGTTGCCATGCTTCGTCATCATCAAGACAACAAAGGTTCTCTTGTTGATAGTTCTTCCTTTCTCCATAGATGTTGGGTTGAAGGAATTAGTGAAGAATGCCGAAAGTGTCAAGATGAAAGCATTAGTGAAAAGTGCTCATCATCCGCGTCAAAGCATTAGTGAAGAATGCTTAAGGTGTCAAGACGAAGGCATTAGTGAAGGGTGCCAAGCATTGTGTCAAAAGGCATTAGTGAAGGATGCCGAAGAATCAAATCAAGTAGCATTTGGGAAGAATGCTTAGGTCGTATAATCGATGAGGTGCATCGTTATACATATAAGTGTTTATTTATTCACAAGGATGGTGATATCCTTGATGGTGTTGTAACAAGAGTAGATCTCCTTGATAATAGGTGTTGTGTCGTGAAGGGTAGTAGTTCCTCCATAATGGAACTAGGTGCTTAGCCTAGTACCTAATAAAGGGTAGGCGACGTTGTGATAGGATTAGTTCTCTAAGGTTTGAAAGAACTCGGTGGTTAGCCTAGCACCGTATAAAGGGTAGGCGACGTTGTGTTAGGTGTGGTTCGCCTTGGTGTGAAAGAACTCGGTATTTAGCTTTGTACCGGAAAAAGTTGTTAAGCGGCGTTGTGAAGGCTTCTCCGCCATAAGGAGATTTGGTGTAGTGCTTACGAACTCTCGAGTAGGTGACTCGGGGAGTGGAGTAGGGCAAGGAAGGTGTCCTTGTGGCGAACCACTATAAATAACTTGTGTCCCCGTGATGTGCTTCTACTTTTATCTTTCATTATATGTTTATATATCTATCTATCAACGTCCAACATAAACAACCAAATAGATTGACATAAGTCGATCTAAATATTTAAAAGAAGTTTTAAATTGGTAAAACTATTCAACCCCCTTCTAGTTTTCCACAAGATTCTTTACCGGAAATGCTAAGGCCATAAATTGATTCCATTGTTGAACTGGTGATGTAAGTTTGCTTCTTGGATGCCCAAGAAATTGCACCTCCACCAAGTAGGAATACCCACCCACCGGTAGACGAATTGTCTTCGATTATTCTTGATCCAACTTGCATCGGTGTATCCTTCTAACATTGAAGGATAACCAATATATGAGAGACTATAATCCATAGTTCTCTTGAGATACTTCATGCCCTCGAACGCTTGCAAGAATGAGCACTAGGATTGCTAGTATACCTGCTCAATTTACCCACTGCAAAAGCAATATCAAGTCTTGTACAAGTCATGGCATACATCAGGTAGCCACTTACCCTAGAATACTCAAGTTAAGATACAGCCTTGCCATAATTAGGCATCAGCTTCTCACAAGTATCCATAGGTGTACTCACAGGAGGACAATCAAAGTAATTGAATTTCCTCAACATTTTCTCAATAGAATGAGACTGAGAGATAGAAATTCTTTTACTTTCATGTTTAATCCTAATACCAAGGATAACATCAGCCTCCCCCATGTCCTTCATGGAGAACCTTGACGACAAAAATTCCTTTGTTAGGTTAACCTGATTTGGTCAATGCCAAAGATCAACATGTAATCAACATATAGACAAATGATGACTCCTTTACCAGATTCATCAAATTTGCTATACACACATTTGTCAGCTTGGTTAAGAACATAACCACTAGACAAAACCACTTCATCAAATTTTTGATGCCATTGTTTAGGTACCTGCTTCAGTCCATAAAGAGACTTAATCTGTTTGCACACCTTGTTTTCATTGCCAGGCATGATGAAGCCCTAAGGTTGGTTCATATAAACCTCCTCTTCTAATTCACCATTGATGAGTGTCTAAATACTCATCATTTTTGTACTGTTTAGAATGCCAAAAACATCTGAAAACACTCAGAAATGCATCAAAATGATGAAAATATCACAAATAAGTGTTTTATGTGTTTTAAATGCTAAAATATCAAAATCGAGATGAAAAACGATATCAAGTTTGCATAATTGGCGCTTTAGTCCCCAAGTTTCAAAAGTTGTCAAATTCAGTCCTTGGTAAATCAAAATAAAGAAAAATATCATTCAAGGTCCTGAAATATTCTAAGTTGTAAAAAATGGTCCTTGAATGAATCTTTGGTCAAATGGCGGAAAAGGTCCTTCAAGTTTGAAAATTGTCATAAATGGTCCTTGGATTTATTAAAATGGAATTTTATGCATAATGGTCCTTGTACTATTCAAAATGACAAGTTTGGTCCTTGTAATATCTTTGGATTGTTGGTGATTCAAATTTCTCAAAATGTAAAATTACAACTTTGGTCCTTGTATTATTAAACAAACCATTAGGACCTCTTTTGTATTTTGATCCTTGTCAAACCCAATAGACCCCTCAAGCACCCGTGACCCCCCAATTATGAACCCCGTCTATTATATCAAATGGTCAAAATAAGTGAAAACGCGCCCAAAACCACCACCATCGCTCACTTCCTTCTTCATCACTGTAAATCCAAAACCGAGTGGTTTTCCACTTTTCAACATTCCACTGTCTCACCACTTGTTTAACCACCCCCTCCACCTCCACAATCCCCCAAACTTCTTTAATTGCTTAAACCTGCTCTTGACTATTTTGGCGCCAAAAACTCCACATGGACGATTCTGATGAATTAGAGAGATCCAATGGCTCAAGAGAGGTGGGAAAGATTCAGATGTCGACACAAGAGTGGAAATGATCATTATAAAGAGAAAAGGAAGCAATATGAAAGAAAAAAGTAGTGTAATTTAATTTTCCTTATGTCGTTTTAATTATTTCAAGCTTTCCAGTTTATGTTTAAAACTTTCAAGTACTTGTTAAGTGTTTTTGAGTATATGTAAACCTTTATCAATAATAAATTTCAAGTTTCTTTTTCATTTACAGTTTATGTAAAATCTCAAGTTCAAAAGAATCTCAAAATATGTTAATATTATTTTTAGTTGTTATCTTGGACTGATAAGCTCACTTAAACTCCTAGATAGCTTCTAAAAGCTATCAGTAACCTTTAAAATCAGTTTAGAAACAAAAAGCAAAAATCACCAAAAATACAAATAAAATAGTTGAAAAATAAAAAATCCATGGAGATGGTGATCAAAGCTGGAGCAGGGTAAATCTTGGATTGCCTTGGGTTTAGAAGCTTAGTGGTAAGCTAATAGGGGTGATCTTTGGACCTTATTCTATGTTTTCAGCTCAATACAAGTTGTAAGCTCGTTACTCAATTTTGGCATTTCACTATTAGAGTTGTTAATTAGCTTAAATTTTTGTATGTTTATGTTTCTAAGTTGTATCTAAGTAAAATCAAACAATAAAACCAGTTGCTTGTTCATTAAAATTTATAGTTGCTAAAAATCTTATTTTCACAGTTAAAATAGTATAAGTGTAATTTGTTAGTTTAATGTTGTTAGTATTATGGTTTAATGCTTATTTAGCTTTAAAATATGATATTATAAGGTCTGTAATCCATGGTATGGTTTTAATCTGTGTTTTGTTTTGAAAAGCATCAAATCAGTCTGATAAAGTGGTGTTTGGATTTGTTAATTTATCTGTGTTATAGGTTGTTTGTATTATTGCTTGTGCTTGTCTCATATCACATTAGTTCTTAATAACCCACTGCAACAAAGAAAACCAGTCCTTATTTATTAAAAAGTCAAAATTCTCTTTAATCTCACCTTAGAACTTAACTGTTAGGATTTAACTTATCAAAATCATCATATTAGCTTAAAACTTGTTAACCTAGCTTAATTTAATCTTATTATAGCTTAATATAACATAGTTAATAAGTAGAATTGATTTAAACTTCATCAAAGTCAACCTAGTTCAATTTCTTAAAAAGTCAAAATATACCCTGTGCACAGTTTTATAATTGAACCTCAGCTTGTGAATTTTAGTTATTTGGAAAGCTAACCAAGCCATCTTAAGGTCCCAAGCTTAAAATTCAACTTCCTAGCTTATTTGGTAGGCCTGCAAGTGATTTTTAGTTTGTTCCATTTGACTCAGTATACACTGAGTCATCCTCAGTGGTTTTCCATTTTTTTATAAGCTCCTCATAAGCTCACCAGTGAATCCCACTGTGAAAGCTTTAGCTTTTTGGATAGCTTATCTGGTTAACTAGTTAGTGCCAGTCTTTATTTTCATTTCTTAGCTTATTTCAGTGCTTAAATATAAGCTTAAAGTTGCCTAGAAACCATAAAGTGTCCTGTGCAAACAGTGAAGACTTGTGCTTATTTTGATTTTGCTAAGTGCTTATTTATAAGTTATTGTGTTTATTCAGTTGTAATAACTAGCTTATTATCAGTTATCTAGCTTATTTCCAGTCTTCATTTGCTTATTTATTAGCTTATTAGCCAATTTGGCTTAACTTTGGTCTTATTTCCATTTCTAGCTAACTGTTAAGAAAAATAAGCTCTCACTGAGCTTATTAGTGATTTTCATAAAAAGTTGTAGTTATAAAAATTACTTATCTTAGTGTACTTAAGCAGTTTGTAAAAGAAAAATCAAAAAAATAAATAGTTTGCAAAAGGGAGTTCTTGGATTCGAACCTGCCACCCAAACTCACCACTCACACACCTCACCAACGCCTCTTGGGTCTTTTTTCTTTTTTTGCACTATCTAATACTTAACCCTGTTTTCCATTTTAGCTTATACGAGCTTATTAGCTTATTTCCAACTTTATTTAAACAAGCTTTTTCAACTTTTGTATTTTTCTTAACTTTGTATTAGTATAAAGTATTTTACAAAAAGTTTGATTTTTCTTAATAGTTTTAGTATTTTAATCATTTATTTAGTGTAAAATAGTATTCAATTCATAATAAAAAATATAAAAGTCAAAAAAATATAATTCTTTTTCTAAAATTTTCTTTTGTCATATAGGAAGTAAGAAAATTGTTTTACACTCGTAGGACTTTTATTTCACAAATTTTACGTTTTTACTTGCGCACTCGCGTAATTTTTATATATAACGCACGTTTTCATTTTAAGTCACGTTTTTAGATAATTTAAGTTTACGTTTTAATTAAAATAGTTTATTTAAGTTATTTTATTTTATAAATCAAAACATAATTGTAAAATAGTGATAGCATTTATTTAATGTATTTTAGCTTTTTAATTTTATTTAATTTGCATTTAAGCCCCTGTAATTTACAAAACTTTTCTTTAGGTATAAATATTCCAAAATCCTTACTGATCATTATCCTTAGTGATCATTCGACATCTGAATTTGTTCAAACACCATTCATCCTCCGTGGGACTTAACGACCCGGGAATCCACTATATTCCTCTGATCCTAATTGTATTGCTTTCTGAGCTGTTTTAAGTTTATTACGGTTGAGCATTCACAAGTGGTTAGCTTGTGTGATTAAACTTGACTGTTTGGAGCTCAATCAACCATTCAAAAAACCTGTTTTCACATTCATTTGATGAATAATCAGATTGTGAATTAATGCCAAAGCAATCAGCAGTTTTATGGTACTGATACGAGCCACAGGGGATAAGTATCAAAATAGTCTATCCCTGACTTTTGTTTAAAGCCTTGCATGACTAGTCTAGCCTTGAACTTTTCAATAGTTCCATCTACCTTCATTTTCCTTTTGAAAATCCATTTTCAACCCAAATGTTTGCAACCAGGTTGTAGATCAACCAACACCCAAGTGTTGTTGCTCATAATGGAATCCATCTCATCATTGATTGCTTCTTTCTAGAAAGCAATATCATGGGACTTCATTGCTTCTTCAAATGTCTTGGGATCATGCTCAACAATGAAGCAGTAAGAGTATTGGTCAGAGACCTCATCCCTTGTTCCTTCAATTAAATATAATTGACACTCATGTCTAAATGACTTTGGATTCCTGACCCTTTTGCTCTTTCTAAGCATAGGTTCGGGTTGTTGAACCATAACCTTATGAGGGACCACTGATTGTACTTTATCAGGGACCTCTGATACACCAATGTCATGAGTTCCATTAGGAATCCTCTGACTTGTTCTAGGGACTGATGAGAATCTATTCTCATCAAAGATTGCATCCTTTGATTCAATTATGGAGTTAATCGAAACATATTCATTAGGTTCAATAACATAGAACCTAAAAGCCTTGGAATGCTCAGCATATCCAATAAAGATGCATTCAATGCCTCTTTCACCAAAGTTTTCAACTTTTGATCAAGGAGTCTTACAACAGCCCTACAAGCCCAAACCCTGAGATAGTTCAGGTTGGGTTTCCTTTTAGTCCAGAGTTCATAAGGGGTAACCTTTTTCCTTTTGTTGGTAACTCTATTTAATAAATAGAAAAGTTGTTAACATAGCTTCACCCCAGAACCCTTAACTCAGTCTTGAATAGGACAACATGGAATTAACCATCTCCTTTAGTACCCTATTTTTCCTTTCAAAAATACCATTTTGCTGAGGAGTATAGGGAGCAATTGTTTCATGGATTATACCAACAGGCTAAAAATACAAAGTATCCATGTACTCATCTCCCCTATTAGTCCTTAATCTTTTGTTCAAGGACCCAAGTTGCAATTCAACTTTAGTTTTAAACACTTTGAATTTATCTAATGCTTCATCCTTAGTATGTAATAGATATACATAACAAAACCTAGAAGCATCATCAATAAATGTCACAAATTACTTCTTATTTCCCAAAGAGGAGTGGCATGCAAATCACACAGTCATCGTATTAGCTCCAAGAGCTTAGTTTCACATTTAACACCACGAAAAGGTTTCTTAGTTATTTTGGTCAACATGAAAGTTTTACACTTTTCAGTTTCCATGTCAAATGCTGGGATTAACCCATCCTTAGACATATCTTGCATCCTTTTATAGCATACATGGCCAAGTCTAGCATGCCATGGGATAGAGTCAGTCAGGTCAGTGGTGGTCATAAAGGCTGAATTATCACAAACATTAACAATGTTTAACCTGAACATTTGATTACACAAATATCCAAAACCAATAAATACATTACTTTTTGACAATACAAATTTATCAGATTCAATAACTTGTTTAAAACCATGATTATTCAAAACACTACTTGATACCAAGTTTTTCCTTATATCAGGAACCTGAATAACATTAAACAAAGTTACAATCTTTCCGAACTAAACTTAAGATCTACACAACCATGTCCATGCACTGTGGTCATTGACTCATTTCCCATGTGAAAATAGAACCATCATTCGGTGACTCATAAGTCTTGAACCAACTTCTATCTTTGCACATATGAGCAGTTGCTCAGTCAACCCACCACGCAACATCCTCATCCTGCACATAGTTAAATTCAGATACATATGTAATATAATAAACCTGAAGAGATTTATTAAACATATTCTGACCTTTCAGAGGAACTGAACCATTCCCTGATCTACTAGTGCCTAATTTATTGGTTTTACCACCTATCTTAACATCTTTGCAATCCCTTTTAATGTGACTAGATTTGCCACATTTCCAAAAGGTAGGTGTTGCCTTCTTGTTAGGGTATGCCCTTGTGTTATCCTAATGTTTACGTTTACCCTTGTTGTCATTCTACCTAGTCGAGTTGTTATGCTCCACCATATTGACGGCAGATGCACCAATAGCATTGCTACTCTTTGGCTTGTCATTATCCTGCACCCTGAGAGAATCCTCAATACGCAGATGACTGCCTAACTCAACAAGAGTTAACTCCTCCTTCTTATGTTTCAAAGTATGCTTGAAATCTTTCCAGGAAGGAGGAAATTTATCAATGACACAAGAGACTGAAATAGCCTCATCCATGTGCATTTTGTGTTGTGTAAACCTTCCAAGTATACGAAGAAGTTCATCATTTTCTGTATATCCCTTCATGCATAATTAGATTTTCTATTTATAGGAAATTACTCTGCACTAGTCAAATGGAATTATGAGGATTAATAGGCCCATTAATCGCCTCATAATTTTCCCCATTATAGTTAATAGTGGTTACATGACCTATTAATCGGGATCATTATGCAGTTGTAACTGCCACTTGAATAAGTCAATGCATGTTACAAGTTGATTCCAGTACTAGTAGCAGAAACTTGCCTACCAGTACTAACTTAGCACTACCAGCAGAAACGTGCCTACCAGTACTAACTTAGCGTTACGAGCAGAAACTTGCCTACAAGTACTAACTTAGCACTACCAGCAGAAACTTGCCTACCAGTACTAACTTAGCACTACCAGTACTAACTTAGCACTACCAGTACTAACTAACTGAATCTCACCACTATAGAGTCAGGGTGTTCAGGGACTTTAAGGGTGTACACTCTGTAACTCCTGACCCATTACCAGGTGTGAACTAATCCCTCATGTGCACTAAATTTTCCAACAGTTAGAGGTGTAGTCTAGTTGCTAGGTGATTGAGATTCTTTAGTGGATATGACATGTTCATGTATTCTGCATATGTTGCAACTTTGGACCAACACTCAGTCGCGTAGATGAGTTAGTTTCACAAGGGAATGCTTCACGAGAAAATACTCACATTCCTCAATACGGATAGATACTCTTTTTGGACATGGCTTGAATGAGTCTGGAGCATGAACTTCGCATTACCTTTTTGTCATCCTAGTAAAATGTTTAGACTGGTTTTGCCATTTATTAATGCTTCACAAGAAACATATTTGGATCCAGATAAGCTTCTCATTTAGAGTGTATTTCATCTTTCAGAATGAGCCTTCAAGCAAGCTTCATAAGAAAAAAATTAAGTCTCCTTCAACATTAAATTTTTTAGTTAATAAGGTCCAATTGCGTCGGCTCGTTAGCTTGTTTAGCATTAAGGAATCGTTTCTTTTTTATGTGTATAACTGTATATATATCTATATATGTTGCTTCAAATAACCAAACAATGATGTTGCAACCTCTAATGTGGATTTATCGTATTTTATGGTTATGTCGTTCTTCTTCAGCCTTTTTTGGGTAAAAGGTCAAAAGACACGGTAAATATATTACTCCAAAAAACGTTTAAGTACAAAGGATATGGGTGAATCCCATATCTCAGCCCGTTACATGGGCGAAAAAGCTTACATAACATGATACTTCCTATTTTCTAAACAAGAAAATAAACCACTATTCAAACGGTAATAATAGACTCCTACGAAAACAAAATTACTTCCTACCAAGGCCTTGGAGCTTAGTATCATACAAAGCATCCAAATTCCCTGAAAGATCGTAGACCTGATCCGCATAGTCATCATAATCATAGTCATCATAATCATCTTCAAGATCGTGACCACTACCAAATAGGTTTATTGACTCATCAAAAGTGTTCACAACCTCCTCTTCATCACTTTCAAAATAAACAATCTCTCTCACCTTAGAAAATGGGTTAACCCTCTTAGTAGAAGAAGTAGACGGAGAAAAAGTAGAACTAGACTTACTAACCGCGGCGTGCACACTCTCTTTCACAACACTCGCAAGTGGTTCTTGTGCTACATTACCAGTCTTCTGAGACCCATCCTCCTTAGCTTCCTTTTTATTACCCGGATAATCAACCTTTTTAATAGGATAACCATCATTATCTACAAGAGTAGCTTTTTCATCAATAATTTGATGGGTTGTACACTTGTATTAACTCAGGATCATTGAAATCAAACACAAATAAGATATTTGTTATATGAGAAAACTGTTAGAATTGATATCTTATGATTGATTACATGTTTCCTATTTATACTATACCAACCGACACAATGAACCATTGTGATGGTTCGGTGGTGGTTACACCATAACTGAAAAGACATACCTTTTCAGTTTATGACAATTACTAACTGGTCCCTGTATTATAGTTTCTATGTATTGCGTAATTGGTCCTTTAACCTTATTTAACTATAGAATATATGAGGCAATGATCGGGATTATCTCAACATTAACCCCCTAATCTTGATAATTCTGAAGGAGATTCTTCACACCAAGTATTTGTCGCATTGTGACAAAACGTATCCTTGGTAGTGCCTTTGTGAGTATGTCAGCCCTTTGTTCTTCTTCGCTGATGTGCTCAACTGTTAAATCTTCCTTCTCAACGCATTCTTGAATGAAGTGATATTTTGTGTCTATGTGCTTGCTTCTTCCATGAAATGATGGATTCTTTATGAGTACTATTGCTGATTTGTGGTCCACATAGATTGTGATATTTTCTTCATTAGAGTCTGTTATCTTGTTTAGAAGCCTTTTCAACCAGAGTACTTAAGTAGCTGCTGCAGTTGCTACAATGAAATCTGATTTGCAAGATGATAAGGCTACTGTTCCTTGCTTCTGAGTGCTCTAGGTTATAGGTGAGTTTCCAAAGTAGAACACTATTCCTGTAGTCCCTTTTCTTTCTTGAGTGTTGACACCATAACTGTTGTCACTATAGTCTTGAATTTTGTTTCCATGATGCCCGTAAGTTATACCATAGTCTTTGGTTCCTTTGATATAACATAGAACCTATTTTATTTCTTTCATATGTTTTTCTTGAGGTTCCTATATGAATCGACTAAGTAATCCCACTGTAAAACTTAAGTCTGGTCTTGTGTGTAACAAATATCGTAAGCATCCTATTATGCTTCGATATTCCATAGGATCTACAAATTTTCCTTCGCTTATCTTTGTCAGCTTTATTCATGGTTCCATAGGTATCTTTGCATAATTGCAGTCCAACATCCTTATGTTTTTTAGTATCTTAGTCGTGTATCCTGTTGATAAGGATTTAAAACGTACACTTTTAAGGGGTCATTTAAGCCCTTAATCAACCACCTTTATATCCGTTCTTGCTAATTTTGTTCCTTTTCACTTTTTAGGTCTCTTGGAAGCAAAATCTTGGAAAGATGCATATTTGGACGAAAAGGGTGAAAACATGAAGAAAATGGCAAAGTCAAGATCGAAAGCCACTAAGTGCTCAAATTGAACTGAAGGGGTCCAATTAAAGGCGACACCGTCCCTCTATCTGATTTGATAAAACATATAAACTAGGCGGCTCGGTTGGAATTTTTACTCATACAACCCGACAAACCGAGCTTTGAAGGCGAAGGCGTCACTCGACTTTCATCTCGGGACGGTCTAAATCTAGAATCAGACGAGGTCCCACTTAAAGACTGACGGCGTCAGAACTCTAAGTTGACGTCGTCCCATCGATGACTTGGACAAGTCGAAAAAAAAATGACGGCGATATGACGGGGTCCCACCTATAAGGCGACGCCGTCGCACTTGTAAATCTATATATAGAATTCGATTTTCCTGCATTTAAATAGGTAGACTTTTGGAGTAAAAACCCTAAACGTTTGTAGTCCGAATTAGACAGTATCTTAGGGTCCCAAACTGTTAGGATTCAGAAAATCCATAGTGAAGAGTCGGTCACCCCAACTATTATCTAGCATAAGTTAGCTCGTAGACATATCGTTATTTACGTGTTTATTAGTGTAGTTTAGTTTAGAGTAACACCGTGGAGGAAGGATTGGTCTTTACCCACTGTATGCCCGATCCACATCCGGCGGAGGACGTATTCTTTCAGTAACTATAAATACCCCTTCCATCCTTGGAAGGGTGGCACTCAATCTAATCTTTCTTTTTTGTTGAACTTTCTCTCACTAGTTTCACCTACTGCTCTTTCTCTCTCTAAAACCATGGCTTTCTTGTATCATCACCATCCAAGACCACCCGAATCATCATAACACAATACATGTAAGATCCTACAAATGGTACCAGAGCCAAGGTTATTGTGGTGTGTTGATTTATTGTGGTTTTTGGATCATGTAGTAAACTGTTTTTTTGTACCTTTTTGGTCGGAATAATATTTTTGATACTTTTGGGAAAACAGTTTGTTTACAAGTTTTGTATCCTGTTGGTCTAAAACAAAAAGTCATATGGTCTTTTATTGATAACATATCTGTCTTGTGTCATACCTGTCCATCCAGATCTTGTTCTTAACATTTTTTTGTGACGTTTTGTACCATTCCGTGAAAGATTATGTGGTATTTTGGTCGGATTCCTGTGGTCAAACATAGTCAAAACGGGTCATCAAGAAAGCATTTTTATGCTGTTTTATGGTCACATATTTTGGTATCTTGGTTTATGATAAAATGGGTCAAAAAGATGTTTTATTATGCATTTTACGGGTTTAATATGAAGATGGTCGGAAAACATGGTCGGAAAACTCATCGGAAAAAGTCAGCGAGGTCAAAACCTAGTTTTCACGCATAAGGAGCATCTTGATGATATTTACGCATAATCGTGAAGTTATGCGTAAGGAATGGTTACGCATAAAAGTCAAAGGGTCAAAACCCTATTCTTACGCATAAGGAGCATCTACAGAGTTATTTACGCATAGCTGTGAAGTTATGCATAAGGAAAAGCTTACGATTAAACTGGCTTTACGCCTAAGCAAGGTTACGCGTAAAAAATTTTACGCATAAGCCTTGGATTACGCATAACTCCAGGTTACACATAAGGAAAATAATAGTTACGCGTAAGTACTTGTTTACACTTAAGAAAGAAGATGATATGCGTAAAACTGAAATGAAAAAGTTATGCGTAGACTTGTACCTAAAAGTTACGGGTAAATAGACCATTGACCACAATACCAAAACAAATATACCAAGACTCATTAACCTCAGATCTGATTCATCATCACTGGTCATGAAAGCCATTCGAACCACATCCATATCAAACTATTACACAACCCCATCTCATGTGGACTCGAACATATGTTAAAAGAATCTCAGATTTATTCGTGTTTCAAAGGAATACTTCAAGACCAAGTAGGTCTATCACACGATACCACATCTTCATAGATTCAAATCATCCCACTCTAAGTTTCGAACATAATATGAGTATAATGAAAAGGTTTGTAGATCTCAGTTTTTGTGAAACTATTACATAGATCTTTAAGATCTTGTGAGTTTTACACTTATACATCATAGATCTTGGACTAGTGAAAGAATTTTGTTTAATGAGACCTCAGTTGGTTAAACCTTTTTCAATCTTCTAAAAGATTATGTCTAACATCACCATCATCGATCTCTTTCGAAGGATAACTTCATTTCATTTTCGAAATAATTAAAGAACGTGTTATAACATATATGTTATTCCCGCTCCTTAGGTTCGGTATAAACTTCAAAACCAAAATGATAAACAAACATAAGGTTACCTACCTGTGGTACAACCTTGAAGCTGGTCAAAATCTTGCCATCTCTGTGGCTCTATCGACATCTATCCATCCCTGTGGAGATGTGTGTATGACGAGCTAGACTCAGTTGAGTTGGAGGATGTGTAATGATAAGGGTTGGATGATGGTTAGATGAGATTGATATGAGGTATGATCTTGAATGAATCTGTGAGAAGTTATGAAAGAAAAAAAGGGAGGCGTAATATTTAAGGATATGTTTTAGGGTTACGGTTGAGATACGGTAAGAAAATGATATGTTTTATAACCGAATTTGTGGAAATTGTGTTGGGTCGGATGGGTTACTTGGTTATTGGATCGGTCTAGGGATGTTACTACTTGGGCCTCAACTCGATTTTGGGCTGAAGTAAATATGGTGTACGATGGACTGTTATAGGTTGTGAGTTGCACTCATGTGTGCTATCCGAAATTTCTCAAATGAATTGTTGGATACAATTATTCAAGGTTGTTTTTATGAGTTGGTATTTTGGTATGATTAATATTTCACGAAGGATACAAATTCACGGCTTGATCGAAAAAGTGAAAAAATGACTACGGGGTTTGTGTACGGTTTTATTGAAGTGACGTTATCTTCATATGTGGTCATTACTATTAGCGATGAATCAATGGAGGTTCAATTTGCAATTCCATGAGATATTCGGCGCCACAAATGTCAATGATACTTCACGGTCTATGCAAAATCTTTCTAAGAATAGTCGTGTCGACCATGATTTTTTCCAAGATGTTTGTTTATGACAAGAACTTGTCGATATACTACTTGACTTAGTATGGTTTGTGAAGCTGTCTACATTTGGGTATAGAATTTTTCATGGTGGAGAAGAATCGTTGAAGAACCAATGCATGTTCCCTTAAAACAAATATTCACCGAAACCAAAGTTGTCATAACACATTCAAGCTGAAATTGTTTACGGTTTTGTCTTGATTTTGTAAAATCCAGCGAAAGAAATTATTTCTCGGTTTAAATCATAGACTTGTAAAATCCCGTAACAATGGAAACATCCTAGTAAAAGTAATGTGCATTTCGAGATATATCTTGCGGTTTATTCTTGGTTTTGTAAAATCCCACGAAGAAACTATTTCGGGTTTAAACCATAGAACTTTAAAATCCGTATTGATGGACCATCACGGAGAAAGGAAGGTGTATTTGGATCTTATCGATCTTTGGTACTACGGTTTCTACTTTGAAGAAGGATAAAAGGTGTACTTCATGAATTGGATGTGTGTTTGGATATTCGTCATGGCGGTTTGGTTATTACATGGTTTTACGGGGTTATGTGCTTCTTACCATGGTCGGGATGAATCCATTATCATAGTTCACTTAAATCGTCAAAGGAGGCTAGATTTGAACTTTTAACCAGAAGATGTGACAACGGCGTTAATTCAGTCTTATTTATTTGAGGTTGAAGTGAAATATCACGGGCAAGTGTACTTAGTATCTGAAGGTATCGGGGATGGTTGGATGAAGATTCTTCAAGATCGTTGTTCGAGCTTATTTTCAAAAACGAAGACTTGGAAATCTAGTTATTGTTGGGTGTCTTTTACCTTTTCTTTTACCTCTTGGGGGAATTGGGCTCATACCACTACAAAATAACTATCACTTTAAGGAGTTACGTTGTAGTGCTCAGTGTCACATTCAATTGTGGATTTTCAAGAGGTGATGTACATCTTATACTTGATGGTTAGTTGGTTGAAGAGTATAGAGTACTTAGAGAGTACTTAGAGATGCTAATGGAAATCGGCACCGCTCTTTGTTACATATGTGCAAGTTTAAGTCACGAGTTCAGGTTAGTTTACTTGAGGTCAAATTCATCATATTGGGTTATCTCCATCATTTGTCACTACAAAGAGCCTCTTGAATGATAATGGCGGTTGATTACAAGTTTTGCCAAAGAGAGTTGAAAAGAGAGATTATGACGTTTGAACACATCGATTCAGCCTCGTTCTATAAAGAAAAGAAATGTATGCGCTTGATGCGCATTATCTTGGAAGAGAAATCTTCTTATTATGACCATTCTCATCAACATGCTTCATACTTTTCCATGCGCTTGGTCATCAAGTGAACCGGGCTACCATTGATTGTTTTCTTATTCCACTTGCTCAACTATAATGAAGATGGAGACATCATGTGCTAATATTGCGGGGGAGAAGTGTGAGTAAACTACATTTGGTTAAGATATTCACTTATTCAATCAAGAATGGCAACTCCGTATGCAATTCTTGAGGGGGAGAAAAAGTGTTAATTACTGCATGGTTGATTGATTTCTGAGATAAAATGGTCAAACGGCTCCAAACTCATGTAAGAACCGAGCTTCTTCTTATCGGGTCATCTTTACATGGAGTTTCTTCTAAGAGCCATTGGTTGACATCTTCACTCGGACTGATGAGTCTATCGACAAAGTGCTTCCGGTTAATGCTTCAAGTACACATCAACATGATGATTCCAAACATTCTCTCTATTCTTGTTTGATGTGATTGGTAGTTTGGTGTTACCATCTTGTGTGTTCGTTGCGGCTTGATTGCTGATTTCCTTGATGAACATCTTTCTGTTCTTGTTTGATTGGGAGGGATTTTAGTGAAGGGGATTTGCAAGATGTAAGTTAATTGGGATGCTTTTTGGTGTGAGTTGAAGATGTTAACTATCTATTCCTTAACTGAACAATCTTGAAGAAGGTCGAGTCTACAGTCTGTTCTACATTTTCTACTGCATGTTAGAAGACTAAAGACGAGTTGCATTTGTTTATCCAAAGACTTCTTCATATTCCGGGCATTGTCAGTTTAGGGGAGAGCACTAATTGGGGGAGGGTGAAATGTTTGATTTAATCCCCAATTAGACTTGCTCATTCTATTCTTCAACAAGACTTCAAGCGATCTTCTCAACAGATTTCTAGTATAATGGCTTATAATATGTTGCTGATTCTGAAGTATCAAAACCAGCAAGGGGGAAGGAGACAAGCATCTAAACGCGAGTAAACTTGATGAGCTTAATACTTCTAAGTAATTGAAGATATCCCACGAAGACAAATGTTATTACCGCAGAGAAACTCAAGGTTTGACTCATGGTGAGTAAACTTGATGAACTTAACTCTTCTAAGTAATTGAAGATATCCCAGGAAAACAAATGTCATGACCGCAGAGAAACTCAAGGTTTTACTCATTAAGGCGTTTAGTGCTATTATTCCAACGACGTGGGGGAAGTGATGTAAGAGAAGTTTATGAAGATAAAAAGAGGTACACAAGTGTGTGATGGTCTTGATGTTATCGCAATCATTAGGGAGAGAGAATTGTGTACATTGGGGCGCTCAATTTGTCTCGATTGAGGGCTTAATCGATGATTCGAGATATAATCACTCATTCCTGTTGACATCCAGAGATTGTCACCCGCAGAGATAATCGATGATTCGCTTGCTTCTTCAATGTTATCGATTATTCTCTCTTTGGGGAATGTGTGTACTTGGTCCTTGAGCTTCATACACGATCATCGGGAAGAAAGCCATTGTTTACCACAAACATTGAGGAGGTATTTTCTCTTGGGCATGATGTGTATTCGGAGATTTCTTGGATATTTGTGTACTTGGTTCTTGAGCTTCATACACGTTCATCGGGGAAGAAAAATGTGAACATGGGAAGGTGTTCTTCATTCCCTCATGAAGTGTATTCGGAGAGTTCTTGAGCATTATACTAAGAGACGGACTGCATCATTTCAACTACATGGGGGAAGTGGTCTCTTGACACCTTTTGGAATGGATTGCGTCAGACTTCAGTGGAATGAAATTTGAGAAGAGTTATTTATGTGTGGGATGATACGTTGTTGTTCTTCTATTGGATGATAAAACCTCGAACGATGAATCACGGTGATTATTCTTAAAAGGAGCAGCAAGTTCGATGATAATGGTGTGCTTCTTTATGCACCTGGCTAAGAGATGCTTGAAAGAAAGCTTTGAATCTGCTCAGCTAAAGGATTTTCGGTTTGGGGGGAAGCTGCCAAAGTCTCACTTTCAGATGGTTCAATTTCTTTCATTTCAAGAGCCCTTAGAAGCTTTGGTGGTGAATGTTTAAGAGATGATGATCTCTATCTTCTTCAACGGGGCTGTTCGATATCCTTATCTCTGTACTCGTATCATCATCTTCTTTAACTATATCATCTTCTCTATCTGTGTATATATTTATCAGAAAAAGAAAATACAAAAATATAAAACCTTCAAAATCCATAAAAATCGAAAATTTGAAAAATACCAAAATATGTTTTTTCTCATGACATGTATTCATTATCGATAACATCTACGGTCTTAGAAATGTCACTCAATAATGGCGGGACCATAGATGAAGTTCGAAGCGGGATGTGTAAATATTCTTTTCTTAACATGTCAAAATATGGCTTACTGATTATTTGGGATCAGAACCGGGCTTCAAAAATGGCTTACTGATTATTTCAGATCAAACCGGGCTTCAAATGATGGCTTGCGATTACTTGATCGTGACCCGTGCTTTAACTATGGCTTGCTATTATTTCGAGATAGCAACCCGTTCTTTTAAAGGAAGGAAAGTCTTTGCGCTAAACCTATTTTCAAAATATTTCAGTACACTTATCCTAAAAACAAAACAAGGAAAGTATGTCGAAGGGCTATTGCTCCTACACAAATGTTTTCCGTCTAAAATTTTCGAAAAATATTTGGTGTTTTCTAAAATGGTGGTAAATGAGTTGCTTTTAAAACAATCGATTCGAGTTTTTGTAAAATTGAAAACTCAATCAATGACTTCAGTACTTTTAAACTTTTCATAAAATGAGTCATGGATTGAGGGGATAATGTTTTTTCAAATCTACATCATCTAACGGGCTTTCTAAATTATCCTAATATGCTAAATTAAAATGATGTTAACCTATGTTGAAGGACTAGGTGCCTAGGATATGATTGCTAGGATTAGATGATTAGAGTTTGATGAACACATTATTCCTATACATTTATATGATCTGATTGATATGTTGCATTGACTTTTATTAGTCGATTGTTGTTTGGGTGATGTCGACCACCATATATTTGTATGTGTGTTCACTAACGATGCGGTATATTGGTATAAAAGAATGTTCCCGATCGGGATCCCACAATTGAAGATGATTGGATGCCGAAAGGAAAGGGTAACTATATCTTGGGTTGAAAAATGAAGAAACGAAGCTTAATTGGACTTCTATGGAGAGTTGGCATAAATGCAACGTAAGAGGTCTCAACGCATTAGCGGATGGTTTTCTTCTAAGTGATTGAAGAAACGGAGCTTAATTTGACCTCGGTTGGCATTCAAAATGCAACGAAAAAGAAGTCTCACCGCATCGCAGATGGTTTTCTTCCAAACCCTCAAAGACAACAAAACGAAGCTTCTCATCCACCTAACGTATCTTTGTGCAGGGATAATAGTGATGATACCATTTTTCTAAAACTTTGAATAATATTGCTTTTGAAAATGGAAAAATATTGTTTTGAAAATAAATTGGACTTAATTTTGTAAATCACCGGACTTTATTTTTTCAAAACTTGAGTCACTCAATCATCTACTACGGTCATCAATTGAGGGGGAGAGTGATTTAAAATAAAATATTTTCAAACGATATTTCTTCACAAAAAGTCCGTTTGTACAAAATAAAGTGGTGATCCAAAAATTTAAAGTTATGTCATGGTATGATTTTTCTTTAGAATCAAGATCTTTCAAAATGAAATTTTTTCTGTTCTTGTTTGATTGTGAAATTGTTTTATTTTACTTCATGATCTCTTAAAAACTATCATACCTGACACTAACAATCTTTAATGTTTTAAACTGTTCCTTATCAGTCATTTTTCAAAATTAAATTTTGCCACGTCTTTCCCGAAAATCTTATTTAAATCTGGCCACATATTCTCCCATGTTTTTCTAAACCTTATTAAATCACTTGGTATCCAAAATCTCAAAGGGTTTGATATTTTTGATCGGGGGAGAATTTGTGATTTAATAATGAAATTTGATAAATGATGATCGATTTGATGAAAATGTGCAGGCTGCTCTCTCAGATGTGCTAAACGCTTTCGAATCTCGAAGCACATATTGAGGGGGAGCAAATGGTTTCTTAAATGGCATGTGTGATCGTGAAAGTACTTATAAGAACTCTTTCCTCTATGTGATAAAATGTTTTAAAATATCCTACGCACATATTAAGGGGGAGAATTTACCAAGAAAATCAAATGGCTTTTTCTATGAAAATTGTGATCAAGAATATATTTCAAAGAACTCTTGCCTCCATGTGCGAAACAATTTCAAAATCATATGCATATGTTGAGGGGGGAGCATTTCTAAAAGATCAAAAATAGTTAAGGTACAAAATGCTTTGATCTCGTATCACAAGTACCTTGATTGATTTTCCAAATGATTTTTCAAATGGTTTCAAGAAGGAATAAACTATACCACAAGACCGACCTTTTACTTTATGCATTGGAGTTATAAGGATGGTAAGGTTAGGTATTAGTTCCCATGATCCCGCCAGAGCTGGAGGGATCTACCCAGGGATAATCCACTAGATAGTGTAGAGTCCTTAGGTATATTGAGAAAAGGAGAAAAGTGAGAAATGGGAAGAGTGCGGACTGAGATAGAGCTAGTACTGGAATAAACCCAACAAGGTTCTAGTAATGAAGTCTCGGTAAGCACTGAAGGGGTTAAAGAATGAAAAAGAATTGAATGTGAAAAGGGTGAAAAGAAATAGCCCTCCAATAAAAACAACCTTAGGGCAGAAACCGGGTTCAATACATATGCTACTGGTGGTTACTCAGGTAACACTAGTATTGAAGACAAGACATCATGGACCAAGTGATGCACTGCACTAAACTTCCCAAGCTACTCAAGTTCCTCTTAAAAGGACTTGTTTCATTCTCACAGGGAACCTACATAATCTATCGACTTTTTCTTAGAGATGGTTGATATTGAAGAAGGAGACCCTCTCCCTAGTCTCCGACATAGGAAACCAAATGTGCACTATTCAGTCTAGGGCCAAGAGATCATTCACAATATCTCATTAGGACACAGAATTAATGAAGACTTGATGTTTCACACAATGAGGAAAGTGAGAATATATATTAAGAGTCCTACGCATTATCCTTGTGGTATTGCCAGAACATCCGAGTGATATATTAAATATTCACGATGAAGATGGAAATCCTTCTAGAGTCAACATCAAACAAGCTCTTGGTGGGTGACATGTGAGATCTTGCAAAAGATCAAGCTTGTGACAACTGGATAGAAACGATGGGGCGATTCATTCTTGAATCTACCTTGGTCCAGGAAATGAATTGACGGATACCTTTGAAAAACCGGTCGTTGTGCTCAAAAATACTTTTCTTTAGCACGTCGATTGTGTATTATGTTTTCAAAATTAAAGGGTATTTATGATTGATAATTGATTTTTCATAAAACCTTCGTTGTATTGCAAAACACTTTCTATTAAGCAATACACGATTGTTTTCAAATCACTTTTCATCAATCAGTGAATCTCAATTCGCTGGTTCACTCACTCCGTGTTGTCTTCTTTGAGACGTTCCGGTTTGAGAACAACTAGAGCACCGCGAAACCACCGAAGGAGATTCTTAGGAATCCTTATCGATCACAGGCGGTACTTGTATCGATCAACGGGGCACCGTGGGCGTGTACCTCAATTCAACGAAGTGATCAAAGACACTTTCGTGTGTTTTATTGCTAACTGTTGTTTGCGGTACATTTGACGGTTGCGGTGATCGTAATTGAGGAGTCAATCCAAAGCCGCATGCTCACAAAGATCCACACTTAATTGAAAAAATCATGACCGGTGCATATCCACAAAACACGGATCGATATTTTTATACTATGTCTCGCTACATCGCCGCAAATATCATGAACCATAAAGCTTCCGCTACTCGATGAAAAGATGTCATGATCCGTAGAAGTGTGAGCATGTCGGTCCATAAGTCACAACTTCACATGATGGCAACACAACAAAGGGTGATCTAGAGATTTAATGTGGTCACGATCTCAATGAAAGCTCGAAGATCATCATGATGTGGATCAATTCAAAGACCTCCACCGAAAGTACAAAACTATGCGGACTATGAAGAGTCACTGCTAAAGTACAAAGATTACGGAAGTGAAGAATTGAAGTTTACGAGCTTGGAACTAAAGACAAAGAAAGAATGCTAGGATGAAAAATGTATTTCATGGGGTGACCTCCCTTAGGGGGAGATTGTTAGGATTCAGAAAATCTATAGTGAAGAGTCGGTCACCCCAACTATTATCTAGCATAAGTTAGCTCATAGACATATCATTATTTACGTGTTTATTAGTGTTATTTAGTTTAGAGTAACACCGTGGAGGAAGGACGGGTCTTTACCCACTGTATGCACGATCTACAATCGGCGGAGGACGTTTTCTTTGTAACTATAAATACCCTTCCATCCTTGGAAGGGGTGGCACTCTCAATCTAATCTTTCTTTTTTGTTGAACTTTCTCTCACTAGTTTCACCTACTCATCTCTTTCTCTCTCTAAAACCATGGCTTTCTTGTATCATCACCATCCAAGACCACCCGAATCATCATAACACAATACATGTAAGATCCTACACAAACCCTATTTTACACATCGAGATAAGTGTTTTAATCCAAAGTATCATTATGTCTTCAATTGATTATGTGTATGCTTGCTTGTTTAACATGTCTAGATAAATTTCTTGTGTGTTTGCTTAAATCTATGAAATCTAGTTATTAATTATTGTTAGGTTGTCTCTTATCTTAATTGTAATTGGCTTAGAAGTGCAACTAGGCTATCATTGTATTTAATGCTTAAATAATCTTTGTAAAAGTTGGCTTATGAATAATCTAGTGGATTTTGTAGGCTAAACCCAAATGTGACCTCAAAGAGTTAGGGCAAAGGCACACCCTATGACCTTAAGAAACACAACGCGTTAAGAATAAGGTGTGACAATTCAACCATCAATAAAAGATAACTAGGGATTAATAGTATCCAGGTAAACACATTTTTTATCATCATACGAGCACACATCAAATAGACATAGCTACGTGTAGAATTAGATAATTAGATAGTAGAAGTAATCGGTAGAAGTACTACCCCCCAACCAAGTGCCCTGAGATTTTACCCTTAGCTTTCTAAAAAAACAGAAAAAGATAAAAAAGAATCATCCTCAACCCCCACCTTAGCGTAATACATTTCTTGCTAGCATTCCTATTCCCCTAGAGAACGATATTAATCCCCGAGGCTCACCCAATACTACACTACAACGATTAGGTTCACTGCCTAGGGTGTTGAAAAAGTTGCTTGACGAAAAGGAAGTTCCTTTGACCCCGAACGTGCTTCGTACACGCATCCAGGTTTTGGCGCCACTGCCGGGGAATAAAATAGCTAGTTAGATTTCTATCTCATTTAGGTTCCCTTTCTTGATTCCTATCAAGTAAGATTTTTTCTCATTTTTAGCTTCCTTGTAGTCTATCCCCCTTCTTCGTGACTTTGTTCGTAGCCCCATCACTTTTCATCATGGAAGGTGATAACCCACCACCACGTCACCCTATTCCCATCGACCCACCACCAATTGACCTGCCAAGAGGCTGTAATCTTGGTGAATACTATAGACCGAGCCACCAAGGCTATAGGAACACCATTGAGCTCCCCGATGAAGCTTAAACTACGGCCCTGCGATCTGACACCATCTGGTTGGTGCAAAATGGATGTGCATTCCATGGACTTCATTCCGAAGATCATAATCAGCATCTCAAGGACTTCTTTTACATTGTTGATTCCATCGACCTTGATGCTACCACACGGGAGACCACGCATTTGCGTCTCTTCCAATTCTCTCTACGGGACCAAGCTAGTAATTGGCTTGAGTGACTTCCCGCCGGATCCATCTCAAGTTGGGATGATCTCACCACTCGTTTCCTCACCCAATTTTTCCCACCGAGGAGAACTACCAAACTTAGGAATGACATCTTGATGTTCCAACAACGTCAAGTCGAATCTCTCTATGAGGATTGGACTCAATTCAAGGACTTACTTTATAAAGTCCCTCATCACAACATCGATCTTTGCCTTCAAGTCCAAATCTTTTACGATCATGTCAACTTCTCAACTAGGCAAACCATCGACCAAGCGGCCGGTGGCAAACTTAGTGAACTTATCGCGAAAGAATCGTGAGGTACAATAGAGGACCTTGCCCTCTATGAAAGCGAAAGCTGGAATGACCCCCATAAGTTGCCCAAAACCGTCAAGGCAATCTCCTTGCCTCATATTGACTCACAAACTTCCAATCGCAGGATGCTCAAACTTGAAGATCAAGTCAAATTCCTAATGAGCTCCTACGAGAATCCTAAGTCTTCACACAAAGTAAGCACAATCAGTCTACCTTGTGAATTATGTAGTGGTCCCCATGACACTCGTGATGGCACAAGACTCTCCGAACAAGCTTTTGCGGACTACGTCTCCACGCGTACCGATGGAGCGGGAGAGAAGTGGTACACTTTCAAGCCCGAGCAAAACAACTTAGGAAATTTCTACAACCCTTCTTGAAGAAATCACCCTAACCTTAAGTGGAGCCAAAATTCAAATCCGCCCCAAAACTCATCTAGTCCACCCAATATGTCCTACAACAACCCTCGAAATACTAGGAATTCCACTAATCTCGAGGCAATGGTGACGTTGGTGACATTGTTGGTGGTGTTTGTACAGTTGATTGAGTAGGTAAGGGAGGTGGAAGTGCAGTTGATAGTGAAGATGCAGTCATTGGAGGAATAGTTGACGTATCTTGCTGAATGCTGACATTATACATGGATTGTGCGGTATCTAAGGATTTGTCATTAATGAATTGATTACCAAAAGAGAAATCTTCATCAAGATTCTTAAGTGAGGATAGAGAGTTAGTAGACAGATTTGGTTCATCCATCTTCAAGGTCTCATCGATCTTGTCTCAAGGTTCTCCTGCGAGCCTTTTTGTAACAGAGTGTCAACATTCTGCCGATTGAGTCTCACTAAGTGTAGGAGTTTCCTTAAACGCTTTGAGCACTTTGACCACCCAGTTGTTCTTTTGCATGAGATGATTCTCGTTTCTTCTCTTCAGCTCATATTGATTTGTGGTGCTTGATGGAGATGATGAGATAGTTAAAAGCATGTGAGCAGCTTGTTCAGTTTCAACATTTGCCACCCCTTTACCCTTGTCATGTGTAATTGGGGTTGTTTGTCGAGGTAGTTGAGCGGGTTCTCTTAACATAATTCCACCTACTGGAGCTTTCACATTCTGACTTTCTAGGCTTTGCTGAATTCCAAGTTGCAGATCAGCATCATCTTGATCAGTTAACCTGGTAACATTCCTTGGTATCTCAGTGTTCTCACCAATTTCCTTTTCCACTTTCTTCCTTTTTACTTTCGCTTCTTGGATGCGTGTCGATGCTTGTGACCTTTCAAGTCTCTTTTAGGAAGAGGCATAGGATGCTTTGTGGTGACTTGGTCATGGGAGCATTTGGTTGTAGAGGAGAGGTGTGACATCGTGAGAGTTTGGTTGCCCTTTTCTTGTATTGCTTGAAGTAGTCCTTCTTCTTGATATCTTCTGTGAGAAGACAATCAGGAATTGGCAATCCAAATACTTCTTTATCCGTACCTCTAGGAACATATTTCAGGTTTCCTAAAACAAATTCATCTTCTGCTTTGTGTTAAGTTGATTCAGACCTAGGAGTGAAGTTGTGATTTTGTTGCAAATACTGGATAACAAGCTTAGAAAATCTGATGCTGGGAATTACAAGCTTGTTCTGTTTCTTTCGACCTTGAGCATTGTTCTGGAAATAGGTTCTATCAGATATGAATGTGTTCATTGATAAAGAGAATTCTTCCCAAATACGATATGAGACATTCACATCAACCCTATTAACGATTCCCCATAGGATTTGCAAGATAGGAATTCATACTTTATCGAACCCTGAAGTTTTCCCAGATAAGCATAAGTTCGTAATGGTTGTAATAGCTCTGTGGTTGATACATGTGTCCGTGATGATGTCGGATGCTCTTGAAATCTTGCTCGATAACCCAACCCAATTAGAAATACAATCGGATCGTCGGCACGGTGGAGATTGAGCGAAAGTCAGGGTTACATGGTGTGATTCCAAGAGCCTTGCTCAGAATATCAGAATCAATTGTGAACTCCCTATTATCCAGTTTGCAAGAGTATTGTGCTGTGATTTTGTTCCATTGAACGGTGTTCCAGAATTGTTGAATGTAGATGGTAGGAATTGAGCATTGCTTGGTAATAGCTCCGAAGAAGTTTGTGTTTTTGAGGATGTCAATAGAAACTTTGAGTATCGGATTTTGTTGGAGCCTTTGTAGGTCCACATAATAGTTGCTTTTTCCAATAGCAGCCCATTGACTTCTGGGAAGGATTTCTTCGTCTGAGAGAACTTTGGATGATGCCAAAGGGGTAACGCTCTTTTCTGGGATTGAACTTGCCATTGATGGTCTGAGTAATCATACAATCAACAGTAATGATTGGGAACAGGTTTGATAAATAATAAATGAGACAATGTTGAGAGCACCCTTATGACATAGACACATAAAAGTAGTAACTCAGAAGGAGTCCCTAAAACACATACAGAGAAAGATTGAGTAGCACAGGATTCAGATATATGACAACTTTCATAAGTGAGATATTTTAATGAAGTATAATCTTACAGATAAATAATCACATGACGAGTTGATAAGGGATTAACAGGCAAACGAATGCATAGCAAAGGGATCATGTCATGAGCCAAGATACAAATGTAGAAGTGATATAACCGATATGCATGAGGAAAAAGGAAACTTTTGGTTGTCGTGAGAGAAACCAAGTACCTTTAGCCTAAATGGACATGTCATAGCAAATTACATGGAGTATGTTGACGCAACAAGTTGAATTAGGAGATCCTAAGTGTTGTGAGAATGAGATCAACTTTAGCACTAAACCATTGAACATTTTAATAACCCTTGACCCTAAGACTAATTCGCAACATGAAAGTGAACAATGTTGCAAACTTGTAAAGACAAGTCGCCATCTAGAGCCACGCAGACAGTCGCTAATAGTTTAGCACTCTAAGTCGCTATGCTAATTAGCTACCTTGTAACGACAAGTCGCCATGAACGAAGAATTCAACCCAAGTCGCTACAAATCGCTTAACTAAGTCGCTAGGTTACTAATTCGCTAACTTGTGAAGACAAGTCGCCATGAACAAGAAACACGCTCAAGTCGCTACAAATTCGTTAACTAAGTCGCTAATGTTACTAATTCGCTAACTTGTAAATACAAGTCGCTAACTACTAACTTGCTAACCAAGTCGCTAGAATATGGTGAACTAATTAGCTCTGAAACGTAGTCGCTAATAGAGTGCTAACTCGCCATGAAGAACATTCAAGCTAATTCGCTACCAAGAACAAAGTTAAATCGCCAACAAGAACACAAAAAAAAAACAACCCAATCCGCTAACCATTCATCATCGATCACGAAGACACATTTCAAGCAATCAAGATACTATATTCCAAATAATTTGACCACATTCAATCATTAGAATAGCAACAAATACACGATTACATGATAAGTCGAACCTAGGTGGGATTCAAATAATCTCAAGTCGTGAGCTCGAAAGGATCTGGATAAAAAGACATGTTAGAAACTGGACACAAAAGCTTAAGAGAACAAAGATAAGAGGAATCAAGCAAACCTCTTGCTAAGTCGCTAGGATGAGCAAAAATGACGAAGAGAAGAAAAATGAGAGAAAAAAAACTTGTTTGGGAAAAATGGTAACTCGCTAACCGGTAATTCGCTAGGGTATACAAACAATCTTAGGCAATATGACACAATTGGTCCTTGTGGTTTTAACATGAGGTGAGTGTACGCTAATGCAACATAACTTTCACTATATGACAAGTTTGGTCCCTATGGTATTGATGAACGAGTGGTAAGTTGCTAACACGGATTAGACAACGTCTCTAGCATTGATTATCACACTGATCACCATGAATCAATTAAACTTTTAAACACATAGGCAATTACTACGAAGGCACACAAGGAAAATCTCATGAGCAAGATACAACCACAACCTATAACTGAGAGAAACCCATAACCAGATATTACAAAAGCATAATCAGTTAGTCACACAAGCAGAAAACCACCACAACATACAAATAAGCAAACATCATAACCAGCATAGAAGCCAATGGCATATAAAACTAATCTCCCCCTCAATCAATGTCATCAAAGATCATTGATTGATATTAACCAATCCCATTATAACACCAAGAATATATCATTTGTTCGAACTTCATCTATGATCCCGTGCCATTATTGAATGACATTTCTAGGACCGTAGATGTTATCGATAACAAGGAGTATATTCTTTATTAGTTTGAGGAAAATGATAAAATTTTGAAATAAAAAAAATGACATAATATTTTGTAAAGGAGTATATATTTTGATACAAAATGATAAAATCTTAAATTTTTTTTTTTTTATACAAATATATAAAGAGCGAGTCCCGATTCAAAATGAATAGGAGTCCAATTAAGAAGTACATCAACTCTGGCAAGCTATAGCTCCTGAATGAGCTATGTTCATATCTGAGGGGAACCAAGTCATGAAGTTCCTGATTGAGTTGAGCATTGTACCTGAAAAAGACTGAGAGCACATTGTACTTGAAGCACATGTAGACTTGTACATAGAAGGGTTAGTGACATGTTTAGTCTCACATTTGGATGCATCACAGTATAATCCAGACGTATCATTAATGGGGATCCTATTAGGTTCTACATTCTTGAAAAGTTTACCTGTGGGAATCCACTTGAGGCATGATCTAGGAATGTAAGTTCGTTTAAGTCCTGTAAACTTAAATAATCTGCCAGTGGGAATCCATTTGAGACCACAGTAAGTTGAGCTAAATGAGTGCACAGCCTTGTTTTGACTATTTGTCCTATTGTGATCAGAGAATTTCTTTGGGGATTGATCTGTCAGATGATGTTTTGCATGAGACCTAGTTAAACTTATTGCATTTCTGATCTGTGAGTGTTGACCATTAGTCCTATTTTGGGATTCATCATATCTGAACTAGGCAATGAAGTGACCGGTTTTGACAAAATGACTTATTATCAACTTGGGATGTAAGCTTAGATTTCAATGGTTTAGCTCTTTCGCACCTAAAGGCATTAGGTTGTTTAATAACTGCTCGCTTCAAGTGATTACGAACATTTGACTTTCCCAAAGTTGAAGGTTTTGCAAACTTAGTGTTCATCCTATTTCCGAAGATACTTCTGAGCTCATTTTTAGGGCAACAATATTGAAGCCCTTATCCTGAATTTGTGCTTTGAGGTCATCAATATCTTTCATCAAGAGGTTAGATTGATTGACTAACTTAGAGTTTGTTTCCTCAAGGTTAATTCTTAAATGCTCATTTTCTCTAAGAAGGTTGGACACACATAGAGCTAGTTAAGAATTTCTAGATTCTAGTGCATCACTCATCTCATGACAGTCATATTTCTGGGCTTTGGAAAGAAGTGATTTCAGATTGCCTATGGTCGAATCTTTGTCCTGAATATGGATTTTAATTGATTAATTTCAAAAATTTCTAAATTCGGAAGTTCCCGATTAGTACACGGTTTTTGCATAAAACATTTCTTCCTTTTGTTGTATTTCAATTTGCAATGAGATACAAGTGTTTTTCAAGAATTGAAAATTTGTTTGAAAGCTCATCATATACCCTTTTCAATCATGTTACTTGCATTAGATTCGAGCAAAACAAAGACCGATTCCACATTGTTATGTTCGAGTAAGAGTCATGTACCTTTTATGAGAACTTGTGTGATCGACACGTGTACCTTATTGATTGATACCTTTTCGACTCACGAGATTTTGAGATCAGTGCTGTTCTCTTCATCCTTTTCCATTACAACTGAGATTCTGCAGTCAGTGTCTTCTGTTGGTTTAACTGAAATAAAGTATGACACATCTTCATTGCTCCATGGAAACTCTTGGCACTCATTTAATTCATTCTGCTTGTTATTCTCATTAGCAGCTTCCTTGATGTATGTTTCCATATTACTCATAAGTTGAATAAATGAGTTTCTGAACTAATGAATTTCCATTCCCGTGTGTTTCTTGAACGAAATTCCAGTCATAATATCATCAAAATCAGAGGAGTATTCTTCCCGGATGAGTGGCTAAAATTGATTGATAATGGTTTGGAGAGCAGCATGTGAATCATCAGTTGAGAACTTTTCTTTGGTAATTTGAAACCTCAGTCGTTCTAAGTTAAGTAAAACAGTTCTTGTCAAAGTAGAAAAATCTTGATTTAAGGATGGCACAACTTGTTCGATCCATGGTTGTAGATAAGAGTAATTTGAGAAGTGATCGAGATGTTGAAACGCTCACCGGTGCATTCCATATTCTTAGCATCATCTGCAGATGTGACAACCCGTACTTTCGTGTCATTTCGAAACAATTCATGCCTTACAATTTCAACATTTATCGTAAACTAGGTTTACGTGTTTCAAATTCGTAACCTTAAAGGTTTAGCGGTAATTCATGATCATATCATCACGAATATTTCATATGGACTAAGATTAGTCTACATTTCATTAATATCATTTGCATCACGATAATTCATTCACGACATTGCATTTCACATTTAACGCGTAATTTTTATATTAAATAAACGTTATCGTGTGAGTTATTATTTTGAGCATTTAATCCGTTACTTTCAAAAATGATCCCGATGTATTTTAAACTTACATTTAGTTATAAAAACTATATTTTGAGTTTAACTAGTGTTTTGAATTTATTTCGTATATAAATCGTTAAAGTTATATTATTACGACGTTTTTCTTAAAAACCACACTATAATTTTTATATCACTCAAATTTCACAAGGAATGTATTTTTACAATTTTTAATATCTCATTACATTCTATTTTGATCTATTAAAAACTTACTTGTACCAAAAACTACCATTTACCTTTAATTATACATTTTCCTACACAACATTTTACTTACATTTTTATTTACAAGTATATATAAGTATACACAATTATTAAAAAGAAAAAAAAATATATATTAGACTCATTCCTCCCCCCTTGGCCGACCAAGGGGGAGGGTGGTCATTAAATGATGCATGGCTCTTGATTGCATCAAATTTTACTCAAACATAAAAGTCTTACTTGATTTTTTTCTATCTCATTCATTCACCAATTATTCACCAAGAGTTAGCAAACTTTCTCTCTTGTCTTCCTCTTCTTCAAAACCGGTTCTCATCAAGAGCTACAAGGGATCACAAAGTTTTTCAAGTCCAAGTGTTATAACAATCTAGATAATACTCTTTATTAGGTTTTGAAATAAAAACCAAGAGTGTTTTAGGTTTAACCTTGTTCCTTGCACCTCATCATATTAACTAGTAAGCATGTTTCTTTCATTTTTCATGTTTCCTTATCATCTCATATTTATCTCTTCATTTTTGGAGAAAACATGCAAGACATATGTTGATTATACCATTTACATGATTTTTAGAGTTATTTATATATAAGGTCATCCTATAATTATCCCCTTGGTATTTGTTGGTCTTGATGATGATTAGGAACCCATGACACCCTAATAAGGTGTATGGTAGGATTAGATTAGTTTTGGAGTTGATTTGAAGGGATTAGAATAGGTTTTGTCCGAGAAAAACTATTTTCGATACGTATTTAAATGTATTCTGTCCTTGTTTTGATTTTCTGGAAAATCCGACAGTAGGCACGACTTTTTGGCCTTGATATTTAGAAAATATACTTTAAAACGAATCCGTGGCCGCTTGAACGGATAAAAACGGAGTTATAACGAAGAAGTTATGAATTTTTAAAGTTTGACGACGAAATATATAATTTTCAGAAATTTCAGCATACTATATTTTTCTTGTACGAGTCAAAAACGAGCCTTAAGCTTTGCAAATTATTTCGACTTATCAAAAATATATTAGTATACGTTGATACGAAGCTAAGGACATATTATACGTAGAAAACGGATTTGAAACGACAAAGATATGCACGTTTTCATAAAATCGCCGTAACTATTATTTTCTGAAAAACTATATTTTACGAGACAAGTGTTACGGTAGCTAAAACGTCCATATTGAGGGCTGTTTTTAACCATGATGTCGAACTTTTTGGAATGAATTGTCTTCTAATAAAATCAAGATCACCGAGCATATTTTTCAAAACGACAAACCGTTTGTATAGCGGAGTTTTAATAAATTAATTACGGTTGCTCAAACTTGGCCGAAACTCATTTTTACACAACAATTAGCCAAAATCACCATCTTTAACCCTTATTATCTTTATATTCGAGACCTCGATGTCGAAAACTCCTGAACTGAAATTTCTAGATTTCGATACAAACTTTCCAAAACCGTCGAGTTCGTTCTCTAACGTGCGACGTACACCATTTTACGACTAGTTTTCCAAAGCCATTTTTGTTACTTTTATAAAAATTCCGACGACATTGTTTTGCGACGAAAAGTGATAATTTCACCATAAATCATTATAAAACCATTGTAGGATGACATTTTGACGTAAAAACTTGTAAAGTCATTTTTGAATGGTCAAGACGTCAAAAGAGTATTTTTCGACGATAAGTAATATTTTCAAAACTCGCAAATGGTATAAATAACATACGAAATGCATGCATAACATTACATTGCAACTCATGACATATCATATCATTCGTTATAGGTCCCGTTAAAGCATCACATTATACCTCGGTGTACTCACTCTTGTCATCATTCCAGTTTACCAAGTGAGTTTTCATAGCCCCGTCAGATACGCTTTTAATTATTTTCAAACCTACGGGAGAATACATTGCACAACATTTTTATTACGATACCAAGTACATTAAATTCATTACATTGCTTAAGTTACCGTGATTTGCCAATTGAAAGTCCCCATTACCGAACATGAACCGTCAATCTTTGAAGCGAGGATGAGTGGATAGATCTATCGAGGGTGACGCCCATCCGAGTTGGTGAATCCCAACTAGTCATACGGATGCATTTCATTTAATAACATTATGGAGTTGTCTGCAAACACTGCTGCGGGGCATACATTATGAATTGTCTAGTTTCGTGTCATGGACTTATTGCAATTGTACATTTTACGTGACTTGATTGTCATGCCTCGATCTATACTTGTGTAGTCGTATAAAACATTTACTTAAACCTATGATTTCTCACCAACATTATTGTTGACCCGCTTTAGCAATGTATTTTCGTGTAATCGAGGCATTATCATCATGACATGGTTTAGGGACCTACCTTTTGAGTCACAAGGCCGACTTACATTATTGTACATTATGGCACTTTATTTCAAAACATCGTTTGATTTGTAATATATTTGTATTTCCGCAAACTTTATAACCTTTTGGGACCGATGTTGTAAACTCGATTATTTTGTTAAATATCAAACGATGTGTTTTTAAATGACACTTTAGGTCGCTCAATATAACGTGATTGTGGTGCTATGATGTCAAGCCCCGTGAATTCCATTCCGCGCAAAACAGTAAATTGGGGTGTGATGATTGGTACCAGAGCTACGCTTATAGAGAACTAGGTTGCATCATTGACCCTAGACTATAGCTACATTATCATTGCATCTCATCATTTCATCATAGTACATATTCATTTTATCATGCGGATTCACTTACACTTTATTCGAGATTATTTACTTTTATTTCACATCGGTTGTCATGCATATGTCTTGATTCACATCCCATCACCATATCATCGGACTCTAGATGATGATGTTCCAGCCTAACCCCATCATGGATGATGTTTCATCACACTCCACTGAGATCGTATCCTCCATTGGCTCTACTTCAGCCTTCCCACTAGTTATGACTGACACGGAGACTGAACCCTTTGAGGAGGGCGAGGTCGCACCCACTCCTCATGTTAGCCCAGCTCACGACCCGATACACCCACCATCACCACTGCTAGCACCATCATCACCATCTTCATCATATTTTCTTAGGGATCCTTTACCGCATCGACTTGCCGCCAAAAGCGTGCTCGCTTTGATATCCCTACACCATCATCTATCGAACCCGAGCCACCGTTAGGTTCGAGTTAAGCGAGAGCTCTAAGGTCGCAATGCCGACACCTTCTACCGAGGCATTAGGAGCCCGTATTGATAGTCGCAGATCCAGATTGATAGGTTGTCACGACGCTGGAGGAACCGCTTGTAGATAGAGTTGAGCCCATTGCTGAGGAGGTCGAGGGTTTAGTGATAGGCAGGGTTTCGATTGATTTAGCTCATCAGAGTATTCAGCATAGACAGGTTGAGGACAGAGAGCGTATAGATGAGTTGAGGCAGGAGATGCCCGAGTTGTACGACAGAGCCGAGATGACTCAGGATGAGTTACAGCGCCAGGCACATGAGTTATCTCTAGCTCGTGAGAGTATTGTTACTTTACAGGGTCAGATTGGAGAGTTGAGGGGTTTGGTGGCTAGTTTGACTACCCAGGTTCGAGATCTCCAGGATCGAGCCGGCGGAGCACCATGAGGTGCCTTATGTAGACTTGTATTATGTATAGTTTTGACCATTATTATCCTAGTCACGAGGTGTGTGACGTAGTTTAAAGAACTTGTTGTCTTTTGGTTGTTGTACAAACAAATGTATCAAGTATTGACTCTACTATGTAGGAATGGTTTTATTATCTATGATATCGGTCCATGTAGGCCTAAATTTTCATGTATATTATCCACGTGTGTTGTGATTATATTGTGATATTTCGTTATTGTTCCGCCAGATTCCATTTACTTTATGCATGTTGTGGTTGTGGATATATTTGTATGATGGTTGTTTCTACTTACGAGTTCTCATGATTGTTTCATCTTGTGATTTTGAAGAGTTATGGCAATCAAGAAAGCAACAACCGAAATGACCCAAGCAAGAATTCAAAAGTTGGTGAATGATAGCATTGCTAATGCTCTAAGAGTCGAAAGAGAAATGTTAATTCTTCTTGTCACCGAGGCCGCTGTCTTCTTTGAAGCCGCAAGGCTTGCTATCACATCGGAAATGCCGGAGGATCCGGAGTTAAGAAATGTTCGTACAAGGATTTCAAAAGTGGTGAGCCCACGAAGTTTAGAGGGACTGAAGGAGCCACAGCCATGGTGCGATGGTTTGAAAAGTTGGAATCCGTGTTTTTGCTTTGTAACTGTCCGGATGATAGTAAGGTCAAATTTGCCACAAGTACTTTACTCGATGGAGCATTATCGTGGTGGAATTCATATGCTCAACCGATTGGAATGGAGAATGCTTTCAAGCTTACTTGCGAGCAATTTAAGGGTTTGGTGACTAAGAAGTTTTGTCCTCGTACGGAAATCAAAAGTTGGAGACCGAGTTCTATGAACTAGTAACTATTGGGCACGATATTGACACTTACATTCGGAGATTCCAAGAATTGGCCGTTATGCCCGTCCATGGTTTCTCGATAACGAGAAGTTGCTAGAGGCTTTCATCTGGGACTTCCGAGGTGATTCAAGGAGATGTGACTTCGCTTGATCCACAAACAATTGAGGAAGCTATTCGAGTGACTCGTGGTTGATGGCACAAGTGGTGAAGAGAGGTAAGTACACCAACACCAACCAAACAACAACAACAACCCCAACAACCGCTTTCAACAACAATAACCGATCTAACTACAACAACAATAATAGCAACAACAACAAACGGAAGGACAACACTAGGGGTAGAAATGCTACCCAACAACCACCCAAGAGGCAAGAGGTTGCTAAGGCTTATGTCATGGGTCAAAAGGAAGGAAACGGTATTCGGGGTTTTGCGAAATGTGGTAGGTGTTCGAGTCATCATAACCCGGTCGATGTCCCGATCCATGTGAAAATTGTAAGAAAGTTGGTCACCGAACTAAGGATTGCAAGTCGCCACAAGTTACATGTTTTGGTTATGGGAACGTGGACACTACAAGTATGAATGTAAAAGGAAGGAACCAAGGAAATCGTAATCAAGGAGGCACGGCACAAGGAAGGGTTTACGTTATAGAGGCGGAGAAGATAAGGAGGACCCGAATGTTATTACGGTAATGCTCTTCTCAATAATCGTTATGCTTCGCTTTATTTGATTCGGTGCCGATAAAAGTTTTGTGTCCACTACATTTGCACCTTTGCTCAACATTAAACCAACCACATTAGACACATCATACATCGTCGAATTAGCTAATGGTAACTTAGTTAGCACCAACACCATTGTCCGCGTTGCACATTCAATTTTCTTAATCATCCTTCAACATAGACCTCATGCCCGTAGAACTTGGTAGTTTCGACGTCGCCATCGGCATGGATTGGTTATCTAAGCATCGTGCAAAGATCATTTGTGATGAGAAAGTTGTTCATCTTCCTTATAACGGCGAGACTTTGATTATTCGGGGAACGGTGGAACTAGACTTAGTATCATATCGCATCAAAACGGAGAAGTACATTAAGAAAGGTTGTCTTGCTTTCTTAGCCCATATAACCGAGAAAAGTCGGAGGAGAAGCGACTTGAAGAAGTACCAATTGTCCGAGAATTTTCTCAAGTCTTTCCCAAGACTTACCAGACTTCCACCGCACGTCAAGTAGAATTTCATATTGACTTAGTTCCCGGAGCTGCACCTATTGTGCGAGCATCGTACCGTCTAGCACCATCCTAAATGCAAGAGTTGTCTAGTCAATTGCAAGAGCTTCTAGACAAAGGATTCATTAGGCCGAGTTCCTCGCCTTGGGGAGCACCGGTCTTGTTTGTGAAGAAGAAAGATGGATCCTTCTGAATGTGCATAGATTATAGAGAGTTGAACAAGTTAACGGTGAAGAATCGTTACCCACTCCCCATAATTGATGACTTGTTCGATCAGTTGCAAGGTTCTAGTATTTACTCCAAGATTGATCTCCGGTCGGGTTATCATCAACTTCGAGTTCGGAAGAGGATATTCAAAACAGCAGCTTAGAACACGTTACGGTCATTACGAGTTTCAAGTGATGCCGCTTGATTGACTAATGCACCTACGGTATTCATGGATCTCATGAATAGAGTATGTAAACCGTATTGGGACAAGTTTGTTATTGTGTTCATCGACGACATATTGATCTACTCAAAGAGCAAAGAAGAGCACGAAGAGCATTTAAGGACGATTTTAAGGCTACTCAAGAATGAGAAGTTGTATGCCAAATTTTCGAAGTGTGATTTTTGGAACCACAAAGTGCAATTTCTTGGTCACATCATTGATAGTCAAGGACTACAAGTTGATCCCGCAAAGATTGAAGTCTGTGAAAGATTGGGCTACTCCAACAAATCCTACGAAATTGACAATTTCTAGGACTAGCCGGTATTACCAAGGTTCATTGAAGTTTTTCAAAGATAGCAAGACCTTTGACCAAGTTGACACAAAAACAAGAAGTATGAGTGGGAAAGAAACAAGAAGTCGCTTTCAGGTTGTTGAAGCAAAGCTTTGCAGGCGCCAATTTTGGCACTACCAAGGAATTGAGAACTTCGTTGTATATTGCGATGCTTCGCATAAAGGACTTGGGGCTGTTTTAATGCAAAATGAGAAGGTGATAGCGTATGCTTCTCGACAACTTAAAACTCATGAGAAGAATTACACCACTCATGATCTCGAGTTAGGAGCCGTAGTTTTGCACTCAAGATTTGGAGACATTACCTCTACGGTACAAAGTGCACAAGTGTTTATCAACCACAAGAGTTTGCAATATATTCTTGATCGAAAGAGCTTAATATGAGGCAACGCCGTTGGTTGGAGTTACTCAAATGACTATGATTGTGAAATCAAGTATCACCCGGAAAAGCCAATGTTGTGGCCGATGCTCTTAGTCGGAAAGAGAGGCCAAACCTTTAAGAGTTCGATCATTGAATGACGATTAATTCGCCTTTACCATCGAAAATCCACGAAGCTCAGATCAAGCACTTAAGGAGGATAACCACCAAGTGAAAAGCTTTATGGCATGCCCGAGAACGCAAACGGTTTTCTAAAGAGAGCGATGGAGTATTATGTTTCAAGGATAGAATGCGGTTCCATTGTATGGCGGAATACGAGAATTGATTATGCATGAGTCGATAAGTCAAAGTATTCTATTCATCCGTGATCGGATAAGATGTATCAAGATCTTAAGAAGCTTTATTGGTGGTCGAACATGAAAGCGGAAATTGCCACGCACGTTACCAAATGTCTTACCGCTCTAAGGTAAAAGTCGAATACCGTAAACCTTCGTGATTACTCCAACAACCGAAATTCTCAATGGAAATGGGAACGATTACGATGGACTTTGTTATGAAACTTCCTAAGACATCGGAGGTTACGACGCTATTTGGGTAATTGTTGATCGCCTTACCAAATCAGCCCATTTCATACCGATTAGAGACTTATTCCTGAACAACTCACTAGACTTTATGTCAAAGAAATAGTCTCGAGGCACGGTGCACCAATTTCTATCATTTCCGGCAGAGATAGTCGATTCACTTCAAACTTCGGAAATCGTTGCAAGATTCGCTCGAACCAGATTAGAGATGAGCACAAAGATATCACCCACAAACGACGGTCAAAGTGAAAGGACCATTCAAACGTTAGAAGATATGTCGAGGGCATGTGTAATTGATTTTGGAAATGGTTGGGCTAACCATTTGCCATTGATAGAATTCTCGACAACAATAGTTATCACACCAAGATAAAGATGGCACCATTTGAGGCACTCTATGGTCGAAAGTGCCGATCACCGCTTGTTGGGCCGAGGTAGGAGACGCACAACTCATCGGGTCCGTAAATGGTGCGAAAACAACCGAAAGATAGTTCAAATTCGTGATAGACTCGTAATCGCCAGAGTCGACGTAAAAGTTACGCGGATGTTAGGCGTAAAGCATTGGAATTTCAAGTGGGCGACAAAGTTATGTTGAAAGTATCGCCTTGGAAGGGCGTGGTACGATTTGGAAAGCGGGAAGTTAAACCCGAGGTACATTGGACCATTCAAGATTTTGAGCAGAGTTGGTCCGGTAGCTTATCGACTTGATCTTCCGTCGAACTTAGTCATGTGCACAACACGCTTCACGCTTCAAACCTCAAGAAATGTCTATCGGACGAATCACTCGTTATTCCATTGGATGAAGTTCAACTCGACGACAAACTCAACTTTGTGGAGGAACTCAGAGAAATTATGGACCGCGAGGTCAAGCGGTTGAAACAGAGTCGTATTCCTATCGTGAAAGTTCACTGGAATTCTCAAGAGGTCCCGAGTTTACTTGGGAACGGGAAGACCGATGCGACACAAGTATCCTCATCTTTTCACCGACAATCGCTAGACCTAACAACGATTGAATTCGTGGACTAAATTCCTTTTGATGGGCGAATGTGACAACCCGTACTTTCAGGTCATTTCTCGAAACAATTCATGCCTTACAATTTCAACATTTATCGTAAACTAGGTTTACGTGTTTCAAATTCGCGTAACCTTAAAGGTTTAGCGGCGAATTCATGATCATATCATCACGAATATTTCATATGGACTAAGATTAGTCTACATTTCATTAATATCATTTGCATCACGATAATTCATTCACGACATTGCATTTCACATTTAACGCGTAATTTTTATATTAAATAAACGTTATCGTGTGAGTTATTATTTTGAGCATTTAATCCGTTACTTTCAAAAATGATCCCGATGTATTTTAAACTTACATTTAGTTATAAAAACTATATTTTGAGTTTAACTAGTGTTTTGAATTTATTTCGTATATAAATCGTTAAAGTTATATTATTACGACGTTTTCTTAAAACCAAACTATAATTTTTATATCACTCAAATTTCACAAGGAATGTATTTTTACAATTTTGATTATCTCATTACATTCTATTTTGATCTATTAAAAACTTACTTGTACCAAAAACTACCATTTACCTTTAATTATACATTTTCCTACACAACATTTTACTTACATTTTTATTTACAAGTATATATAAGTATACACAATTATTAAAAAGAAAAAATATATTAGACTTGATTCCTCCCCTTGGCCGACCAAGGGGGAGGGTGGTCATTAAATGATGCATGGCTCTTGATTGCATCAAATTTTACTCAAACATAAAAGTCTTACTTGATTTTTCTATCTCATTCATTCACCAATTATTCACCAAGAGTTAGCAAACTTTCTCTTGTCTTCCTCTTCTTCAAAACCGGTTCTCATCAAGAGCTACAAGGGATCACAAAGTTTTTCAAGTCCAAGTGTTATAACAATCTAGATAATACTCTTTATTAGGTTTTGAAATAAAAACCAAGAGTGTTTTAGGTTTAACCTTGTTCCTTGCACCTCATCATATTAACTAGTAAGCATGTTTCTTTCATTTTTCATGTTTCCTTATCATCTCATATTTATCTCTTCATTTTTGGAGAAAACATGCAAGACATATGTTGATTATACCATTTTACATGATTTTTAGAGTTATTTATATATAAGGTCATCCTATAATTATCCCCTTGGTATTTGTTGGTCTTGATGATGATTAGGAACCCATGACACCCTAAGAAGGTGTATGGTAGGATTAGATTAGTTTTGGAGTTGATTTGAAGGGATTAGAATAGGTTTTGTCCGAGAAAAACTATTTTCGATACGTATTTAAATGTATTCTGTCCTTGTTTTGATTTTCTGGAAAATCCGACAGTAGGCACGACTTTTTGGCCTTAATATTTAGAAAATATACTTTAAAACGAATCCGTGGCCGCTTGAACGGATAAAACGGAGTTATAACGAAGAAGTTATGAATTTTAAAGTTTGACGACTTAAATATATAATTTTCGTAAATTTCAAAGATACTATATTTTTCTTGTACGAGTAAAAACGAGCCTTAAGCTTTGCAAATTATTTCGACTTATCAAAAATATATTAGTATACGCTGATACGGCTAAGGACATATTATACGTGAAAACGGATTTGAAACGACAAAGATATGCACGTTTTCATAAAATCGCCGTAACTATTATTTTCCTAAAACTATATTTTACGAGACAAGTGTTACGGTAGCTAAAACGTCCATATTGAGGGCTGTTTTTAACCATGATGTCGAACTTTTTGGAACGAATTGTCTTCTAATAAAATCAAGATCACCGAGCATATTTTTCAAAACGACAAACCGTTTGTATAGCGGAGTTTTAATAAGTTAATTACGGTTGCTCAAACTTGGCCGAAACTCATTTTTACACAACAATTAGCCAAAATCACCATCTTTAACCCTTATTATCTTTATATTCGAGACCTCGATGTCGAAAACTCCTGAACTGAAATTTCTAGATTTCGATACAAACTTTCCAAAACCGTCGAGTTCGTTTCTCTAACGCATCGACGACACCATTTTACGACTAGTTTTCCAAAGCCATTTTTGTTACTTTTATAAAAATTCACGACATTGTTTTATGGACGAAAAGTGATAATTTCACCATAAATCATTATAAAACCATTGTAGGATGACATTTTGACGTAAAAACTTGTAAAGTCATTTTTGAATGGTCAAGACGTCAAAAGAGTATTTTTCGACGATAAGTAATATTTTCAAAACTCGCAAATGGTATAAATAACATACGAAATGCATGCATAACATTACATTGCAACTCATGACATATCATATCATTCGTTATAGGTCCCGGTTAAAGCATCACATTATACCTCAGTGTACTCACTCTTGTCATCATTCCAGTTTACCAAGTGAGTTTTCATAGCCCCGTCGTATACGCTTTTAATTATTTTCAAACCTACGGGGGAGAATACATTGCACAACATTTTTATTACGATACCAAGTACATTAAATTCATTACATTGCTTAAGTTACCGCATTTGCCAATTGAAAGTCCCCATTACCTGAACATGAACCGTTAATCTTTGAAGCGAGGATGAGTGGATAGATCTATCGAGGGTGACGCCTCCATCCGAGTTGGTGAATCCCAACTAGTCATACGGATGCATTTCATTTAATAACATTATGGAGTTGTCTGGCAAACACTCTGCAGGGGCATACATTATAAATTGTCTAGTTTCGGTGTCATAGACTTATTGCAATTGTACATTTTTACGTGACTTGATTGTCATGCCTGATCTATACTTGTGTAGTCGTATAAAACATTTACTTAAACCTATGATTTCTCACCAACATTATTGTTGACCCGCTTTAGCAATGTATTTTCGTAATCGAGGCATTATCATCATGACATGGTTTAGGGACCTACCTTTTGAGTCACAAGGCCGACTTACATTATTGTACATTATGGCACTTTATTTCAAAACATCGTTTGATTTGTAATATATTTGTATTTCCGCAAACTTTATAACCTTTTGGGACCGATGTTGTAAACTCGATTATTTTGTTAAATATCAAACGATGTGTTTTTAAAACGACACTTTAGGTCGCTCAATATAATCGTGATTGTGGTGCTATGACAATAAGCCCCTGTGAATTCCATTCCACCGCAAAAGGTGTAAATTGGGGTGTGACAACAGACATTAAGAGTGACTTATTTGAGTTGTTCGATTGATCGATCTTGAATCATTAAGCGTGTGGCCTTCAGATAGGCATTCTGTTTCACTATTCTGTGTTGTGTCATAGAGAGCAAGTACTTTGGTGATTAAAGGATCCGTGATGACTGACATTGTGTTATTATGAATTACTCCCCAAGTCTCTAGAGATTTAGAACCAACTCGCTACCAACTAAATAGCAATAATCCCAAGTCGCTAGAAGATACTGCACCAAGTCGCCAACACTTAATTCGCCACCCCACTAAGTCGCTAGAGTTCCAAGTCGCTAGCCAGATGTAAGTCGCTAAGTAGTAACTCGCTAAGACTCAAGTCGCTAGCAAAATTTTGGCAAGACATTGCTACTCAGTCGCTAAAGATGCAAGTCGCTAAAGAGCAACTCGCTCTGCACAAGTCGCTACCACTGTCGCTACCCGTAGTGGAGAGTCCACTACTTGTAATCAGAATCGCTAGATCTAACTCGCTAGGTCTAAAACGAACTCGCTATAAATTTGTAAAGCAAGTCGCTACGAAGAAAGTAGTCCGTGAGCTAAGTCGCTAGCAATAAAAAACCATATAAACATCACTTTTCAATCCAAAAACAACCCAACCAAGATGATTCAAGCTTACCAAGTGAAGACCTAAACACTTGTGATGATTCTAAACGTAAAAGTACTAACAAAATTCAAACTTTAACACACGAAATCAACCAAATGATGCAAAAACCACTAAACTTTTTCAAACTCAAAAACCACCTAAAAACCACTAGAAATCCAAGGATGTGCAAGATATGATCTAATCATGGCTCTTGATACCAATTGTAAGATATTGGATTTCACATACACATCATAACATTAACACAATGAGCACATAGATGGTTTTAGAGAGAGAAAGAGTGGGACATTCTAGTAAGAGAAACTTGTAGAATATTAGATTACCAAAGAACATCCAACCCTCTACCTTACAAGGTAGAGGGTATTTATAGGTTACAAACTAAACGACCTCGACGGCCTGTGGATCGTGAATACGATTGGTAAAGACCGTCCTTCCTCCACGGTGTTGCACTAAACTATTCTTCGCCATCGACTAACTAAATAACTACATAAATACGTAACTAATGATAAGTCTACGAGCTAACTTATGCTAGATAATAGTTGGGGTGACCGACTCTTCAATACTGGAATTTTCTAATTCCTAACACAACCTGTTATAACATTTCCTTAATTGCATTTTGTCTCATGAAATTATTTCATAGCAACTTTGTTTTTAACTAATTTGATTAAAAAACAACTTGTCTCTCGATAACTTTTACAAAACGAGTTGTTATTTTGAAAATACTAATGCTACTTAATCTATTTTCTAAGCACTTCAATATGTTTATGGGTACTCTGTCAAGTTTGCTATTTGTTGTGTCTTTGTCATGAGATTGCATTCTATAGTGCTTAACTAACCACATCTTAACTAACATGCTCTCAATCATTGCTGTTGTATGTGTGTATCTTTAGATCTTCAATGGCAAACACAACCTCATCTGAGAACCTTGCTACCTCTGCTCCACCTAAAGTTCTTACAGACAACGATATCTTTCCTGAAGATAAATGGGTAGAGATAGGAAAAAGTAACTGTTATGTAGATATGGAAAAGTTGCAACAAAATCTTCAGTGCCCTAACCAAGCAATGCACAATTCCCACCATTTACCTACAACAATTTTTTAACACCATTGAATGGGACAAAATCACGGCTCAATATACCGAAAGTCGAAGATAAGGAATTTGTGATCAATTCGGACATTCTCAAGAAGGCCCTAGGAATCACACCCAGAACCCACCATACGATCCAAGCTCCACTTAGTGCGGAAGAGGTAATAGTCTTCGATTGGTTTAGGTTATCACGCTGGCATATCAAGGGCTTCGACATCATCACCGGACACATGTATCAACCCCGGAGAGCAATGACAACAGCTCGAACTTATGCTTATCGGGAAAAACATCGAGGTTCGATAAAGTGAGGATTCCATCTTGAAAATCCTATGGTATCATCAATGGGGTGAATGTTAATGTCTCGGAACGTGTCTGGGAAGAATTCTCGTTGTCAATGAACACATTTATCTCCGATAGAACAAACTTTCGAATAAAGCTCGTGGACGAAAGAAAGTAAACAAACTTGTGATTCCTAGCATCGATTTTCAAGCTTGTTATCCAAGACTTGCAATGCACTCATAACTTCAACCCTAGGAGTGAATCAGCCCTTCATAATGCTAAGGATGAATTTGTTCTTTGCAACCTCAAATATATTGCTAGAGGTGTCAATAAAGAGATCTTTGTACTTCCAATTCCTGATATTCTTCTCACTGATGATATTAAGAAGACGGATCACTTCAAACTGTACAAGAAAAGGGCTTCCACATCCAAAGGTTAATGTTGATGTCTCTCCCACTCCACCACAACCCAAAACGCTAAGTCTACTGCTCAAAGACTTCATATGTTGCCCTTCCAAAAGGAGACGGAAAGGTCACAACCCACCGACACCACAACCAAGAAGCGTAAAAGAAAGAAGAAGGAAGTGGAAAGGGAAACATTGAGGAAAATAAGGTTTCTAGGGGTAATACGGGTTTGATTGATGAAGATGATGTTGCACTACAACTAGGAATCAAGCAAAGCCTAGAAAGTCAGAATGTGAGAGCACCAGTTGGAGGTGTCATGTTAAGAGAACCTGAACCAGAGCCACGCCATACAACTCCAATCACACAAGACAATGGAAGATGGATTGTCAGTCTAGATGCCGAACAAGCCGCTCACATGCTTTTGACATTCTCCTCTTCTCCGTCAAGAACTACCGCTCAATTTGAGCTGAAGAAAAGAAGTGAATCTTCTTCAGCTCAAGAACAATCTGGATTGGAAAAGGAGGTATCTGAAGCACAAAAATAAACTCATGCATCAAGTGATACCCAATCTGATCAAAATGATGATGAAGAGTTGCAGAAAGACTTACAGGAGAACCTTGAGTCGAGATCTGATGAAACCAGGCATATGGAGGAACCTATCATGTCTATTGATTCTCTATCCTCATTGAAGAATCTAGATACAGATATCTCCTTCGGTGATCAGTTTATAAATGACAAACCTTCAGACACTGAGACTCTTAAGCAAGGTAATTAGAAAGAGGAAGTAGAGTCCATGTATACAGTCGACATACAACAAGACACCTCAACCATCCCTCCTATGTGTGCACCATCTCATACAACTATACTTCCACCACCCAAACCCGCTAATGACCCATTACAGGTTGTCACTATCAGTGATGTTGTCACTCCACCTAGCTCACCACCTCATGCTTCACCTCTTCCAGTCAATACGACTGAGCAATTGCTCGAAGAGGCTATGACACGTATTGCAACTATTGAGAAGCATTTTCCTATCGCCGTCAATAATCTTTATAGTCGTGTCAAAAAGCTGGATAATCTTAACCTCAATGAAATTGTTACTAAGGCTATAGAAGCAGATATTAAAGATGCAGTTGAATGGGAAATGAAGGCTCCACTACTTTAGCGATTCAAAGACTTGCCGATCTCTGACATGAGATCAGCTCTCTCAGAAAGAATGTATGAAGCAGGAGAGCATCTGGACAATACGCATAAGAAATTATATGAAGCACTCGAGGAATCGATGAGACTTGATAATTATCAGCAGTTTGTAGAGGATGTACAAGAAAGAGATGATAAGAAGAAAAGAAAGACTGCTCCGATGAAATCAACTGATAAGTCTGGAGGTCCCAAGCCACCACCACCTCCTTCACCTCCAACTGGAGGAGCTGGAACTTCTGGGGATGGAGGATCTTCTAATACAACCTCTGCAGCTCCACCATAACCACCATCATCACCACCAAAACCTTCCAATCAACCTAGTTCATCCAAAGATCAGGGAACTCAGAAGAAATCTGCAGCTTGGACCACGGTTGATTCAAGGTTCACACCCACATTCTCTTCTATTCCTGAAGATCAAGTGCTTCATGAAGAATCGTATGTCATGGCAGAGTCAGAATCTGATGACGATGATGCATCCACGAAGCATATCCCCAAGCCATCTGAAGATGATTGGTTTAATGCATACGTGTCAGGTGAACGCTCTAACCCATCTAGAGTGGCACCTTCAAAAGACACAATTCAAAGCTAGCTCACCGAAGAGAGACCTCATACTCCAAAACCTCCATGGTCCATCCCAGAGACTGACACAATGATTCCTGATAACGACTGGGCATCAAATATCACTAATAACTATAAAGCCCCAGCTGAAGACTCTCTTCTGCACTTCACTCGTGATATGGGAAGCTTTATTAGGTGGTTTTGTGAACAAAATAGAATCTCGTCCATCACTCCAAAGGATCTTCAAGGACCAGCTTTTGAAATTGTCACGGTTTTTCACTCAGATGCCAATCAGCTCCAATACCGATGGAAGAATGCCATAAGATGTCGAATGATCAAGTCGGTGAGCGGATCATCGTTTCAATGTGAACAAGCCTCTTCCTCTCGGTGGTGAACCTAGACAAATGACCATTCAGTATGAATTCTTCTTCAACCATGACCTGGATTATCTATGTGCTCGTTCTACTAAAAGAAGACCAGCTCTATCGATTTATAAGATGAAAGCTACTACCTACTCTGATCAGGGTCTTGAACAGATGGTTCTGAATCAATTTTGGGCATATAAAGAATAAGAGTATGACATTGCTTGCCTCTTATGGCATTTCACATTGGTGGTTCAAGAAGAAATTCTACATTGATAGACATAGTGCCAAAAAGAGTCGCGAGCTATTCGATCCAAGTGCGAATTTTAAGTGTTGTCGGTGTAGAGATCTTCTTTATCCATGGCTATGATTATCTTAAAGACCATTCTTCAAGAGCGCACCAAAAGATCATGTTATAGAAAGAAAGCGACTTCAAACATCTGCTGCCAAATGACTTCAAGATCTCTATCTCTTGAATCTCCAAGGATATCTTGATCATCTTCCTATCCGTGAGAAAAGGCTCTCTCTCTCTGTCAACCTTTGGATCGGGGCTTAGTCATTTAAAAAGGGTTGAGGATTTTCACTAGGAATGGAAAGCTACCGGACTCGGGTCAACCTTACAAGGCCAGCAATGGAATGCCTCGGACATGAATTTCGTCACGAATATAGAGTTCTTGACACCCCTAGAGCCGTACTCTTCACCGACAGATACGGGACACGCATGCTAATGAGACTGTGCGAGCTCTACAAATTCAGTGATGGTACTCTCAAAATGGTCAAAGAAGAATTGAACTCTAGAGTGAATGAAATCAAAGTTGATCTGAAGCCGTGGAACAAAACAAAATTCTGGTCAGATGAGGACTTGAAGAGGTGTGAAGATTTCATTGCTGTGATCAGGCGAAGACTTAAGACTCGAATGATCTTCCGCAGCCTTGAAAGTTTTGTTGGTGGTAGACTTCGTGAAGGTCATTACAAACCGCTTTAAAGAACCGAATGAAGACATCTTCCTAAGTAGTTTCGCTTTGTACTTTTTATGAACTATGAACAACTATAATGTATGTAATAGTGTTAGGTTATGTATTGTGGTTTCCTTTGTGTATAAAAGGAACTTGATGTTGTCCACTTGGATCATATAAAACCGACACATTTTCTCCAACAAATGTTTTGTTTCATACATATTTAAATCACCTATGATCCAAAATCTCAAAGGATTTGAAATTTTGATCGGGGAGAAAATGTGATATAAATATGAAAGATGATAAAGATGACCATTTTTGTCTCAAAGTGCATAACGCTTCTAATATGTGCTAAACTATTTTGAATCTCGAAGCATATATTAAGGGGGAGCATTTCAAAACAAATTCAAATCTTCAAGGTACAAAGATTTCCATGTTTTTACATAAGGTACCTTGATTGTGTGTTAAATGGTTTCTAAATATTTGGTAATCGTGGTTGTATTTCAAAAAAATCTCTTTGTTCTATGTGGTAAAATGATTTCAAATATCCTATGCACATATTGAGGGGGAGAATTTACCAAGAAAATCAAATGGCTTTTTCATAAGAAATTATGATCAAAGAAATATTTCAAAGTACTCTTGCCTCCATGTGCTAAACAATTTCAAGATCATATGCACATGTTGAGTGGGAGCTTTTCTAATTGATCAAAACTATTAAGGTACAAAATGCTTTGATCTCGTATCACAAGTACCTTGATTGTTTTTCCAAATGATTTTTCAATTGGTTTCAAGGAAGAATGAACTGTACCAAAAGACCGACCATTTTACTTTATGTATGGAGTTATAAAGATGGTGAGGTTAGGTATTTGTTCCCACGATCCGCCAGAACCGGAGGGATCTACCCAGGGACAATCCACTAGATAGTGTAGAAGTCCTTAGGTTTGATGAAAAAGGAGAAAAATGAGATATGGGAAGAGTGCGGATGAGGCCGAGCTAGTCTCGGAATAAACCCAACAAGGTTCTAGTTATGAAGTCTCGGTAAGCAATCAAGGGTTGAAGAATGAAAAGGAATTGAATGTGAAAAGGGTGAAAAGAAACAACCCTCCATTTATTCAACCTTAGGGTGAAACCGGTTCAATACATATGTTCTTGGTTGTTACCAAGGTAACGCCAGTATTGAAGACAAGACATCATGGACCCAAAGGACGCATTGACCGAACTTCCCAAGCCACTCAAGTTCCTCTTAAAAGGGCTTGTTTCATTCTCACAGGAATCTACATTATCTATCGACTTTCTCTTAGAGTTTGTTGATATTGAAGAAGGAGACCCTCTCCTAGTCTCCGCATATAGAACCAAAATATGCACAATTAAGTCTAGAGCCACGAGATCATCATATAAATCTCATTAGGACACTATCTATGAAGACTCTCTATTTCACACAATATGGAAAGAGAGATTATATCTTATGAGTCCTCGATTATCCTTGTGGTATTGCCGTAACATCCGAGTGATATGCTAACATATTCACAATGAAGATGGAAAGCCTTCGAGCCAACATCAAACAAGTTCCTGTGGGTGGCATGTGAGATCTATCCAATAGATCAACCATGTGACAACCGAATGTAAAGAATGGGGCGATTCAATCTTTTGAATCAATCCGGTTCGTGTTATGGATTGACGGATACCTTTGAAAAACCGGTGGTTGTGCTTAAAACTCTTTTCTTTAGCACATCGATCGTGTACTAATATTTCAAAATAAAGGTGTTTATGATTGATAATTGATTTTCTTTAAAACCTTCGTTGTATTGCATAAAAATTTCTATTGTGCGGTGCACGATTGTTTTTCAAATCTCTTTCATCAATCGGTGAATCTCTATTCACGGTTCACTCACTCCGTGTTGTCTTCTTTGAGATGTTCCGGTTTGAGAAAAGCTAGAGCAACAAGAAACCTCGTCAAGGAAATTCTTGAAATTTTACTTGATCACAAGCGATACTTGTATCGATCAACTGGGAACCGTGGGCGTGTAATTCAATTCAACGAAAGTGATCAAAGACACTTTCATGCGCTTTATTGCTAACTGTTGTATGCAGTACGCCCGACGCTTGCTGGTGATCGTAATGAAGCGATCAATCCATAGCCGCATGCTCACACTACACATTCATCTCTAAAGAAATCATGAAAAGTGCATCAACGCCTCTCGATATTTTCACTCCATGCTTCATTATCTTCCGCAAATATCATGAATCGCTTAAAGCTTCCGCGAATTTGATAAGAAGAAATCATGATCCGTAATGTAAGCATGTCGCTCCAAATGTCACAACATCATATGTCGGAAACACAACAATGGGTGATGCTTGAGAAAAGCGTGGTCGATGATCTCTATTTTAGCTCAAAGGTCATCAATGTGGATCGGTTCTATAACCTCCACGTAATATACATTATAGTTGGACAATGATGAAATCACCACTAAGCACAAAGTTTGAATATTTTGATGAGTTGATGTCTACGAGCTCATGATTAAAGATTAAATAGAATGCTAGGATTCACAATGTAATTCATGGGGTGATTGGAAATTTATTGTGAAGCATCGGTCACCCCAAGTATAATCTAGCTTAAGTTAGCTCATAGACATATCGTTTATTATGTTAGTTGTTAGTCGGTTATTAGCTTAGTTTAGTCTAGTGCAACACCGTGGAGGAAGGACGGGTCTTTACCCATTGTATGCCTAATCCACAGCCCGAAGGAGGGCGTTGTAGTTTGTAAATATATCCCTCTCCCCACAAGGGAGAGGGTTGGATGTTCATTTAGAATCTAACCTTCCATGAGTTTCTCTTTCTAGAATATCCCACTTTCTCTCTCTAAACCATCTAATCAAACGCCTTATTTGTGATTGATTATGTGTTTGTGAAATCCAATATGTTACAAATGGTATCAGAGAGCCATGGTTTGATCATCTCTCTTATATCCTTGGATTTCTAGTGGTTTTAGATGGTTTTTGAGTTTGAGAAAGTTGAGTGGTTTTTGCATCATTTGGATCATTTCTTGTGTTAAAGCTTGAATATTGTGTGTACTTTTGTGTTTAGAATCATTGTAAGTGCTTGGGTTTGGATTTGGAAAGCTTGAATCACTGTGGTTGGGCTTGGTTTGGATTGAAAAGTGTGTTTTAGAAGTTTTTCTTAGTAGCGACTTGGGTCTCGTAGTGTTTTTCATCGTAGCGACTTGCTTCAGTAAAAGTTAGCGAGTTACAGTGTTAGTTGTTAGCGACTTGAGCCTAGCGACTTTTCTATTGAGACAAGCCGACAAATAGTACAAGTTAGTGGATTCTCCACTACGGCTAGCGACTTGGTGAGGTTAGCGACTTGCTTCAGAAATTGTTAGCGAGTTGTAGTGTAAAATGTTAGCGACTTGATACTAGCGACTTGGATCTTAGCGAGTTGTTCTTTAGCAACTTAACTGTGTCTAGCGACTTGGTGCTTAGCGACTTTTTGTCATAATTCTTAGCGACTTGGTGCTTAAAGACTTGTCTTCTAATTCATAGCGACTTGGTGTTATGGTTCTTGGCGAGTTGTCTTGTTAGCAACTTGTCTATATAGAAATTTGGTAAATTGATGCAAGTTACTCATATCTAATATCCATCAACACAATGTCTTACATCACTGACCTTTTAATCTCCAAAGTGCTTGAACTTTATGATACCTCACAAAACAATGAAACTAGTTGCTATTCTGAATGTTCTACCTTGATTGATTCAGCAATTTATGATCAACACACTTCACAATCTGAGTCAAAATCTAATGAGTCACATTTGGTATTGACAAATGATGCAAGGAAAATGGAATGCAACATTGAGTCCTTTCAACTACTTCATCAAGACCTCACACATCTGTTATCCACAACTAGGCTTCGAACATGCGGTTTCTCTTTCGTGAGGACTTATCCACATTGACAAGAACTATGTTGTCGAACTTAGAACAACTGAAGCTTCAAATTACCAAAAAGAAGGTACTAATGGAAGACTAGAATGCTGCACTTCAAGTAATCTATAACCAATTTCAACCATTTATCAATGGGGAATATTCCACAGACTTTGATCAACATGTGACTAGAATTTCATTCAAGAAACATACTAGAATGGAAATTCATGAGTACATCAACACATTTATTCAACTTATGGATAATGTGGAAATGTACATTAGGGAAGTTTCTCAAGAGAATGTTCAGTTGAATGTGTTGAATGGGTGTCAGATAAAATCAAATGAAAGTTGTGCTAAATTGGTAATGGACCAGTTGAAAGAATGGATGATGCTGAATGTGATATATCAGATACAACAAAGGATGATGAAACCGACTGTACTGAATACAAAGGCTCAGAGTCAGAGTTAAAAAAACTTGAATCAGATTGCTTTTCAGTACCTCCTGGTATGCATGAGGAGAATATTGTTAGCCTCGCTTTTTCTTAAGATAACGTCACTTACGTGAATTGGACTAGATGCGTAGTATACTTTGCCTTTAGGGACTAGTATCGTGTATGTGGCAAAGTCAGGGCCTATATATACCCCTCATGACTCTCCATAAGGGGTGAGGTGAAGCATTTGGTTAGTTGTATTGTGTGTTTTATTTTAATAAAGTCTTTGTTTTCTCCTCCCTCTCTCTACTTTCTCTCACTAGAAAGGATGATGTTCTTCATCTACTTTCACCAACCCCGACCTCCAAACCACATAAATCATATGTTAATCGGTCCTGACAATTGGTATCAGAGCCACATAAATCATAAATCACTAGAAAGGATGATGTTCTTGAAGTGCAGAGTCTCTGTAGTCTAGATATTGAGGCAAACTTGAAGTTTTCCTTTCCGATGACCTCGGCAAATGATCTTCTTGTAGCTCTGAACTTCAACTGTAACGGTCTAGTTAGGTTATTACCACTCTTAATGAGAATCTTATATCCGAATGAATTTTGGTTACACAAATTTTTTTGGATATATTATTCTCATTAAGAGTGGTATTTTGGTATATTATTCACGGAGGGATACAATATTCACGGCTTGAATGATAATTGAAAAATGGCTACGGAGTTTTTGTACGGTATTATTGATGCGAAATTGAAGTGACATTTCACGGGTGGACTTCTTTATCTTTGAGACGATAGTTGGTTGGATGCATGTCTCAAGATAACTTGTTGAAGCACATCATGAAATTTGACAACTGGTTATAATCGGTAAGGAGTTACGCTTGTAGTGCTCACGGTGTGTAACCATCACTTTAAGGAGTTACGTTGTTGTGCTCGGTCACATCAAGTTGTGGATTGTTCAAAATTTAGAACAAGCAAGAAGTCACAAAGTTGGGATGTTTTCTTCCTTTTCAAGTTAGTCGATCGGCAATCTCCATATGTGGTCATTACTATTAATGGTGAATTCAAAGGAGGTTCGATTTAAAGGTTGGTTTGAGAGACGATATTGAGAGTATTTGTGCGACATATTCTCACGGAAATTTTGATCAAGCTATGATGTTAATATTGCATCAAGAAGGTAATACGGCATGTACGCAACATTATGATGATTCCGATAGCTCGCAACCATCGTGAGGGAGAAGTTGGTATTTCATCTTCCGTGATTGGATTACGAAGGATTTTTGCTTAAGACCAAGAAGGAGAAGTAGTGTGGTGTACATCGGGGTTTTTACCAACTTGGATGCAATACTAAGTGAGTTATGTTGATGTTCCCGAACGACAACCACCGTGCTTCAAGAGTTTACTTTCTCCGCGTGTCTCAAGATTAAAGACGTGTTGGAAGAGTGTTGTCGGTTCGAGGAGCGAAAAAGAAAAAGGCTCACTAGTTAGGAGGGAGTAATAACCTAACTAGACCATTACGGTTGAAGTTCGAGCTACAAGAAGATCATTTGCCGAGGTCATCGGAAGGAAAACTTCAAGTTTGCCTCAATATCTAGACTACGAGACTCGCACTTCAAGAAAGTCAACATTGTTCATTACTAATGTAATTTACTTTGTTTTGTATTTATAGGTCTCATTGTAACCATTCACGTGTGACGCTATCTTGGAGGGAGATTGTTAGCCTTGCTTTTTCTTAAGATAACGTCACTTACGTGAATTGGACTAGATGCGTAGTATAATTTGCCTTTAGGGACTAGTATCGTGTATGTGGCAAAGTTAGGGCCTATATATACCCCTCATGACTCTCCATGAGGGGTGAGGTGAAGCATTTGGCTAGTTGTATTGTGTGTTTTATTTTAATAAAGTCTTTGTTTTCTCCTCCCTCTCTCTACTTTCTCTCACTAGAAAGGATGATGTTCTTCATCTACTTTCACCAACCCCGACCTCCAAACCACATAAATCATATGTTAATCGGTCCTGACAAATACTGATGCCATCCCAGCAAATGATCCAGAGTTATGTATTGAGGTACCCTTAACTGATCAACATAATGCATCCACTAATGTGCCTGATCATTTTTATCCTAACTCTAATCACGATATTGATAAATGTTTCTTGGTTAAGCCTGAATCTAAAATCTTCAAAACAAATAACATGGTTGAAAAAATGGATTATGATGAACTTTCAAACAAATACTCAATTCTTGAAAAACATTGCATTTCCTTGGAAATTGCAATACAACAAAGAGAAGAAAGTTTTCTTACTACAAATACCAAAGATAAACCGCAATTCCTTAATTTCGAGAATTTTTGAAATTAACCACTTAAAAACCGATTCAGACAAAGATTCAACAATATGCAATCGAAATTAGAACTCTCGGACCGCATAAGAAATGTAATATTGGGATGAACAATCCTAATCATGAAATGAGTGATACACTTAAATCTAGGAATGATGAATTGGCTCAATGTGTGTCCAACCTATTTAGGGAAAATGAGTCCTTAAGAAAGAACTTATTAGAGAACAATTCCAAGTTGATAGATCAAACTAATTCCTTCTTGGCTGACATTGATGCCCTCAATGCCCAAATTCAAGATAAGAGCTTCACTATTGTTTCCTTAAAAAATGAGCTTAGGAAATCTATTGGAGATAGGGTGAACACTAAGTTTGCAAAACCATCAACCTTGGGAAAGCCAACTGTTCATAAAAACTCAAAACATACTGTAGTTAGGCGTGAATGCTTTCGTAATCGAAAGACTTAAACCATCGAAATCTAGGCTTGCCTCCCAAGTTGATGCGAATACTATTTTGACAAAACCAGTCACTTCACTAATTCATTCCGATATGATGAATAACAAATCCCAGGTTAATGTTCAAAGTTCTAAGATCAGGAATACTAGGAGTTCATCTAGTTCTCATAAGAAGCATCAAATGGCTGATCAATCCCCTAAGAAACCAACTAATTACAAAAGGACCAATATTCAAAAGAGGGAAGTGTCTACATCCAAAGCTACTAGCAGCTGTTTCAAATGGATTCCCACTGGCAGATTATTTATGTTTACAGGATCCAAACGGACTTACATACCTAGATCTTGCCTTAAGTGGATGCCCACAGGAAAACTCTTCAAGAATATTGAACCTAAAAGGATCTCTATTAATGACACGCCTAGATCAAACTATGCAACATTCAATAGTGAGATTACTCATGTCACTAACACATCTATTTGCAATACTACATGTGCTTCTAGTGCAATGTGTCCTCAGTATTTTTCATGTACAATGCTCAATTCAATCAGGAACATCATGACTTGGTTTCCATCAGAAATGAATATTGCTCACTCAGGAATTGTAGCTTGCCGAATTGATGTACCTCGATTTGACTCTATTCGACTTGAATCGTGACTCGCTCTTATAAATCTGTGTACAAATTAGTTTAAAAAAAATCATCATTTTTTACAAATCTTTCTTGCTAATATCAAAAATCATTTTTAATTCATAATTTAAATCGTTTTCCACAAACTAATAAAAGATATATCTCTTGTTATTGATAACATCTACGGTCCTAGAAATGTCATTCAATAATGACACGAGATCATAGATGAAGTTTGAACAAAAGATATACTCTTGTTTTATAACGGGTGGGCTGAATTCAATCAATGTTCATTGGTGACATTGATTGAGGGGGAGAATTTTACAAGTTATCTCATTTTTCTCTGCACCATTGTTGGATATGTATTATGTTTCATGTTTCATTGTTGGAAATGCATGTCTTTGTCTTGTCATGTTTCATGGTGTCCTCTGTGTTAGTTTGCTTATCTTATTATGTTATCTGTGTTAAGTTTGCTTATCTTATATGTTATCTGTGTCAGTTTGCAATCTGATAAGTTTATGGACTGAAAGTGTCTATAATACATAATATGATATATAGCGACTTGCTTTTGAAGTAATAGATAGCGACTTGCTTTTGAAATGATAGATAACAACTTACCTTTAACAGAGTTAGCGACTTGGCAAGTAAAGTCTTAGCGACTTGTTATTTATATTTGCTAGAGAGTTGCTAGACATTCACACAAGTACAAGGACTTAAAGTGGAAACTTGGTATTCTTGAAAAATAACTGTTCCTATACCCCCTAGCGACTTGACGCAGTTTTCATTATTTTTAAAATCTCAAAAAGATTTTTTCTTTATTCTCTCTCTCGCATACAATTCATCCTAGCGACTTATCTGTGGTATGTGTAGTATCTATCATTCTCAGCCTTTCAAACTTATGATTTAGATGCTATCCTAACTCTGTTCCCATTACAGATTCCCACCGTGCATTTGATCCTCATCACTTGATCCCCTCACTTAGGTTTGTAAATGGATTCGCTTTAATGGGATCACTTGACATGTTTATGATGGATGTATAGGCTTTATAGGAATGATTTGAGGGTTAATGTGTTGTGTTAGTAGGTTGTCTTTGCGCGTGTGATGAGTGTGTAAATACTCATCATTTTTATACCAAATAAACTGCAAAATCATCTGAAAACACTCAGAAACACATCAAAATGATCAAAATATCACAAATCGTTGTTTTATGTGTTTTAAATGCAAAATATCAAAATCGATGAAAAACATATCAAATTTGCAAAATTGCGCTTTAGTCCCCAAGTTTGTAAAATTGTCAAAAATAGTCCCGAGCCAAAATTTCAAAGAAAAATCACCAAAGGTCTTTTAAAATCATAAATTGTCATATTTAGTCCTTTGGTGAGAAATCTAAAAGTTTTGAGAAAATTACGCTTTAGTCCCTGGCTTTTAAATTGGTCAAAAGTAATCCTTGAGTTTCAAAATGTTCAAATTAGCCCTTGGATTATTAAAACTTGGCAAAACAAATCCTTTGACTACTTTTCATAAGTTACATGTTTGGTCCTTGGTTTTGAAGAATTGCACATTTGGTCCTTTTGTTAATAATTTCTACAAACCATTCGGACCTTAATATAAACCCAAGCCCAAACTTAAAACCCCTGGCCCAAAAATCTTTACCCGGTCCGTTTACCCAACCCGACCAACCCAGATATTTAAAATAAACAAAACCGCCACCAGTTTGTCTTCCCCGACATCTCTGTCTCCCCCCACCTCCAGCCACCTCTACCCACCTAAAACCACCCTACTATACATCCTGTCTCCCTCCACCTCACCTACCCTTACAACCACATTAAATGCTACCTTTTCCTGTCCCAGATATCAAAAGCAATTTTTGGCGCCAAAACTTCTCAATGGTCAAGATGGCTCAAAAACTATCCAATGGCTATTATTGTTGCTGGATTTGACCAAGAGAGAGAAAGTCTTTGGTGCATAAAAGGAAGCCAAGAGGAAGGATAGAGATAGTTAGTATTAGTTTTAAAAATTATATGTCAATTTCAAGCCTTTAGTCTAAGTTAGCTTTGTACTTGGTATTTTAAGTTCATTTATGTTCAAGTTAATCATTTAAGTGTATTGAAACTTAATTTCAGTTATCAATTCAAGTTTTAAGTTCAATTTCCAATTTTATGTCATCGTTGAAATTCTCATTCTAAAGATCATTGTCAAATCATAGCGCTCATTTTTAAGCTCAAACATGCTCTAATAAGCTTGTTAAAGCTTTATTTAAGCTTACATTCACATCTCACACCATTTTGGACATTGGTCAATAAAAGTCAAATTGAAGCAAACCGATGCAAGGATGATCCGTTGATTTAGAATTGGAATTGGGTTGAAATGGAAGCGATGGGTTGAATTTGATAGGTTAGGGTTCTTTGTTTCACAGTTGGCGTGCCATAGTGGCCACCGGACAAATTGTAAGCCTTTTCAAATCTTTTAGCATAAGCAAGAATTGTAGTAGTGAACTATTAAAACTGCTCTAAAAGTAGTAATTAGGTTAATTTAATCTAGTTTGATCATTGGTACTTGCTTAGTCATTGCTCTATCATTTTAATTGGCAAAACAGTTTTTAAGGGTGTTTGGTTTCTTGCCCAAACAGTCTCACAAGTAAAGTCAGTGTGAGCCTTTTGTTGGTTCATGTTTGTTTAGCACAAAAGAACTCATTTGAGTCAATAAAAGTGATCCTGCAATCCTTAAAGTCAAATTAAGCTTCAATCTATCTTACTGTTAAAACTGTTAAGGATTTGGATTTGAAATCTGTGGATTTGTGTTTAAAAGTCCTAAAAAAGGCTTGCTTCATTCTCATTTCATCAAAATACATCAACATTAGTCATTAAATTGGATCCAAAATCCATAAAAGTCAAAATGTGTGTCCATTTTCAAAAGTCAAAATGTCTAAAAGTGGATTTGTGCAGAACTTGCAGCTGATCCACAGGACTCATTAAAGGTCTTTAGGTCCTAATTTTTGGGATATAAGCAGTTGGCTTGGTTGTCTTTAAGCCCTCATAATTGTTTTTAGCTTAAGCCCTCTGGTTAAGCTTGTACAAAAGCTCAAAGTTAGCCTCTGGTGCCCTGCACCAACTCAGTTAATACTGAGTGGATTTCTCAGTTTTTGGACAAGCTGCACAGGGATTACAAAAGCTTTTCAAGGGCTGGTATTTTGGTCATAGGTAGTCACTTAGGTCTAGTTTCGAACTTAATAATTGGTTTGTAGTTTGTAGCTTATTTGGGTGCTTAATTTTGGACTACAAGTTGATACCCAAAGCTGTTTTTAGCCTAATCTCATAAACATCAAATCTGTGATATTGAGCTAATCAGTAGTTATAACTTGTTGATTTCTGTTTGATTTGGTCATATTTAGTATATCATAGCTTCTGTTAACAGTAGATAGCTTGTTTGGTTCATTTGCTTATCAAGTGCTTATTTCAATAAGCACTTGATTGATCAGTTTCATTTTCTTCCACATAGCATACTATTTTTCCATTTTTTATAGCTTCTTAACATTATTTTAGAATTTTCCTGAAATTTTCAGATTTTTATAAGCTGTTTTGCTATTTTTCTTAATTTAATCTAGTTTTTAAGCATTTTTAATTAGCAATTTATACAAAAAATTCAGAAAAGGTTCCAAAAAATAATTTTTCATTTTTCTTAGGCTTAGATAATTATAAAAAGTAGAAAAGTAATTTTCCATATTTTCATAGTTCATTTGGTAATTTTCGGTGATTTAATTAGATTTTAATAGTTTAAAATTCCTAGAAAATAGATAAATAGTCACAAAAATACAAAATAGTTTTGAAAAGTCTATTTTGATATTTTAGACTTTTCCAAGTCTTAATCTTAGTTTTCTAGCTTAATTTCCTATTTTCTTGTATTTTAGGTAATTAATTAATAGTTAAAATAGTTTTAATTAGATAATTAGTTTAAAAATAATTTTCTTTTCTATAAATTTTCTATTATTATTAGGATTGTAAAACATCATTTTCATATTTTTAGGGTTAATATTGACTTAGTTTCACTTTTTATTTTATACGTCAGCGTAGATTTTAATTTCGGTTTAGTAAAACATAAAAAAACATCATTTTAATTTTAGTGATAGCGTTTATTTAATAGGTTTTATCTTTTTAATTTCCTCTCATTTGCATTTTAGCCTTTGTATTTGTTTGATATTTACGTAGTTATAATCACCAATTCATAATCCTTTTTCATTCAAACTCCTCGATCACTATACGTTGATTGATCCATTGCATAGCTCATTGGGACATAACGACCTGTGGAGACTCTATACTCCTCCGATCTTCATTGATTTCGTGCTTGCTGTTTTAAGTTTTCTTACGCTTGCGTGAGAGAACTTGACGATTTTATGTGCATCAAATTTTGGCGCCATTGTGGGAGTCATGCCGATTTATCTCCGCTTTAGCGATTAGTTGTTTGAATCCTCACTCTTTGTTTATATCATCATTACGTATATATATATATCCATATTTTCTTCTAAAAATCCAAAACCCAAAACAACCAAAACGTATAAAACACAAAATATTTTCTCTTTTGTTTCTATATATGTATCAAAATAAAAATACAAAAAGAATCGCTCGTTTTCTTTAATAATTAACAACTTAAAAGATTACCACCAAAACCAAGGCGGTGCACTACCTTCTTGGGGTGCGACCATAATAAGTTCGAACTAAAGATATAAAACTTGCCTTTGTGTCCTTGTGATTGGTGTACCTTTTTCAAAGAAGCCATTCACCTTGGATTATTGGTTAAGTTCATCGTTGTTTTGCCTCGATTTTGTGTTAATTGATTTTGTTGTGATATCGACGCTTTGAGCCGTAAAACCCATAAAGATTATTCTCACCCGATTTTTACAAAACGTCTTCATAATTCTCATTCTCATCTCGAAGATTTTCATAATTCCATTTCTCTTAACTCGAGTTTCCTTAGAGTTAACTCTAGATATGCGCTTTTCGCCTTCTAGATCCGTGAGCCCATTTCGTGAGCTTGTCGAGATTCCAAGAAGGCATATTCAGACTCTCTGCTCCATCGACCGGATCCGAGATCCGGACTGTCGCACTACTCCCGTTATCATGGCGGATGAGATTCCTATGTGCGAGCTTCTCGGGCACCCATCGGCGGGTATGGAGATGTTATCGTTAGCCGACCATCGTGGCGAAAACTTTGAACTCAAGACCGGTTCTCGAATCTTGTGACCTCTAATCAATTCTTTGGTTTTGAGCGGGACGATCCTCATGCTCATATTCGATGGTTTAACAAGATTGCATCTACCATCAAGTATAAAATGTCCCTACCGATCTTTGTTAAGCTTTACATTCCGTTTTCTCTTGAGGGCAAGCCCGGTTGGCTTGAAAACAACCCCTCAATCAATAGAGACATGGAAGATCTTGTGAAGAAATTTGTGAATGAATTCTATCCACCTTCCAAGACCACGAGTCTTAAAATGAAATCATCAAATTCACTCAAAGTTTGATGAATCCTTGATGAATCGTGGGATCGTTTCAAGGAATTGCTTCGCAAATGTCCTCACCACGGTTTCTCCGAGTTGATGCAACTCGATACTTTCTATAATGGAGTGAGTCAATCGACCAAGATTCTCTCAATTCTCCATGGAGGAAATTTCCTAAGCAAAACCTGTCAAAGAAGCTTTAGCGATAATCGAAAACAAGTCTAAAGTCCGTGACCGCACGGCAAGCGGTTGTTTCCCAAGTCGGTGTTGGACCTTCTTCTTCTTCATCGCCCGTAAGTCGGTCTAGCACCGATGCTAAGATTGATAAACTCACGGAAGCTATTCAAGCTTTGGTTCTCTCCAATCAAAGAAAGTCTTTTTCCACAAACTTCACCTCTGTGAAGTTAAGAAAGTGGAAGTCTGTGTTACCTGTGGTGGCCCCATGCTTATTATAACCGTATGGCCACCGATGGTAACCCTTTGAAGCCAATCTTGTGGGCGGGATGTCTAATCAAGGAGGCAACCAATATCGTGTCTCCTGAGACCCGAACCACCGTCCTAACCACTACTCGACCTCCGGTTTCAATCGTAATCAAAACCGTAACCGTAATCGTAATAGGCCAGACCAAGGTTTTCAAAACCAAGGTCATTTCAATCAAAACAACGGTTTCGAATCGAATCAAAATTTCCAACATCAAGGAAATTACAATAGAAACCAGTCGGAAATTTCAACCAAGGGTATTATCATGGCAATAATCCGTGGAATTTTCAAAATCAAGGCCCTAATCCTAACAATAGAGGCGAAATTTTCTGTGCAAAAATCAAGCCCTTTGTTCCAACCGGACCATCATCGATGAGTCGTTGAAACAATTCATGAAATCCCAGAAGAAATGAATCGGTTGTTGGTCACCAGATTACGAGATCAAGAAGTCTTTAAATGATCGACCCTCGCCTCGGTGCTTTACCTAGCAACACGATCGCTAATCCGAGGCGATGCTAAAGCGATCACAACCAGTGGTGCTTCTTATTCGGACCCGCTGTTCCCACTACCTCTTCTTCCTCTCCCAGAAGGTGGTGGAAAGCGAACTGGAGGCGACAAAGGACAAGGAACTTCCTACTAATAACGGAGGTGCCAATAATGTCCATCCTCGGGTTGTCCCAAACCCAAGCACAGGTTGTTTTGAACCTCCGGTTTGTGACCTAAATCCAAAACTTCTATTCCTTACCCTCACGGTTACATGAGCAAAGCTCATGAGAAAGCTAGTCATCGGATGGAAAAGTTCTTTTAAATTTTCCAAGAGCTTCACTTTGACATAAGCTCATGGATGCCATCATGTTGATGCCCAGTTTGCATCCACTCGAAACACATGTTGAGCAACAAAGAAAATTTGTTTGAAATGGCTAAAACTCCTTTAAACGAAATTGCTCGGATCTTGTTAAAGCTTCTCGAGAAGCTAGGAGATCCGGAAAATTTCTTCTTCCTTGTGTTTTCCGGGATGATTGAATGCTTTGCCCTTGCCGATCTTGGAGCAAGCATCAATCGATGCCATATTCGGTGTGGAAGAAACTTTCTCTTAGGAACTTATTCCTACCGCATGACTCTTGAGCTTGCGGATCGTTCTATCTCGCGTCCTCTTGGCATTGCCGAGGATGTATTCGTGAAAGTAGGAAAGTTCCATTTCGGTGACTTCGTTGTTGTTGATTTCGATCTTGATCCTCGAGTTCCCCTCATTGTTGGTAGGGGATTCCTAAGGACAGCCGTGCTCTTATAGATGTGTTTGAGCAGAGATCACTCTCCGTGTGGGTAATGAAGTCATACCTTTAACCTCGATCAAACTTGAGGTACTCCTCAAATTATGACACCGAATCAATTAATCGAGTTGATTTAATTGATATTGCTTGAGGAGTACTCTCGAGTTTCTTGGTTATCTTCATAATGCAGTGGGAATTCCAATTCCACCACATCTTCTCATCTATCATTGCGAATCTTCCCCTCTCACCCGTTTGAGGGAGGTGACTTCTTCTGGAAGAGATCGATGAATTCTTGGCTACTGATGAATCAATTCCGCCTGGAATTGATGGTGTTTATGATTCGGAGGGAGATATTCTCTATCTTGAGCAGTTGCTCAATGAAGATCCATCATCTTCACTTCCTCCGAAGGAAATCTCAATCGAGGAAATCAAATCAGTGCAATCATCTACTGAAGAATTTCCCGAGGTTGAACTAAAGGACCTACCTCCTCATCTCGAGTATGCATTCTTGGAGGGTGATGATAAATTACCCGTCATTATTGCTAAAGACTTGACTGAGGAGGAGAAAACTGCTCTCATAAAGGTCTTGAAGTCGCACAAGCAAGCAATTGCTTGGAAACTCTCCGATATAACCCTGAATTTTGTACCCACAAAATCTTAATGGAGGATGACTTCAAACCAAGAATCAAAGTCGAGAAGGGTGAATCCTAAGATTCACGAGGTTATCAAACAAGAGGTTCTCAAACTTCTTGATGCGGCTGATTACCCGATCTCGATAGTCCTTGGGTTAGCCCCATTCATTGCGTTCCAAAAAGGTGGCATTCTTGTTGTCACGAATGAAGAAAACGAGTTAATTCCGACTCGATTGGTTACGGGATGGCGTGTGTGTATTGACTATCGTAAGTTAAGCGAAGCCACCCGTAAAGACCATTTTCCTCTACCCTTCATGGACGGATGCTTGAGAGACTAGCGAGGAACAGTACTATTGTTTCCATGATGGTTTCTCGGGTTACTTTTAGATCCCCATTGATCCGCTGGATCAAGAAAACTACATTCACCTACCCATACGGACGTTTGCCTGAGATGTATGCCTTTTGGCTTATGCAATGCCCACAGCACGTTCCAACGTTGTATGATGGCCATTTTCCACGACATGATCGGAAACTATGGAGGTGTTTATGGATGACTTCTCGGTCATTGGGGAATCATTTCAGACTTGTCTCTCACTTAGACAAAATGTTAAAGGTGTGAAGACACCAATCTATGTCTAAACCGGGAGAAGAGCCACTTTATGGTCAAAGAAGGCATTGTCCTTGGCCATAAGATTTCTAAGAATGGGATTGAGGTTGATAGAGCAAAAGTTGATGTCATTGCTAAGCTACCTCACCCCACTCTTATCAAAGGTGTTAGGAGTTTTCTAGGTCATATCGGGTTTTATCGCAGATTTATTCAAGATTTCTCTAAAATCGTCGACTATGACCCATCTTCTCGAAAAGATGCTCCTTTCATCTTCTCTCCCGAGTGCATCAAGCTTTTGAAACACTTAAGAAAAAGCACGTAGCACCCATTCTAGTTGCCCCGATTGGGACTTCTTGATGAGTTTCCAAATACTCATCATTTTTATCTTATATAAGCGCAAAATCATCTCGAAACGCTCAAAACACATCAAAATGATCAAATTATCACAAATCAGTGTTTTATGTGTTTTAATTGCAAAAATATCAAAATCGGATGAAAAATGTA
>CM040240.1:37320609-37342831 GCA_022545495.1 Chrysanthemum lavandulifolium
CAAAATACAAAATTATAAAACCTTCAAAAATCAAATAGAAAATATAAAACTTTCAAAATCCATAAAATTTGAAAAATTGAAAAATCTTCAAAAAATATTGTCAATTTATCATGTTTTTTTCTCGGTTCGATAATATCTACGGTCTTTGTCTTTGTCATTCAAAGAATGACACGGGACTTTAGATGTTGTTAATTCAAAAAAAAAAAAAAAAAAAAAAAAAAAAAAAATATATTTTGGGAAAAAGAAAATGGTTTATTGTCATCTTCGTAATAACGGTTTTTAAAGAAAAACAGAGCCATGTTTTACCATGTTTTCAAAATTCCATGCTCGATTCTATAAACATTTATCTGCCGAAAACTAAATGCTTTGAAAAAATAACTCGATCTCTATTTTGATAATCATCGAGGACTTATTGGTCAAAATCTATCTCTCAATCAACAACCTATGTCATTGATTGAGGGGAGAATGATTTCAATTAAATTAAAAAGTTGTTTAGCATCAAAATTGTTTTCAAAAGATATACATGCATGTTTTTATAAATGGAGTTTAAAGTCTTAAAATCAGATCCTTATCGGTTCAAACACTTTCACAATCATCACAATTCTCCTTAAAGCTTTCAAATCAATTTAAATCTATACGAGATCACAAATCTCAAATGATTTGATAATTGTGATCGGGGAGAATGTGATTTAAATTAGATTTAAGCTGATAATCGGGTAAATGGTCATAAGCGGATGTACATGCTATCACGCCCACATGTGACAAAGCGATTTAAATTGTGATCGAGATCACAAATCAATTTAATCTATACGAGATCACAAATCTCAAATGATTTGATAATTGTGATCGGGGAGAATGTGTGATTTAAATTAGATTTAAGCGATAATCGGGTAAATGGTCATAAGCGGATGTACATGCTATCCTGCCTTTATGTGACAAACGATTTCAAATTTTCATGCACATGTTGAGGGGGAGCATCTATCTTAAACCTTTGATTTGAAACGTGATCATTTATCCCATGTGCAGTTCCTCTAGTATGTGCAAAACTCTTTTCAAACCTCGAGGCACATATTGAGGGGAGCAAATTATGGAAACCTCATCCTTCCCGGAAATGCTATATCTACGTGAACTTGTTGAGGAAGTGATGTTGATATCTTTAGAAAATGGTAATCAAAGAAGTTAATTCTTCTCTTGCCTCCGTGTACAAAACATTTTCAATACTTGATGCACATGTTGAGGGAGTTCTCGTTCAAAATATCAAAACAATTCAGGTACAAAATGCTTTGATAATATATCACAAGTATTCGAATTGATTTTCAAATGGTTTTCAATTGGATCCAATGGCAGATGAACAATACCAACAGACCCCACCAACTTTATTTTATATACGGTGATATAAGGATGATAAGGTTGGTATTGGTTCCCATGATCCATGAGAATCGGAGGGATCTACCTGGGACAATCCACTAGTTAGTGTAGAAGTCCTTAGGTATGATGATAAAAGGAGAAAATGAGATATGGGAAGAGTGCGGACTAAGACCGAGCTAATCTTGGAATAAACCCAACAAGGTCCTAGCTATGAAGTCTCGTGTAAGCCTTGAAGGGGTTGAAGAATTAAAAGAATTGAATGAGAATAGGGTGAAAACAAATAGCCCTCCATTTATTCAACCTTAGGTAGAAACAGGTTCAATTCATACTATCTTGATGGTAACATCGGTATTGAAGACAAGGCGTCATGGACCCATGTGCGATTGCACTTCAACTTTCCAAACCACTCAAGTTCCTCTTAAAAGGACTTGTTTCATTCTCACAGGGGAACAGACATTATCTATCGACTTTCTCTTAGAGATGGTTGATATTGAAGAAGGAGACCCTCCACTAGTCTCCGATTATAGGATCCAAATGTGCAAATTGCGTCTAGAGCCACGAGATCATCAATAAATCTCATTAGGACACTTTCAATGAAGACTTTCTGCTTCACACAATGTGGAAAGAGAGATTATATCTTGAGTCCTCGCATTATCCTTGTGGTATTGCGGAACTGTCCGAGTGATGTGTTTCCACACTCATGATGAAGATGGAAAGCTTAAGAGCCATCATCAAACAAGCTCTGGTAGGTGGCATGTGAGATCTATTATATGGATCAACCATGTGACAAGTGAGCGGAAACAATGGGGCGATTCAATTTCTTGAATCAATCTGGTTTAGGTTGGGATTGACGGATACCTTTGAAAAACCGGTCTTTGTGCTTAAAAACTCTTTTCTTTGCTGCGTCGTAGTGTACTCATTTTCAAATCAAAGGTGTTTTTATGATTGATAATTGATTTTCAATAAAACCTTCGTGGTATTGCAAAACAATTTCTATTGAGCAATACGATTGTCTTTCAAATATCTTTTCATCAATCGCTGGACTTAAATTCACCGGTTCACTCATTCCGTTGTCTTCTTTGGGGCGTTCGGTTTGAGAACACTAGAGCATTGCGAAACCACGTCATGGAAATTCTTCGAATTATACACGATCACGAGGCGGTACATGTATGATCAGCGGGAACCGTGGGCCGTGTACCTCGATTCATCGAAAGTGATCAAACACTTTAGCATGCGATTTGTTCTTAGCTGTTAGTATTGATGTGCGCCCGATGTTTGCTGTTGATCGTAATGAAGCGGTCAATCCATAGCCGCATGCTCACTAACACATTCATCTCAAAAGAAATCATGATTAGTGCATCAATGACTCTTATATTTCACTCCATGCTTACGCTACTGCTGCGCCAATATCATGATTCAACAAATGCTTATTACTACGTTGAGAAGATATCATGATCAAAATGTGAGCATGTCGTTCCCAAAGTCACAACACCACAATGGAAGTCTCGAGATTGTTGATTGCCGATGATCTCAAATGATGGCTCAAAATTATCATCACGTGGATCGGTAAAAGACCTCCACTTGGAACAACCAAACATGCATTGTGAAGAATCAATGACTGACGAGCTCAAGTACAAAGGACTACATCAAGAATGCAAGAACTATGTTTAATGTTTTATCTATTTGTATTCTATGTAATTTTGGTACATGATTGAGGTGACCTCCTTAGGGGAGATTGTTAGGAATTAGAAATTCCAGTATTAAAGAGTCGGTCCTCAAGTATATGTAATCGTTAGAAAGCTCGTAGTCATAGTTCTCTTAAGTTTAGTAGTTATTTAGTTAGTAACACCGTGGAGGACAGACGGTCTTTACCCAGCTGTGATGCGATCCACAAACCCCAAAGTGTGGCGTTTATGTAGACTATAAATACTCTCACCTTCCAAGGCAGAGTTGGAGCTCATAATAAGATTTTTCTTTCTCTCACTAAAGTTCCTAAACCTCTAACTCTCTCTCTAGAATTCCATCTATATACTACTTTGTGTTATGGTTTGATGTGTATGTGATAAGTTATATCTTACAACAGATGATAAAAGGCGTGACGCGGGAGAAAATGCAAGTTTACCAAGGATTAAAATAACCTTAGATCGTTTATGTCTGGCGGGTGTGATATCACGAATACAACGTGTGTGATAAAATGATACAATCAAGAATGTACAAAAGCAGAATCGATTGACTAACACTAGGAATGTGAATAGTAATAGCTCTGCAGCCATTCTACGTCGTTAAAAGCGTGCAATCGGAAACCTAAAACATAAAAGATATACAAGCGTCGTTTATCTAAAAGCGTAAACATATAAAGACAAAGCGATAATAACTATAGTAGGGATTTGCATGTCTTAGCGACTTAAATGCAAATTAAATAAAATTAAAATATCTAACTATAATTTACAAATATATACAAAAGTTAAGAAAACTAAAACTAAAACATATATGAATACATAATAATTACATAAATGTAACAAAAATAAAATAAGAAAAGGATTATAATTATACTAAGGAAATATAAAAATATCAAAATTTTGAAGTCATTTTAATTCTATTTTTACAATTGTTTACCGATTAAAATCTAAAACTACGTTTACTAAATATTACGTAAGCGTACAAAATAAAAGCGTGAATTCAGTCCAATACAACTCCCACAAATGTGAAAATTATATTTTAGAATCCTAAAAGATAAGAAAATTATTAGAAAATTAAAATAAATTTTTACACTATTAAATTAATTAATATAAATTAAAATGAATTAAATGTATTAAAAATGAATTAAATAAGAAGAAAATCTAAAATTAAATCAAATAAATGAAATAAAGAATTTGAAAAATCTAAAATATAATAAAATGAATTTAGAAACTGAAAATGTATTTTTTACATAATTATTCTATTTATTATTAATTATTTACTATTATAAATACACTTAAATACTAAAAAATATAAAAATAACTTGGAAAAATAAAATTTAAACTTAGAAAAATCTAAAATATGTTAAAACTAATTTTAAAACAGAAAATATATTTATTATACAATTATACTAATTATTAATAATTATTAACTATTATTAAGTATTAAAACTATTATTAATTATTAAAATACTAAATGAGTAAAGAAAAATCTCAAACTTTTACAAAATTCTAAAATAAATAAAAGAAGCTAAGAAAAGTATAAAATGGCAGCTTATGTGCAAAATAAGCTAATGGACAAAAGCTCATAACTATAAGCTATCACTTAAGCTTAAAAAGGACTTCTTTTTGGCTTTTACATTTTACGGACTTATTAATTACCAATATTATACATATGTGATGAAAAATAAGCTATACAAACCAAGAAATAAGCATAGCATGAGCTTATGAGCCCAACAGCTTAAGCTTTTGGCTTGACCGTGAGCTTAAGCTCATGATAAGCTCAAAATAAACTATCTGGATAAAACAAAGGTGAACTAAGGTATATACAAGTCCAATGCAACAATATAAACAAGAAAAATGGACTGCTAAGTGTGAGCTTATGGTTTGAACAATCAAGCTTTTGGCTTGACTTGGATGGAATTGAGGCTTCAAAGAGCACATAATAAGCTCCCCGCAGAAATAAAGAGAAAAATATAAGTGTACAAGCTATATGAACAAATATAGACAAGCAAATGCCTTTGGTATTCACTTATAAGCTAGTTATAAGCTCATAAGCTCATACGATTGCCTTTGTATTACCAAAGCAGACACCGCATACCTTTTAATGACAAAATAAGCTAAGAGATTAAGCTTATCATGGCAAAATAGGAATTGGGGTAGCAGTGAGATGGTTGGCTTTCCAAAGCCAAAGCTCATCAAGTGGGACCCACCGATGAGCTTAATAGAAGCTTATGAAGATGCTACCAGACCACCGACTGTTTCAGTGAGTCGGTGAATCTTGAGTTTTGGGACAAAACTAATACATGTTGCGACCCCTGAGAATGAGCTACAAACTAGGAATTAAGCACAGGGACCTATAATCTGGTAGGTTAGCTTCTAAAAAAACCAAAATCACTAGCTAAGTCCTAGGAATAAGCTTTTAATGAGCTTGTGGAAATGGTGTAATACCAACCCAATTGCTCGAGCGGTATGTTGTGAATGAGCAAACACAAGCCCCTACATGACTTATCAAATAGCTCTAATAAGCTCAACTCAAATTGATACCTTGAGATGGGTACCTTGTCTTTGTGAAAAGCCAAGGGTCACATACTCAAGCTCAATGAGGAGCTTATCAAAATTTAGATAAGCCCCACTCAACTGTTTGCTTCAGTTGAGTGGTCTAAATGGGAAAAAATAGATGGTTAAATTAAGCTAAGCAAATAAGCTAATAAGAGAAAAACAAGCTTACCCATAATAACAAGGCCACAAAGGCAACACATAGAAGCCAAATATACAAGCTAGGTCAACTTACAAGCTTTTGCAAGCTTGCTGAACTTGACACCTAATCTCATAGTGCAGGCATCATTTTGAACAAAGTACTCAATTTAAGCTAGAAAATAAGCAATCTAAAAGCTGAGTTAATAAGAACAAATATTTTTGTATTTTTCTAAACCAACCAAACTTTGAAATCCCAAAAGGATTAAGACTAAAACTTAAAACTGAATCCTACACAAAATTATACTTTTTATTCAAAAATGACTATTTGAAAACTTGACTTTTTACAAGAACATGAAGGTTTGACTAAAATGAATTTAGAAATCAAACCACTGATTATATATGATGTATTAAGACACAAGAACATGAAATTAAGCTAAATATCCTACTTATGTATCATCGCGTGATGAGATTTGTATTGCAAAATCCTAACGGTGAAATTTCTAATGAAGATTTAAACAAGATTTTGACTTTTGCTTGAATGAGGACTCAATTTCTTGGTGAAATGAGTTTATAGACACATATGTAACATACAACAAGTTCAAACATCAACTCAAACAAACTCTAACACAGTTAAACCTAGCAAATCCAAACACTTCTAAAATAGAATTTAATTAAACTTTTCAATGCATATGACTTAGTAAACCAATTTTATCAAATCCACGGGCTTTCATCATTAAATTAGGACCTTAAAAGCTTAAACAAGTAGTCACACAAGGTTTAAACCATGATTGTCAAAATCAAGTTTACGATCGAAATGGAAAGTTAAGCACAACCAAATTCCAAAACATAACAAACTTATATTAAGCTATATTATCACTAAACAACAACGGAAAACATGAAAACATGAAAATTAAAGCATAAAAGCATAAAACAAGAAAAAGCAAAATTGAGAAAATGGCTTACATGATGATATGGTGAGACTTAGAACAAACGGACAAGGTTACACCTATTAGCTTACCAATAAGCTCCTAATACCCGAGCATTCCAAATTCAACCCTTCATCACCATCTTCTTCATTAACCCAAGATTTTGATTTTCATTGATTTTCTCCATTTTTAGTGATTTTCGAATTTAAAAGACTAAGCATGTTTAATGAATCTAAAAGCCTTAAAACTTTTGTCAAGAGCTTCGAGACTTATGGAGTCCATCGAAACAACCACAAAACATGAAATTTAAAACATTTGAAAATTAAAGGAAATTATGCAAAACTGAAAACTGAACATAACTTGAAATTAAACTGAAAGAAAAGTTTCATTACACTAATTTTAAAGGAGATTACAACATTTGAAATGTAAAAGACATGAAATTAAAGGAAAGCATTTTAAAAACTACACTACTTGACTAAGGCTTAAGGCCAAAGTGCCTGTTTCCTCTCTATCTTCTTTCTTTTATATCCAAGAAGACTTCCACTTGACCTCTGATTGTATCCCACCAAATTCCAGCCCTTGGATTGCTCAAATTCATCATAACCATACATTTGTGATTTTGGCGCCAAATATCTTCAAAGCAGGTTTGGGCTTTAATGAGGATTTGGTTTTAGCAATTAAGAGTATTTGGAGTGTATAGGAGGTGGAGGGGACATGGTATGGGAGGGGGTTGAAAATGTGGTGAAAACCAGTCATGGTTTTGGGTATACAGACATGGAGGAGAGGGAGCTACGATACCACTGCGTTTAGTAGCGTTTTCCTTTTTTTTGACACATTGACCAGTGACTAATAACAAAGGGGTCCAGGCCAAATTAGTTCAAGGCCAAGGGCCAAGTGGGATTAGGTGAGGTTGGTGTTGGGCTTGGATTTTGGGCCTAGTGATATTAAAGGATCCGTTTGGTATGGTGGTAACAAGGACTAATTTTAATTACACCAAACTCAAGGATGAATTTGCAACTTTTCAAACTTCTCACAAGGACCAATTATGACCAACATGAATAGTACATGGACCACTTTTGCATAAAATTCATTTAAAAAGGTCCAAGGACTATTTTTGTAATTTTTGGATTTTGAGGGACTTGTTTTGTAATTTCCCAAAAGTTATCAAATTGTTCCATTTGTTAAATCATGCATAGTACAAGGGTATTATTTGTAAAATTCCAAGTTTTGAATACCAGGGACCATTTTGCCAATTTTGTAACTTGAGGGGTAAAATTGCCATTTGTGTAAACTTTTGTCCGAGGATGTTTTGTGAACATTTTGATTTCCCAAGGACTTAAGTTGACTTTTCCTTCATTTAAAGCATTTAGGGACTTGTTTTGACAAATTATGTAACTCGAGGATGAAAACGACAATTGTTGTGAAATTGATCAAGTTTCACTTGTTTTCAATCTTTTGTACCGAATCACATAAAACACATTTTTATGAATTTGTATCATTTGAGAGTTACTTGTGTGTTTTGGTTGTTTTGTGGGTTTATATAATACAAATATATGTATTTAGACACATATCGTGACAACTATTCCTTATGAACATTTGATTTTAGGAGCAGAGCATGAGATTTTAAAATTGATTTACCATGGCTCATCCTTTCTTTAAAAGCGAGTTCTTTGCACGAAATGATAGTAAGCCAACATTTTCTCCATCTCAATTTTTAATAAACAATTTTAAAATATTTATTTCTTCTATTCGAACTTCATCTAAATACTGTGCCATTATTGAATGACATTTCAAAACCGAAGATGTTATCGAAACTAGAAAACATGACAAGAGAAACAACATTTTGAAATTTTCAATATTTTCGATTTTTAAGGGTTTTGAAAATCTTATATTTTCTATTTTCTTTTGATGGTTTTATAATTTATTTTTTTGATAAAATATATACAAAGAATAGATGAAGAAACACCTTTACTCCTCTTCTTCCTCTTAAATACGTTTGAGTGTCTCAGGTTGTAGGCTCTTCACGCCAAGTCGTTGGAGGATACACTCAAAACGTTCTCTAGGAAGAGATTTAGTGAAGATGTCTGCCAGCTGATATTCAGTCCTTACGAAATATAGTTCAAGCACACCTTTCTCCACTTGTTCACGGATGAAATGATGTCGAATGTCAATGTGCTTTGCTCTTGAGTGTTGGACATTGTTGCAACAAAGAGCAATTGCACTTATGTTATCTGTCTGAGGAATTTTGTTGAATACAAAGCCATTGTGATAACGCTACACGCCTCGTTCGGGGTCAAAGGAACTTCCTTTTAAATCGAGCAAGTTTTTCAACACCTAGGCGTTGAACCTAATCGTTGTAGTGTAGTATTAGGGTAAGCCAAGGAATTGATATCGTTCTCTGGGGAATAGGAATGCTAGTGAGGAGTTACTACGCTAAGGTTGGGGTTGAGGAAGATTATTTTTATCTTTTTATGTTTTAGGAAAATGGAAAGGTACGAATCTCGGGGTTTGGATTGGGGGGGGGGGTTGGTATTTCTACCGATTACTCTACTATCTAATTATCTAATTAACAAAGGTGAGGGTAGTCTATGTCTAATTATTGTATGCTCGTATGATGATTTAAATATGTGTTTACTTAGGTTTTATTACTCCTTAATTATCTCCTATTGATGGTTGAATTGTCAAGTCCTTATTCTTAATCGCGTTGTGTGTCTAAGGTCGTAGGGTATGCGTTTATCCTAACTCTTTGAAACTACCAAAGGGTCTCGTCTACAAAATCTCTAGGATTTATAAACTCTAACTCTAAGGTACTCTTTGGATGGTTTAGCATACAACTACTCTAGGTGTTATAGTCTAAGGTTCACAAAGATTAATCAAGCATTAACTACACAACGAATGACCTATCGCATTACTAGATCATTAACAATTAAGATAAGAGACAACCAATCAATATTCAATAGTTAAGTTTCGTATTCCTAAGCAAACACACAAGTAAATTAGCTGGACATGGAGAACATGCAAACATACACACAAATAAATGAAGGCGTAATTTAATTAATGAAGTAAAACACTTATCTTCTTTGTAAGATACGGTTTAGAACCCTAAAATACTGCACAAGACGGCCTTGGTTCGGTTTAGGTTTTACTCCAACAGACTACACACTGGCGAAAATTGGATTCTATATAAGATTACATTCGCGACGGTGTCACCTTATGATTTGTGGCGCCGTCTGGTCGCCGTCATAGGGTTTTATTTTGGCCACGTTAGTCTTGTGACGACGTTACCTTATGCTTGCGACCGTCCTCTTGACCTCGGCGATTGTGCGGATCAAATCTAGGCCGTCACGAGTTGCGACGACCTACTCTTTTAAAGCTTGACACCGTCACTTGAAAATAAGCAATTTAGCTCTTGTATCATCACAACATGTGCTCCGGCGTCGCGAGATAACACCGACGCTTGTCCCTCGTGTTTCAACGACTTGAGTGTCTCGATTCTTGACTTTGGCCATTTTCTTCAGATATTCGCGCCTTTTCGTCCAAATAAGTGCCATTCCAGAATTTGCCTTCAAGAGACCTAAAAGTGCAAAGGGCGATATTAAGTAATAACGGATACAAATTAGATCAAATAAGGGCTTAAACGACCCTTAAAAAGGTACATTTAAAACCTTATCAAATATCCCTACACTTGGTATTTGCTTGTCCTCAAGCAAATGTGCTTTTGTCAATTAATTTATAAGTTAGGGGTCATGAAGCATTGGTTTAGAACAATCCAAAACACATATAAGCCCATAAAAGCCATAACAAGCACGGAAATTACATACTAGCACCTCGCATGGGGTGTTTGGGTACTCACATCTCTCGGTGTATATGAAATATAACAAGTTGGAAATGGAAGATAAACACTCATTAACCGGTCCTAGTACATAGATTACCATAGGCTTGAGAATAGATCAAACCTCCATCGCTTTAGCGTAAGCACCTAGGAAAGACTATCAAAGAGGTCTTTTAAAGGGTTGTAATGTTAGGCTTACGGTAGGGAAACAAAGGGTTTGGTGGGATAGGCTATTTAGTGGTGGCAAGTCAAAAATCTTTATGTTACAAGCATACGAAGAATGGCATTGCTAAGCCAAGACTCGACACTCTAAACTCTAGATAACTGAAACAAACAAACATAAATTAAAGATAGATGTAGGATGGTAGCCCGTATGTATTTTTTTTTTCAACACTCTATTTTTTTTCTCTTTTTCTATTTTTTTTTTGATTTTTTTTTCATACACTTTTACTCTACGATAACATCAAAATGATAGGGATTTATAGGCACATCCCTACACTTGAGTTTTTATTACTCTAATACTAATTTGACCCGAATTGAAAAGATCAAAACACTTGGAGTACATTATTACGCAAATAAAGGGAATTTGAATTTAACATTTCCTTCCGTCTTTTCATTAACTTTAACTTTTCCATGAGTCCCAATCGTCCCAAAACGTATACAAAGGATATGACTCGACTTAGCAACTTATGCAAGCAACTAGATAATTGAACTAAGGGTTTTAGGGTGATAACAATAATGAACTAAAAGTGAGTGCATACAAGGTAGGCTAAGGCGATTTGGGTGTACATTTGGGGTGGGGTGTAAACAATGCTCTTCATTGATATTCGAAAACCGAAACATCACGAGAACCGCGAAAAGGATAGGCTCGAGGGTTAACTAGGGTATCATGTACTAAAGATGAGTAGAACGCAAGGGTATGGGGGAATTACTCAACCGATGTGGAAGAAGTAATTATATTACGGGTATCAAACAAGGGTTATCCTAATGCCTCTTATCATTTAGTTATTCCTAACTATACAAGTGTAGTCTCACTAGCGATCTCGGGATGCATCACAAAACAAGTTTTAGAATCTATTATACTACCGGTTCACACACTAAGCATTAAAGATGAATGCTTTAATTCCTACTAATCTAAGGGTGATCCTCACATTTTGGGTGGAATTTAGGTGGTAAAAGGGTTTTTTGTGCTAGTCATGTAACTTCCTATCCAGTGAGGCGCTTTTGTTAAGACTAATGGCCCACACCTATATGTCATGAAAAATTTTAAATTTGGTGCCAAAATTACCTAACCGACATTTTCTCATGGTTTATTACACAAATACAGTTGGACAAAGCAAATAATCAAGGATAAACATAGTTTCAAAGTTCCCGTTTATTTTCCTCCCTACACTTAAACTGAACATTGTCCCCAATGTTCCCCAAAAGTATCAAAGTTATGATAATAGAATGTAATTAAAACGTAAGAAACTAATACTCACGATTAGCTCGGTAGGATCCGTGTGTGAAGTATTGGTTAAATCCTTTCCAAGGCGAATGTATGTCGTGAAAAGCTCCTTCCAACCTTATGTATCTTCTTCTTGATAAATAAAACGCACACTTGAAGAAAACAAACAAAACCTTCACGTAAAATCGGTGGTAATAATATATATAAGACTCTACCAAACTAGGATATAATGCTTGTGGAATGGATATTTGCTGAATTTACGGAAAATTAAGACACAGAAAATTCCAAAATTTATAAGCGACTAAGAAAAGCGAGAAAAAGTATTACATTGTTTTACTCCTTCCCGCGGCTGTCGGTTGCGATCTGATGTCAGGTTATCACGACAAAAGCGGTGCTGCGATTTTCTGGAAAAATTACGGAAAATTTACATCTTTAAAATACGGAAATATTTTCTGCAAAACATCCATTAAGACTCGATACAAGCATTTGACTCGAACAAACGCACATGTATATCTTTTAATTAATTGCAATTCTCATGTTTACGTTTCTTTTGGCGTGTGTAATCCTCCCTACACTTATCCTTTATGTAAAATACCTTTATCGTAATTAAGATGAGGTTAAAACAAAATAAAGCATTTTTACAAATTTAAACATGAGAATAGACAATCAATAAAAGACATATGACACAAACAAGCAAACAATTAAGCATGGGTTGCCTCCCATGAATCGCTTTTCTTTATTTATGAGTCTTGTAGCTAGACTCGTATTCGTGCTCCTACGTACCGATATAAGTAAGCCTATCCTTAACAATGTCATAAGGATCAAACTTATCATTTAAGTTCCTAGTAGTACGTTTGGTTCGATATGCCTTTTCAAACTTCTCTCCGTTGAGATCATAGATCTTTATTCTAATGTGCCACTCTTCATTACCATCACTAGGTGGTATATCCCAATCCCACTTATGTTTAGGCTTATTTCTCTCAACTTTCCACTTATTCATGATAAGGTTGACGGGCAAGCTTCCTAGAAACTCGGTCATCTTTCTAAATACTAAGGCGTCCTCGAATGGGTTCACTTCCATGTCCCTAGCCATTTCTTTTTCTTGGAAAGTTGCTTTACTAGTAAAGGCTTCATCTAGGTAGAAAGGTCGTTGGGGACCTATGAAATTCTTATCTATCCAAGGTCCGTATCTAGATGGCGCTCTATCCAACATAATCTCATGTGGGAGTTCCTCTTCCTTGTAGTAAGTATGCTTTTTGACATAGTAAATTGACCTAGCACTCCCCTCTCCTACCACCATCTTGGACATCTTACAATCAATGATGGCACTAGCTTAGCTAAGAATCCTCTTCCTACTAGCAATGGGCATGTCAGGTCCTTATTCATGTCTAGCACATGAAAGTCGGCCAAAAGAGTCAATTCTCCTACGTGTACTACCATGTCTTTTATTATTCCTACCGGATATGCAATGCTACCGTCCGCAAGACCTAAGATGGTTTCTGTTGGTTCTATCTTACCTAAGTTAAGGCTTCTATGGAGCGACAACGGAAGAAGATTGATTCATGATCCTAAGTCGGCTAGAGCATCGAGAGGTTTGGAAGTTCCAAGCCTACACGGAAGAGTAAATAGCCCGGGATCATCTAACTTCTTAGGTAAATTATTTCGCACAAAATCGGACCCATGTTTTCCAAGTATAAGTTCTAACTCATACTTTTCTTTTAAAGCATTATAATAAGGTGCATGAGCTAAGACTTCAAGAACCGGTTTTTCTTGATGGAGTTCCTTATACTCCTCCTCTAGATTAGGTTTGGGTTCTTGGTTGACGGGTTTCTCAAAGGTAGGTTCTACCAATGGTGTGGGGCCTTGGTACCTCATTTTGGATTGCTTGGAACCCTTGTTGATAGCATTTACCGAGTGAACCGTTGGGTGTGAGGGGCATGGATGTGCAATCTCCCATGGGGAACAAGAACATGAAGTCGATGAAATCGAACTCACTTTTGGGTTCTTTATAGTATCACTTGGGAGTGCTCTAATTTCCCGGTCATTAAAGGCTTTTAAGAGGGCATCAAGCTTGTTTGTCATCTCGCCTTGTCTTTGCTTAAAATCAACTTCAAGCTTAGCCAATCGAGTTTCTTGGGACGACATGAATCTAGATGCAATTGCCTCAAGACTAGTAGGGTTCCCAGTGTTTACAGAATTGAACCTATTAGGTGGACTAGATGAGCTTTGGGGTGTGCTTGAGTTTTGGTTCCAATTAAGGTTAGGGTGATTTCTCCATGAGGGGTTGTAAGAGTTTCCTAAGTTGTTTTGTTCGGGCTTGAAAGAGTACCACTTGTCTCCCGCTCCGTCGGTACGCGTGAAGGCGTAGTCCACAAAAGCTTGTTCGGGGAGTCTTGTGCAATCACGAGTGTCATGGGGACCACTACATAACTCACAAGGTAGAGTGATTTTATTCACTTGATGTGAGGACTTAGGATTTTCGTAGGAGCTCATTAGGAATTTTACTTGATCTTCAAGCTCGAGCATCCTACGGTCGGAAGATTGTGAGTCAATTGGAGGCAAGGAGATTGCCTTAATGGTTTTGGGCAACTCACGGGGGTCATTCCAACTTTTGTTGTCATAGAGAGCAAGGTCTTCTATTATACCCCACGATTCTTCCGTGGTGAGATCACTAAGTTTTCCACCGGCCGCTTGGTCAATGGATCGCTTAGTGGAGAAGTTGACATGATCATAGAAGAGTTGGACTTGAAGCCAAAGATCATTGCCGTGATGAGGGACTTTATGGAGTAAGTCCTTGAATCGAGTCCATGCTTCGTAGAGAGATTCACCTTGACGTTGTTGGAACATCAAGATGTCATTCCTAAGCTTAGTGGTTCTCCCCGATGGGAAAAATTGAGCAAGGAAGCGAGAGGTGAGATCATACCAACTTGAGATGGAGCCGACGGGAAGTCGTTCAAGCCAATTACTAGCTTGGTCTCCTAGAGAGAATTGGAAGAGACGCAGATGCGTGGCCTCCCGAGTAGTAGCATCAAGGTCGATGGAATCGACAATTTTAATGAAATCCTTAAGATGCTGATTAGGATCTTCGGAACGAAGTCCATGGAATGCACATCCATTTTGCACCAACCAAATGGTGTCGGATCGCAGGGCCGTCGTTTGGGCTTGGTCGGGAAGCTCAATGGTGTTCCTATAACCTTGGTAGCTAGGTCTGGATTATTCACCAAGAATACGGTCTCTTGGCGGGACAATGATTTGAGGGGGGTTATCACCTTCCATGATGAAAAGTGATAGGTTACGAACAAAGGTCACGAAGAAAGGGGATAGACTATGAGGAAGCTAAAATTGAGAAAATATTTACTTGATAGGAATCAAGCAAAGAAACCTAAACGAGGTGGACTACTAACTAGCTATTCTATTCCCCGACAGAGGCGCCAAAAACTTGATAACGCTACACGCATCGTTCGGGGTCAAAGGAACTTCCTTTTCGTCGAGAAAGTTTTTCAACACCCTAGGCAGTGAACCTAATCGTTGTAATGTAGTATTAGGGTAAGCCACGGGAATTGATATCGTTCTCTAGGGGAATAGGAATGCTAGTGAGGAGTTACTATGCTAAGGTTGGGGTTGAGGAAGATTAATTTTTTTATCTTTTTATGCTTTTTAGGAAAATGGAAAGGTACGAATCTCGGGGTTTGGATTAGGGGGAGGGGTTGGTATTTCTACCGATTACTCTACTATCTAATTATCTAATTAACTAAGGTGAGGGTAGTCTATGTCTAATTATTGTGTGCTCGTATGATGATTTAAAGATGTGTTTACTTAGGTTTTATTACTCCTTAATTATCTCCTATTGATGGTTGAATTGTCACGTCCTTATTCTTAATCGCGTTGTGTCTAAGATCGTAGGGTATGCGTTTATACCTAACTCTTTGAAACTACCAAGGGTCTCGTCTACAAAATCTCTAGGATTTATAAACTCTAACTCTAAGGTACTCTTTGGATGGTTTAGCCTACAACTCGCTGGGTGTTATAGTCTAAGGTTCACAAAGATTAATCAAGAATTAACTACACAACGAATGACCTATCGCATTACTAGATCATTAAAAATTAAGATAAGAGACAACCAATCAATATTCAATAGTTAAGTTTCATATTCCTAAGCAAACACACAAGTAAATTAGCTGGACATGGAGAACATCCAAGCATACACACAAATAATTGAAGACATAATTGAATTAATGAAGTAAAACACTTATCTTGGTGTAAGATAGGGTTTATAACCCTAAAATCTTGTACAAGCCAGCCTTGGTTCGGTTTAGGTTTTACTCCAAAAGACTACACACCGGCGAAAAATTCGGATTCTATATATAAGATTACATTCGCGACGGCGTCACCTTATGATTTGTGACGCCGGTGGGATCGCCGTCGTGGGGTTTCATCTTGGCTACGTTAGTCCGGGCGACGGAGTCACCTTATGCTTGTGGCGCCATCCTCTTGACCTCGACGGAGTCTGGATCAAATCTAGGCCGTCGGAGTTGCGACGACCTACACTTTTAAAGCTGACACCGTCACTTGAAAATAAGCAATTTAGCTCTTTGTAGCGTCACAACATGTGCTCGGACGGCGTCGCGGATAACACGATGCCGTCCCCTTGTGTTTCAACGACTTGAGTGTCTCGATTCTTGACTTTGGCCATTTTCTTCCATATATTCGCGCCTTTTAGGTCCAAATAAGTGCCATTCCAGCACTTTGCCTTCAAGAGACCTAAAAAGTGAAAAAGAACGATATTAAGTAATAACGGATACAAAAGTGATCAAATAAAGGCTTAAACGACCCCTCAAAAAGGTACATTTTAAAACCTTATCACATAGTCAGATAATTGGGATCTCATCCATAAGATTTGAGCACAACATGATGACATGGCTATGTATTCAGCCTTTGTAGAGGATATGGAAGTGCTCATTTGTTTCTTTGACGACCGACTTACTAACTTATCTCCCAAAAACTGAGCACCTCCTAACGTGCTTCAACGTGTATCTTGACATCCTCCATGGTCAGCATCTGCATACGCTGTTAGTGACATATCGGTGTCCTTCGGATACCAAAGTCCCATGTTAATGGTTCCTTGGAGATACCGAAAGACTCGTTTGACCGCTTTAAGGTGCGTTTTGGTAGGCTTAGCCTGGTATCTAGCACACATGCATATAGCTAACAGAATATCAGGTCTACTGGCTGTGAGGTACATCAAGGATCCAATCATACTACAATATTTTGTTTGATCAATCGGGATCCCTGAGTGGTCCTCATCCATCTTTGTTCTTTCCACCATGGGAGTGTCAACAGGGTCACAAGAATCAAATCCAAATTTCTTTAAAATTCATTAGCGTATTTAGATTGATTAATAAAAATGCCTCCAGGACTTTGTGAAATTTGTAATCCCAATAAAAATGACATTTTCCCATCATAGACATTCGAAATTTGGATCCAATCTCCTTTGAAAATCGGTCACATTCATTAGGGTCGGTCGAGGCAAAAATTATATCATCAACATAAACTTGAACGCAAATTAAGTGTTTGCCTGACTTTCAGGTGAATAGTGTAGGATCAACTGCTCCTTTGTTGAATCCGTTTGATAAAAGAAACTTTGACAGTGTATCGTACCATGCTCTAGGAGCTTGCTTCAAACCATAAAGGGCCTTCTTCAAGTGGTAGACATGGGTCGGATGTTCTGGATCCACAAAACCTTCGGGTTGACTGACATAAACCACCTCTTTAAGATCTCCATTGAGAAAAGAAGTCTTTACATCCATCTGATAGACCACCATATTCTTACCGGCATTAGCTGTGAAGATTCTCGATAGCCTCAATTGCAACCGGAGCACATGATTCTTCAAAGTCAATCCCCTCCTCCACTAGCCTTGCCTAATTCTTCAGAACATCACCGTGCTCATCAAGCTTTACTTTGAGGATCCATTTAAGAGCAATAATCATAGCGCAATCTGGAGCAGGTACTAATTCCCATACATCACGACGATCGAACTCATGGATTTCATCTTGCATAGCACTAAACCAACTGTCCTCAGACATTGCTGTTTTGACATCCTTAGGTTCGATCTTTGATAGTACAAAGTTTAAGAAGCACCATAAGGCATTATTAGGAAGTTGTTTGCGAGTGGATACTGGACGAGAAGGATTCCCAATGATGTTGTCCAATGGATGATCATGAGTCCATTTCCTGAGATGTTCATGTGGTTGTTGGTAAGGAACTGATGTGGCCGAGTTAGGATCCCCTGATGAAGATGTTTCTGGTGTAGGTTCAGGGTCAAATATGTTTTCAAATGGTGCATCTTCGGGAGTTGCAAAGGGGTTGTCTCCAAAAGAATTCCCAGCTGCATTTCCTTGATCCACAGAAAGATGATTGAGGATTCGAAGATGACGATGAATGATCAGCAACTGGCGGTTCTTGTGATAGAGACATTGAAATGGGTTGGTGTAAGACCTCTACGAATATCAACCTTATCTCTTTACCAAGCAAACCCAACACACGTAACCCAAGTTACGCGTATAAAACGTGAAACCCAAACACAAACATATGCGTAAATGAAGAAGAAAGAAATATAAGAAGAGATGGTGACTTGAATGATATATAAATCGTGTATGTGAGAGGATAAAAGATAAACACAATAAAGTTGTATATTCCAAAGAAAGAACACACACACACACTTTTAAGCACACCCCTCAAATAACCATTTGAGGGGTATTTATAGTACAAGTAACTTAAAACCCTAAAAGGCTTTGCTTGGGCTTTTCGTGGGTTGGACATGGATTGGGCTTTGGATAATTAAGCTTCAAACGGCTAGCATAATCATAACGCCTAGCCATTTAGCTTAGTCCAATCCACGAGCCCGTTGACTATTCTATCACGATATCTAACACACGATACAAAGTTCCTAAACGTGAATGACCATCACTTCTAATAAAACTATTAAGGCTAACTGTAAGATATAACTTTTCACATACACATCAAACCATAACACAAAGTAGCATATAGATGGAATTCTAGAGAGAGAAAGTTAGAGGTTTAGGAACTTAGTGAGAGAAGTGAAAGATATTATTATGATCTCCAACTCTACCTTGGAAGGTAGAGTATTTATAGTCTTACATAAATCACCACACATCGGGCGGTGGATCGGGCATACGGTGGGTAAAGACCCGTCCGTCCTCCACGGTGACACTAAACTAAATACTACTTAACTTAAAATAACTACGACTCACGAGCTTTCTAACGATTACATATACTTGAGGTGACCGACTCTTAATACCGGAATTTCTAATTCCCAACAATCTCCCAAGGAGGTCACCTCAATCATGTACCAAAATACATTGAATACAACCGATAATACATTAACAATTGATCTTGCATTCTTGATGCGGTCCTTTGCTCCTAAGCTCGTAGTCATTGAATCTTCACATTGCATGTATGGTTACTTCAAGTGGAGGTCTTTTCTTGATCCACGTGATAATAATTTTAAGCCATCATTTGAGATCATCGACCATCAAAATCTCATGACATCCTTTGTGGTGTTGGTATTATGTGATGTTGTGACTTTAGGACCGACATGCTCACATTACGGATCATGATATCTTCTTATCGAGTAAGCGAAAGCATTTGTTGAATCATGATATTGGCGGTAGCGAAGCATGGAGTGAAAATATCGAGTCATTGATGCACTAATCATGATTTCTTTCGAGATGAATGTGTTAAGTGAGCATGCGGCTATGGATTGACCAGCTTCATTACGATCATTTGCAAACGTCGGGCGCACGCATACAACGATTAGCAATAAATCGCATGAAAGTGTCTTTGATCACTTCGTTGAATTAGGTACACGCCCACGGTTCCCGTTGATCAAGACATGTCTTGCTCGTGATCGGTATAATTCAAGAATTTCCTTCACGATTCGCAAATGCTCTAATTTGTTCTCAAACCGAATGTCTCAAAGAAGACAACACGGGTGAGTGAACCAATAATTTAAGTCCATCGATTGATGAAAGATATTTGAAAAACAATCGTGTATTGCTCAATAGAAATTGTTTTGCAATACAACAAGGTTTTAATGAAAATCAATTATCAATCATAAAACACCTTTTCTTTGAAATATCCGTACACGGTCGATGTGCTAAAGAAAAAGTTGTTAAGCACAAAGACCGGTTTTTCAAAGGTATCAGTCAATCCCTAACACGAACCGAGGATTGATTCAAGAATTGAATCGCCCATTGTTTCTTCGGTTGTCACATGGTTGATCCATATAATAGATCTCACATGCCACCTACCGGGGAGCTTGTTTGATGTTGGCTCGAGGCTTTCCATCTTCATTGTGGTGTGTAAACACATCACTCGAGATGTTCAGCAATACCACAAGGATAATGCGTGGGACTCAAGATATAATCTCTCTTCCACATTGTGTGAAATGAGAGTCTTCATTGAAAGTGTCCTAATAAGATTTATTGATGATCTCGTGGCTCTAGACTCAATTTATGCATATTTGGATCCCGTGCGGGAGACTAGGGAGAGGTCTCCTTCTTCATATCAACAATCTCTAAGAAAAGTCGATAGATAATGTCGGTTCCGGTGAGAATGAAACAAGTCCTTTTAAGAGGAACTTGAGTGGTTTGGAAAGTTGAAGTGCGGTCGTCGGGTCCATGACGTCTTGTCTTCAATACCGATGTTACCATCGTAGCATATGAATTGAACCCGGTTTTGCCCTAAGGTTGAATAAATGGAGGGCTATTTGTTTTCACCCTTTCTCATTCAATTCTTTTAATTCTTCAACCCTTCATTAACTTACCGAGACTTCATAACTAGAACCTTGTTGGGTTTATTTCGATTACTAGCTCGGTCTTAGTCCGCACTCTTCCCATATCTCATTTTCTCCTTTTATCATCATACCTAAGGACTTACACTAACTAGTGGATTGTCCTGGGTAGATCCCTCCGGCTTCGGTGGATCATGGGAACCAATACCTAACCTTATCATCCTTATATCACCGTACATAAAGTAAAGTTGGTGCGGTCTATTTGGTATTGTTCATCCGCCATTGGATCCAATTGAAAACCATTTGAAAATCAATTCGGATACTTGTGATATATTATCAAAGCATTTTGTACACGAATTGTTTTTGATATTTTAGAATAAGTGCTCCCCTCAACATGTGCATCAAATGTTTGAAATCGTTTTGCACACGGAGGAAGAGGAAGAAATTACTTTGATTACCATTTTCTAAAAATATCACCATCACTTCCTTGATCAAATCAAGTAGATAAAGCATTTCCGAAGGATGGGGTTTCCATAATTTGCTCCCCCCTCAATATGTGCCTCGAGGTTTGAAAAGAGTTTTGCACATACTAGAGGGAACCAGCACATTGAGATAAATGATCACGTTTCAAATCATAGGTTTAAGATAGATGCTCCCCCTCAACATGTGCAATGAAAATTTGAAATCGTTTGTCACATGTGGGAAGGACAGCCTGTACATCCTTATAAAACCATTTACCGAATAATCAGTTTAAATCAATTTAAATCACACATTCTCCCCCGATCACAATTATCAAATCATTTGAGATTTGTGATCTCTTATTGATTTAAATTGATTTTGAAAGCTTTGAAGGAGAATTGTGACTTGATTATGAAAGCGTTTAAACTGATAAGGATCGGATTTTAAGACTTTAAACTCCATTGATAAAACATGCATAATGAATATCTTTTGAAAACAATTTAACGCCAAATAACTTTTTAATTTAATTGAAATCATTCTCCCCTCAATCAATGACATAGGTTGTTGATTGAGAGATAGATTTTGACAAATAAGTCCCGATAATTATCAAAAATAGAGACCGAGTTATTTTTCAAAGCGATTAGTTTTCAGCAGATAAAAGTTTATAGAATCGAGCATGGAATTTGAAAACATGATAAAACATGGCTCTGTTCTTTCTTTTAAAACCGGTTATTTCACGAAAATGACAATAAACCATATTTTTCTCTTTCTCCCAAAAATATATGATATATATATATATATATATATATATATATATATATATATATATATATATATATATATATATATATATATTTTTAATTCGAACAACATCTAAAGTCCTGTGTCATTCTTTGAATGACATCACAAAACCGTAGATATTATCGAACCGAGAAAAACATGACAAATTGACAATATTTTTTGAAGATTTTTGAATTTTGATTTTTATGGATTTTGAAAGT
>CM040240.1:37342931-37388852 GCA_022545495.1 Chrysanthemum lavandulifolium
TAAAAATATTAATTCTAATTCATAAAATTATTTATTCGACTTTAGCCATAACTAATAGTGTCGGTACGCGTGCGGCTCGTAAGACAAGAAAATTTCTTGTGAGACTGATCTGGCTATCAGTAAATATCGGCATGATTAAGTAAGACTACTCGGAGATGCATAAATTTTTATGCAATAAAATGAAACGTACATGCTAAAATGCTCAACTCGGCTCAAACAAGTTTTGATGAATAATCTAGTTTATTAATATGAAAGTTGATGATAGTGAAATTTTACAGGTGGCTACAAAACCCTCATCCTAACAGTAACATGATTCCAAGAGCAGTCCTGATGAGGAATGGGAATACAAAATCTATTGTCACCGCTTCACCTAAATGGGTTCCAACCATCGCTAAGCAAAATGTAAACACGGCTAGCGGTGTCAAACCATCATAAGCAAAATATCACCACCGATTCAAAAGACGCTTTAAAAATTCCAAAGGTGATAACCGATATGGTGGTTGGAAATCATTTTATGTCATAAGGCCTCAAAGAAGTTGGCAATGGAAGCCTAAGACCAAGGTTTTACCACATGTCAATTGTGCATCAATGGACCTAAAGAAATTTGAATATTTTGATGCATGGGGTAGACCCAAGTCAAGATCGCTTGGGTCCACAAGAGGAACTAACTTGTGTAATTTTATGTGGGGGCAATCTTCAAACCGAGCTAAAAGATAAAGGATTTTTGATAGTAGTTGCTCGGGCACATGACTTGGGATGGAAGCAATTTGGAAGATTTTAAAGCTTATGATGGAGGATATGTGGCATTTGGCAATGATCCAAAGGGAGGAAAGATACTGCAGAGGCACAATCGAATAGGAATCTAGACTTTGAAAAGTCTATTTGGTACAGGGACTTAAGTACAATTTATTCAAGTTTCTCAAATGTGTGATAAGAAAAACTGGGTACTTTTGGGAAACTGAGTGTGTGGTGTTATCTCCCGAGTTTAAGATGCTCGATGAGAAGTTTATACAACTTAGGGTACCTAGGAAGGAAAATATATATTGTTTTGATCTTAAAGATGTTCTTCCTAATAGGTCCTTATGCTTGTTTGCTAAAGCATCCAGAGATGAGTCAATATTATGGCATAGAAGGTTAGGTCAGTGAGACTAGTTAGATTATTAAGAGTTTCATTACTAAGATAGAAAATCTAGTAAATCATAAGGTCAAAGTAATCGATGTGATAATAGAACCGAGTTTAAGAATGATGTGATGAATCGCCTGTAGCTAAAGGTATTGAAAGACAGTTTAGTGTTGCTAGAACACCACAAATGTAATGGTGTAGCCGAAAGGAAAAATAGAACACTAATTGAGGCTGGTAGGACAATGTTGTCCGAGTCTAAGTTACCAACTACCTTTTGGTCAAGTCGTAGGAATTGCATGTTATGTGCAAAATGTATAAGGTAGTGAAGCCTCATAACAAGACCCCATATGAGTCAAGTTACATAATAGGAAGCCAATGATTGCATTCCTAAAACCTTTTGGGTGTCCTGCTACCATTTTGAATACCATAGACTACCTAGGCAAGTTTCAAGAAAAAGCGATGATGGATACTTTTAGGCTATTCTACAAATAGTAAAGCCTTTAGAGTATACAACAGAGGACTAGACTTGTTGAAGAGAATCTACATGCTCAATTTAGTGAAAAGACTCCTAGTGTTGAGACCAAAGGACCGTAATGGTCGTTTAACATTGATATGCTAACCAAATCTATGAATTATGAGCCTATCATTGCGGGAACTTCCACTAATGTTGATGCGGTATACAAAAGGATTCAAGTAGATTCATCTTCAAAGGAAGCCGATTCTCCAAAGGAGTTCTATTTGGTTGAAAAGTGGAAAGTCGGTTCTGCTCCTTCCATCATACACAAGCAAGGTCCCTCCGTGATGATGTATCAATTCGAGGCAATGTTGATCATCATCAAGATAAGGATGAGTTGTTGCAAGATAACCCGGTTTCGGTAGAAGAAATTGAAAAGAAGAAAAAGCGATCGCAAGCAATCGCTAAGTTCATCGAAGTGCCGATAGCCATCGTAGAATGCCGACAAGAAATCCTCTACCACCGATAGTTCAAGTGAAATTCGCCACAAGTATCGGAGATAGTACTTTCTTTGACCTAATCCAAAGCCACTATTTGGTGATGAGGAGTATCCATGATCCCGATATGCCCGAATTAATAGAGATTGATACTCCCATCGATGATGAAGACATGGATGATCTTCAATGCTAATTTGACTAATTTGGAAACCGTAATTAATGAAAGTCCAATTACTACTACCGAATTCACAAGATTCATCCCAAGGAATGATTCTTGGAAATTTGAATACTCCAGCTCAAACAAGAAGGTGGTAAAGAACACATAACCCTTTCACGAATATGGGTTCTTTGCAAGATCTCTTCACAAAAGAAACAATATAAAATCCGCAAAATTGCTTGTTTGCTTGTTTTTGTCTCAAAAGGAGCCCAAGAGAGTAGAAGAAGCTTTAATGTAAGAAGGATGGGTAGAATCAATGCAAGAGGAGCTTCTTCACTCAAACTTCAAGAGGTTTGACATTGGTTGATCTTCCTAATGGGAAGAGGGCTATTGGGACTAAATGGGTATTCGTAAACAAGAGGATGAAAGAGGAATTGTAGTAAGGAACAAGTCAAGGTTGGTTGCTCAAGGATACACACAAACCAAGGTTTGGATTATGATGAAGTATTTGCACCAGCTTGCAAGGATAGAGGCTATTAGATTATTTTTGGCTTATGCTTCATTCAAGAATTTTGTTGTGTATCGATGGATGTTAAAAGTGCATTTTATATGGCACTATTGATGAGGAGGTTTATGTTTGTCAACCTCCGGTTTTGAAGATTCTAATCATCCCGACAAGGTTTACAGGTGAGGAAGGCTATGTATGGATCGTGATCGTGCTCCTAGGCATGGTATGAATGCCTATCTACTTATTTGATGGACAATGGGTTTAAAAGAGGACCGATTGATAAAACTTTGTTCATTAGAAAGCACAAAGATGATATTTTATTGGTTCGGGTTTATGTAGATGACATCATCTTTAGGTCTACTAACAAGGAGCTATGCAGAGATTTTAGAAACTTATGCATGATAAGTTTCGCACGAGTTCTATGGAGAACTCACTTTCTTTTGGGGCTCTGTGTTCAACAAAGGACCGATGGTATTTTCATTAGTCAAGACAAGTATGTAGCGATGTGTTGAAGAAATTTGGGTTTCAAGATGTAAAAGTGCAAGTACACCTATGGAGACTCGAAACCTATGCTACCGATGATGGAAGTCCCAAAGTTGATTTGAAGTTGCATGATCCATGATTGGATCTTTGATGTATCTTATTGCATCTAGGCCATACATTATGTTCTCGTGATGTGTGTGCAAGATTTCAAGTAACACCAAATACCTCACACATGAATGTTGTTAAGAGGATCTTTAGATATTTGAAAGGTCATCCCGAATTGGGCCTTTGGTACTCTAAGGATTCTCCTTTGATTTGGTGGCCTACATCGATAGTGACACTACAACAAAATGTGGCTAATGCAACATTTTATTGGCAACACTTTCTAAAATTGTTGCCTTTTAGAGGACATTAAAATTTAAGCAACATTTGCAAAATAAGTGTTCTTGTTATAGATGTAAATGCAACATTTTGTCAAAAGTGTTGCACCTTTTATATCTTATTTTTACTAAAAATTGAACTTCCTACACCCTCCAAAATGAAATTAGACTAAACTTCTCCCGCCTCCCAAAATTATTTTCCCCAAATCGGTTTCTCTTTCTCACTCAAAATTGAAATTTATCAAACTCTGTTAATATAATTAAATGATATGACTTTAGAATAGAGGTAAAACACACACTAGCACCAAGGCTAAGATCTCCCTAACTTTTCGTGTTATCTCTAATCCCTAATTACTACAAACTAATTTTATGAAGATATGATAATACTCATTTGAAATTGTTGTAATAATTTGTATTTGTTTTGTGTTTTATGTGCTTATTTCATTGTTAATCTGATTGCTTATATTAGTTAAATTGATTATAGGTTATATAAACCTGGATTGATTTCGACCTAATTTGGATGATTTTTTGGGCGAAAACTGTGATTATTTGTATTGAGTGTTAAATAGGTCTAACAATCTATCTCAAGATAGTGAAATTTATGAGAGATGGTGAGAAAGGGGGAGATTATCCTAGTTCGAGTTTGTTAGCAATAAAGGGTATGGTGGTGAGTGAAAGGATTCGAAGGGTGTTTGGGTAAGATTATATTTGTGGTTAGGATTGGTTGTTGAAATTGTTGAGTTAGGAGGTAAGGCGACTAAGATATAGTACCTAGGTTCTGCTTTCAAATAATTATGGATTTTGTCCTCAAGTGGTAATCACGGGTTAGTTTGGTGGATCCGGGTGAAGATTCAACAGTGGCGAGGTTGTGGAGGTGGAAATAGTGGGTGCATTGCTACATGATCCCTTAATGGTAAAAACTAGGTAGACTAAATCGTGAGTATTAAAAAATGGAAATTGAAACTGCTTCGCATTAACGCCAGATAAGGTCTACATTGGACTAATCTGGCGATCTAATGTCATCCTCGATTAACATGTATTTTTCGAGTCTTGAAATATGTCGATTGTTCATTTGAATACAAAACGAGCTAATTTACTTAATTGTTTGTTGGGAATCGAAGCAGGTAAACAGGTTTGTCAAATCATATATACGCCCGCGGAAAGGTCAGTTTTAATCATCAGTTGTTTCATTTGTATAGTTATAAATCATTAGATTCTGAATTATAACTGACAGATCTCACTTTCTGAACTTCAGATACAGAGACGAAAGTAAGTTGGGGATGTAGGATCCAAAACAATGCTATAACAGGTTATTTGCTAACCAGGTTGTACCTAAAAAGATGGGTCTCGGTTATACTTTTAATGTGATTACTGTGTTTCTTTTTCAGCTGTCACTGATATGACGAGGATTAACAGGATTTTAATTGCAATTTTTCTTCTTGCACGTTACTGGAAAGACTCAAATGCGACAGAAAGATGAAGGTGCATTTTTGTTACCTGTTTCTAGCTGAATAAGAGCATGATTTACTGACACATATGACACTAACTGATCATATATGCTGCTTAGAGGGTCTTTGTATGTGTGTTCTAGGTTTAGTAAATCAAAGTCATTGTATGCTACTTAGAGGAAAGTACTATGTTGGTCTCTGGACAATGGACACATATGATTTAAAAGTTACTTCGCTGTAAAAAGTAAGCCAGATCCGTGCATATATATGCTACTCATACATATCATTATTTTGTTCGTGTTTAAATAGTGTCTTTCAAAATGGGTTGTGTGCAATTATCCATGCATATGACTCCTTTACCATGTATTCACAGGTTTAAAGGTTTATGTAATTTGGTGTAGTGGTATGACTAACTTATTTTATCCGTTTGCAGAAATTTGTTGCAGGAGTAGATACTAATACAGTGATGTTGATGCCTGCAAGGGCCTCTAGAGTGGTAAACCAAGTCGCAATACACGCTGCTACAGTAGGGCTATATACTGACCCAAGAGAGGTATGAAATTTTTGCTACAAATGTTGTTATTGTTGTACATTAACTTAGGCATAAAATAATATCTCATTCCTGGATTGTGGCTAATGGAGATAACGGTATAATTTTTTTTTTTTTTTTTTCTTTTTGTAAAGGTTGTGGTATATATGTGTAGTATGTTAGGATGTGTTGTTGATAATGGATGCAAGGTGGTACTGTGATGTTCCCTGCTCTTGAGTTGGTGGCGAACCCATCATTTGTCTCAATAGCGTAAGTACTCCAAAGAAAACCTTTTTATAATTTACGCTGCTCATTCTTAATAGACGATCAACACATTTGTGAATCAAAATATTAAATTGCAGGTCGATTGATCCGGGGTTCATGTCTTTGCTAACTAGGGCCAAATAAAAGGTGATGACTTATTTCACTCATTCGTTAGTTCTAAAATAAGGGGTGTTTGGGACTTATTATTATTAGACTATGAAAATGTAGTGAGTAGTGTTTTGGTTTGGTCGTGTTACAATAAGCATAAGTCGCTCCAAAAAGCTACTTTATATGTTTATAAGCATAAGCTTCAAAAGTACTCGAACGTAGAGTACTTGATAACGTGGTGAAATAATTATGTACATGCAGTGTAGTTTCAGTTTGTCTCTTTAGTTTTACCTTTAGAATAGTTAAAATCTAGTTAAAAATATGCTTGTTGTTAGAATAACTTAACTGCATCAGTTGGAAAAAAGGTGACAAAAGGTATTGTCTCAAACATTTTAAGTCGCAGAGACCTGTAGCTTATCCCCAGTTAACATGTTGTGCATCCCCACTATTCTAACTTCTTGTTTGTAGCTGCACCTCTCTTGGAAGTTCACTGTGGAGCTTATCAATAAGCCAAAAACAGGCCATAGGAACCTGTGTTGAACCTGCAGCTTACAATCCCACAGGTCACCCTTTTCATCTTTAGTTTTTTTTCTTTACTGATCTTTACTCTTCAACTGCTTATTAGGTTAACTTAGGTATCTTAGCTTAGTTCAATTCATAATTAGTCACTTAGGTTCACTATAGTGCTTAATAGCTTCCTTTATTGCTTAGGACCCCTCTTAGTTAGTTCACTTAACAAACTGCTTTTCCACTTGCTCATTTTCTTAAATCAGTTGAAGGTAGCTTATTTTCTTTATAAGTTACTTAATTTGTCATTTGATTGCTTAGCTAGTCTTTTTAAATTGGGCTAAACTTTTTTTCTGACCTAATAATCTAGGAATGATTGAAGAACTACAAGGCTCCTGAATTTGGAAATGAACCTAGATCTTCCTTTGGTGGCTGTGATGATCGATGGACACCATAGACTTTATGGTAGAAGTGTTACTAGTATGTTGATAGAGAAGGTGAATGGGGGTGAGAAACTGAAGATCAGTGTGACAAGTTAGTTGAAGTCGCGGTGCAAAAGCTTATAAAAATTACCGCATGGAGTTGTTCGAGAGCTTTTAACATGAGTTATCTTCTAACTTTTACGGTACATAATCATCGACCTTATTCTATTCGATACTTGACTTGCAATAGTATAAGTGACTTTAACATCTAGCTTTAGTTTGAAAATACAGATAGGATGCGGCTCGCCCTTTTAACTCATTTATGAGTTGAAATTAGTTGCATGCTGATGTTCAGAATTGTGAATAAGAAAATTAGATAGGACCATATTGTTCACCAGGTATGCTATTGAAACGAGCATCAGGTCTATCGCATATCTTGATCTTACTTAATGATGCTGCATTTAGAAAACCAGTAATTTAGAAACGAAATTTCCATTGCTCACTTTTGGATATTACGGTTCTACAATAAACTTTCTTGGGCTATTGTTTCATAATTTTCTACTTATGATGTTGCTATCCGCTCTAGTGATTAATTTTGGTGCCGATCGATGACATGGATACAAAGGAGTTTCTCTTGATATAACAAGCATCGTTAAGTTGAATACAATTGTTTTCAAAATGGTAGCTAGCATTTTCTTTCACATACCAAGAAAAGTACTAACCGTATTCTTTATCTATTTATATGTGCCAACATGAGGCTACATTATTTTGACGATAGAAAGTCGTGTGAGTGGTGATTTGCAAAGATGAAGACAAGATTTCAAGATTTGGAAATTCGAGAACGCCTCTTTGTTATATAGATGCTTATTGTTAGTAATGTTACATAGGACGAATTTGTCAAAGTACAATTGCGTATTATCTTGTATTTTGCTTATTGCTAGTGTAAAACTGAAGATTATCAATTTATAAGACTTTGGGAACAAATGTGTAACATCTTATCTATCATTGCTATGAGAAATAAAAGTGTTGCAAATTATTCCAAAGTCAATGTTGCCTTATATGCTGGAAATCAACTAGAAAGTGTTGCACTTAGAAGTATTAAGTGTTGCATTAGTGTTGTTAAAATGAAAAAGAAGTGTTGTAATAGATGATGGGAGTGTTGCACTTGATACGTAGAAGTGTTGTCATTGGTCGGTGTTCTATAATGAGAAGTGTTGCACATAAGTATCAAAAGTGTTGCAATTTAAAAGTGTTGCATTTGTAAACACGAGCAACACTTTGACATAAGTGTTGCACATTATGGCAAAAGTGTCGCTTTAGACCTAAGGCAACGGAGCCTAAGGTAGCACTTTAAAAAGTGTTGCACAAGGCATTATGCAACATTTTTAAGGCCTAATACAACACTTTACGAGTGTTGCTTTAGCCCCATTTTTTAGTAGTGTGACTATGCTGGAGCTAGTCTGGATAGGAAGTCTACCACTGGAGGATGTCAGTTCTTGGGAAGCAGATTAATTTCTTGGCAGTGTAAAAAGTAAACTATTGTGGCTAATTCTACAACCGAGGTTTGAATATGTGGTCTTTGCTTGTTGCCGTGGTCAAGTTCTTTGGATTCGTAATCAATTGTCGGATTTTGGGTACAATTTTATGCATACTAAGATTTACATTGATAATAACAAGACAATTTGCATTATCAAAAATCCCGCTTTACATTCTAGAACTAAACATATTGAGATAAGACATCACTTTATTAGAGATTGTAATGAGAAAAGGTTGATCCAAATGGTAAAAATCCATAACGATTTCAATGTTGCCGATCTTCTCACCAAAGCTTTTGATGTGGGAGGTTTCGTATCTTGTAGTTAGTATTGGAATGATTAATCTCTAAACTCTCAAATTGTTTTGTATAAGTTTGTAAAAGAATTGGCTGTTATTATGTAATCTTAGTATTGCTATTTCTTCTTATATCCACCGATAGTGTTGCTTCTAACCACCGATAGAGTTGATCTATCCACCGCTAGTTGTTCGTGTTTCCACTAACTATTGTGCGATAAAAGACAAGTCATTATAGAGATTCAAGAATCTTGGTTACATTGTTCATTCAACAAGCAGCTTGACTTCACTACAATGAAACTTCAAGTGATAATTAAAGACTACATCTATACATGATTTTCCTAATATTTCTACTACTACTATCCTTGCTTATATCGTTTGAATGTCGGATATGCATTTATCATATGCAAACAAAGCGCCTAAGGATCAAAATGGAAAGGATGGATTGATGAAAACGAAGAAGTCAAGTCGATTGTGGCGATAGATGGATGATATGATATTCTTCTTGTGCTCCATCTTCTCTTACCACCATTCAGCAACTTACTCCATCTTTCCTTTTCCCTTCCTGGTTACGATGTGTGAAGAAGCACCATGACTTGGTGCACTAAGACCAAGAACCACTTCTCTGTCATTAGGGAGTGGTGGGTTTCTTGCTCGTGGTCTTGGTTGGGGGTTAGATGATGAAGGTTTGGTGTTTGAAGTCCTCTTCTTAGAAGAGTCATCAGAGTCTTCAGAGGCATCACTTGGATTCACCACACTATTATCTTCAGATGATGGGAGAAATGGAGATTTTATTGGTCTTGGTTCGTGGAGGAAAGTAGGTCAAGAATGGGTTTCCATCTTCACTGATGATGAAGATGATGAAGAGGATGAGGAGGAGGTTAGATCAACCACTACGGTTTGTTCCAACTAGGGTTCTACACTTTGATTGATTGGGGCTTTTGGAGCAATTAGGGTTTTTACCTTTGATTGGTTTGGGCGTTATGTGATATTTGGGTTCTTTTATAAGTGAAGTTTAGGGTTATTGAAGTAAATATGGGGCGGTTAAATGTGGTTGGAGAGTTAATGAGGTTCTTGGATATTGACCGAGATAAGTTCTAGAAGTTGACTATATTGACTTTTCTGCTTTTAACCACGGATAGGTCTTTTGTAACCACTTCGCTATTTCTAACCACCGACAACCATAATCTTTGTCTCGTGTTTGTCTTGCGGGAAAGAAGGATTTGTGTGCATAAGGAGCTAGTGTGTTCTTTGCTTGTGTTTGTGTAAAAAATAAAAAATAAATAAATAAATGATAGAGATAGTTTTGTGTAATCCTTCATATCTTGTGAGATCACTTTTCATTTGCCACAAATTTGCTTGTTCTAATTTGGACCAGTTGGGAGGAGTAATCATCTGATCCATCGATGGTTTGTTACAACTACGGATAGTTGTTGTGAAACAATGGGTAGTATGATCCTCTGCTTTGGATATTACAGGGTTGTTTGGACACTTTGGCAAACCTTTATATCTCTCTTCAAAATCACGGATAGATCAATTTATTTGATCTTCTAACCACTTCCCATTGGCAATACACTTAAACCCTAATCACTTTTGTTGATTTCTTCACAAAACCCACTTCATTTACATCATTAATCACAATGGCTGAGACGTATTCCACTTCACATAACCTTGTTGCTATACTTACTAAGGATGCTCGATATGAAGGGTTTCATCAAATGATTGATTTCCTTGTTTACGCCTCATTCACTATGCTTTAACGGTTGAACCTACCATTCTTAAAGCCTACATACATCGCTTTTGGAGGAATGCTAAACTTGAAGAGGTTGATGGCTTGGAGGTTTTAATAATCGGTGGATGAGAATGCTATTTCGCTTCGAGGAAATCATTAGAGAAGTTTTAAGGCTTGATGATGCCGATGGTGTTGATAATCTTCGGATGTTGAGATTGTGGCGGTTTAGAGATTAGGATATACACACGAGGTGAAAAGGTACAATTTTTAAGAGTTTGTTTTCACAAAGAATGGAAGTTTTGATTCATACTTTGTTGATGTGTATGAGTAACAAGACCACGTGCTTTAATGATTTTCCTTCAAAATTGCTACCGCTATTATTTGTTTGTCCGATGGAAGGAAATTTAATCGGTCTAGAATGATATATGAGGGTTAGTGAATTTTAGGAAGAAGGGTAAATATTATTTGTATCCTAGGTTTGTTCAACCGCTTGTAGAACATCAAATAAAGGAACCTATTGAACATGCTAGAGAGTATGATGTGCATCGTATGCTTCCTAGAGTGTTTGCAAATATGAGGAATCAGCCACATAATGTTGTTATTAGAGATGTTCCTTTATTTCCTCACATGCTTACTTTGCCTATTGATTCTGAGTTTAATGAAGGCCTTGCATCATGGATTAGGAGAACACAGGGCACTAAGCTTCCTCAGGCTAGTGTTAGTGGTATGGTTAATGAGGCTATCACATGGAGTGGAGGTGACATGATTGGAAGGGCTTCCACCATCGATTCATGCTTTAATGCCGGTCGATAGTGGAAACATCAATAAGACCCAACCTTTGGCAACTCCTAATGTGGAAAGTTCTTTGAGCTTAACACGGTGGAGGTATCCCTTGCTAACCGGCGCTGCTAGGTACATAGATGATCGTGCTCGATGCGGTGCTATGTCTTCTATATCCAAGGATTCACCTCTCGGAGCAGTTAACACATTTCAAGTGATGAGGATAGATTGAACCCGACTTTGAATCGACGGTTAATGATTTTGTACATGATGAATTTTCCAATGAACCACCTCTGGACCACCACACACAGTCAAAGTGGGAGGATATTCTTGAACGCTTAAATGAATTGACGGTTAAGTGTGCTACACCTGAGGTACCATTTCGTGTCTAAAGGAGTTATCGTGCTTGAGGGTAAGGATATTCGGAGGTTGAAGCATAGGGTCTTGGTTTGGAGAAAGTGAAAGACCGAGTTGTCGCTTTGAAAGCTCATGCGTAAGAAGAAGAAGGTGGACCTCTACTACTCAGAATGTGAATGATGTATCCAAACAGGGAGGAGTGATGGCATGAATCGGGGAGGCGTGGATGTATCTGTTAGTGTACCTATGGAAGAAGATGTTGATAGTGGAGATCAAGATTTTTTGTTTCGATAAAGATGGGAATGAGGTTGTTCTTGAAAAATTGAAGAATGTTGAAGTAGTGCGAGAACATAACAACCGATAGTATACCCGAAACCATGGTTAGTACTCTTGTAACCACCGATGTAGTTTCGCACTTAGCTATTGTTCCTACCATCACACACCCATCGCTATCATAACTACTTCTCTCGTTGTCACAACTCTCTATAATACTACCTAAGTCTAAAGAAGTTGAGAAAGAAGTCGCAAGTACCTTGATTAATCTGAGCAAAACATCATCTATTCCTACACCTATCATTGCACCTGCTTTATCTGCTCACCATCGCTAATAAACCCAGAGGTAAAAGTTTGGTTATTGGTGAACCTTTGAAGAAGAAAATGGTTAAATCTAATGTTGGAAAAGGTAAAGAAGTAGTCTTGAAGTTTAAGAATAAAGCGTAACAAGAAGCTTATGATGCGAGTATGCTAAAAGTGTTGAAGTTTAGGATAAAGCAGTTTTGATGAAAAGAAAGCAAGATGAAGAGGAAGCTAGTAAGAAATTGTTAGCTACATGGTATGAATCACAAAACTATCTTAAAGCTTCTGAATTAATAAATGATGAGTATACTGTGCAAGAATGGGCTTTGTTTGATGATGAAGAAAAAGCTAGACTTTTGGGTATACTGGCAAGGAAGGTTAGTAAAGAAAAGAAGCGAGTTATAAGAAAGAAACCTCCTACTATTGCTCACCGAGGAATGTCTTGATGAAGATTATCAAGAATTCTGCATATATGTTTCGATAATCTTAGTAGATGTTCATTTGAAAGAATTTTGAGCTTTATGAGAGATGTATGAGGATTAACAATGATGATTTCATCAATGAATTCTAAAAAGGAAGAAGAGTGGATTAAAGAACATGATGAATGGATGCAAAGTAAAAGAAAAGAAAATCGAGGTTCTGTGACATCCGATTCTAAAATATTGAAAGTTGTCAAGATGTAAATCAAATCATTTCATATGAGTTTAAGCTTTTAGATGGAAGTGAAGGAGTTTGGAAAATTCAAAGACTCAACAATGAAGTTTCGAGTATAATAAATTTTCACAAATGCTTCAAAGATTTTGATAGAGATGATTTGATGAATCTTTGGATACATTACAAGAATAAATTTGGTGAAGTACATCCAGATGATTATCATGAGAGGTCGATGTATCATAATTTGAAGATTCTATTTGAGCCTACTCATCTTTGAACACGAATGGCAAGGACTCTACAATGGTCAAGTTACTAGATGGTTTTATATCAAACTTGTGGAGTTCATGTTCTAACATTTTCGAAAGGTTATTCATATGCTTGTAGAGGTGATTATCCTCAATCGAATAAGCATCCGTGAATAATTGCCTAGATGTTGAAGCCTGGTTGTATCAAGATGTTAGTATCCTATGATGGTCAAGCTTATGATTTGTTGAATAAGTATGAGAAGATACTTAAAGCTAGTAAGTGTTTGGCTACATCCTCCAATTCGTATGTTTTGAGCTTAAAGAAAACTTGAAGAATTCTATTGGAAATTATCAAGTTTGGGAGGATTGTTGGGTTTTAGGTTCCTTGGATAATGAATTACTCTAAGCTTTGGAACCACTGACGGGCTTGATGTAACCATGGATCGAAGAGTGTAACCACGGATGAAGACAACCGCTGCTAGTAGTATTATGTAACTCCGATAGTATATAGTAAGCAATGCTAGTCTTGTATAGTCGGTTAGTTTATTGTATTAGATAAATATGGAAAAGATATTTATCTTGTAGGTTACGATTGTATATTGTATAGGACTCCTTAGCCTATAAAAGGAGGCCCTAGGTTAGGTTAGATATACGATGTTTTATATCTAAGGTCGATACACTTCAAGGTTGCAAAACCCTAATATCAGTAAGAGTATTCGTATTAATAAATAATATTGAGGTGTTGAATTTTAATTGTTCTTCTTCTTAAGATTAAGTATTAAATTCGCGTAATACTTGATAAGCTTTTGTTACAAGTCGGTTTCTATATTAGATCGCTTGCTCAACGGGATCAACATACTATGAATTATGTGCTGCTTTCACAGAACATCTTCTTTGATTTTGCAGTTCGTAAGAGTTTATTGATGATGATGAACCAAGCAAAGATCATGCGATAATCAAGATGAATTCACCTACCTCTTTGGGACTATGCGTATAATGATGATATACCAAAAACCGGAGATGCTCACCCTTCTAGTGATTTGAAAAAGGAAGGAAGTAGCAACTTGAATGCTAAAAATTTTGAAAGCGTGGAAATTCAGATTCTCTTCGGTAGGCAAAATGTTTCACCGCAACACCGGATGTGGAAATTACAACTCCGCATCGAGGAAGCTCAAGCCAATGATGTTGAAATCTTAAATATTCCAAGTGAGATCGCAGTTCCTCAGACTCCCCACACTTCTATTCATAAATCACATCTTCTTGAAAATGTGATTGGGGATGTCTACTCACCTGTGAAGACTAGAATACAAGCAAAGCTGCCTGATGTCCATGGATTCATTAGCAAAATATGTGAATCTAAGATTCATGAAGGCAAGAATGAATGTCTCTTTATGTGTTTTCTGTCACAAATGGAGCTAAAGAATGTTTACAAGGCACTTGAAGATGAAAGTTGGGTGGAAGCAATGCAAGAAGAACTGCTCCAATTCAAGCTTCAGAAGGTATGGGTGCTTTGTGATTTGCCTTCTGGCAAGAAGGTAATAGTTACTAAATTGGTGTTCAGAAACAAGAAGGATGAAAGAGGAATTGTTATCAGAAACAAAGCTAGGCTTGTAGCTCAAGGATACACTCAAGAGGAGGGTATTGATTATGAAGAAGTGTTTGCCCCAGTTGCACGAATTGAAGCAATAAGGTTGTGCTTAGCCTATGCATCCTTTATGGGCTTTAAAGTCTATAAAATGGATGTAAAGAGTGCTTTCTATATGGGCGAGATAGATGAGGAGGTTTATGTCTCAAAACCTCCGATTTGAAGACCACAATATCCTAACAAAGTTTACAGTGGTAGTTAAAGCTTTGTATGGCTTGCATCAGAACCAAGGAAATGGTATAAAACCTTAACCACTTATCTTCTTGCTAATGGGTTTCATAGAGGCAGAGTGGATCAAACATTGTTTATCAAGAAAGACAAGAATGATATCTTGCTTGTTCAAGTGTATGTTGATGATATCATTTTTGGATCTACAAAGACAGAGATGTGCAAAGAATTTGAGAAACTGATGAAAGAAGAATTCCAGATGAGTTCTATGGGAGAACTCACATTCTTTTTGGGACTTCAAGTACTACAGAGGCCAGATGGTATCTTCATCAATCAAGATAAATATGTGGTCGAGATACTAAGGAAGTTCAAGTTCATCGATGCAAAGTCATCCAAACCCCCCGCAGACAAGACTACACATCTACTACGAAGGAAAATAGTGGTGAAAATCGTTGATGTGCACATGTACAGTCTATGATTTGTTCCTTGATGTATCTTACATCATCTAGACCGATATCATCTTTGCAGGTGTGTGCTGTGCAAGGTTTCAAGTTACTCCCAAGTTCTCTCACTTGACTTCGTGAAGAAGATTTTAGATATCTTAAAGCATTTCTACTCGGGATTGTGGTACTCCGAGATTCTCCTCTAGATCCGGTTACTTACTCGGATAGTGACTATGCCGGAGCTAGCTTGGATAGAAAATCTACAACTGGTGGATGCCAATTTCACGGCAATGTTAGTGTCATGGCAATGCAAGAAACAAACTATGGTGGCTAATTCTTCAACTCGAGGCGGAGTATGTGGCTTCTGCAAGTTGTCGTGCTCAAGTTCTATGGCTTCGTAATCAACTTTTGGACTATGGGTACAATTTCATGAATACCATCATCCATATTGACAATAGCGGTACCATTTGCATCATTAAGAATCTGCTCAACACACAAAGACCAAACATATTGAAATTAGACATCATTTCATTAGAGATTGCTATGAAAGGGACTAATTGAAGTTGTCAAAATTCATACTGATGACAACTATGTTGATTTATTAACAAAAGGACTTGATGTGGGAAGATTTCAGTACTTGGTAACAAGTATTGGAATGCTTAATCCATAATCTTTTTGGTCAAAATTTTCTCCGTGTTGAGGGAGGTCATTGGGTCTTGAAATTGTTGTATGAGTTTGTATATGCTTGCTTGTATTCCTGTTTATGTTCTTATGAAGTTTTGATGGGAGTTGATTTTAAAGGTGTATAACGATATACACAACAAATGGTTATTGATTCACCATGTCTAATCCACATAAGAATCAACTAGTCCAGAGCAAACGCTCTTGGTAAAGACTTGACAAATCCGTTTATGGTTGATAGTTTACCAAAACTATATGGTTATCAACTCAACATATTCTTTATGATTAAGAGTTGGCTAGTCCATAGCAAACGGCTCATGGTAAAGACATATCAAATCCGTTGATATTTGGTAGTTTGCTAAAAACTATGATAAGAGCGATCTAGTTTTCAAATGATTTTATTTAGCATCGCTCTTTGAAATTTTGTGAAAACTACCACCGCTAGTTCACAGCTTCCACCGACAAGGTGTTATTTTACCATCGTTGTTCTAGTGTTATAACCGATTGTGTCAAGAATTTATTTTTTACTAGCCGTTGAAAGTAACCATCGATTTTCATATATATAGGGTTAAAATTTTAAGGAAATTATCTTCTTTCCATATTGTGATACATACTTTCTAAAGATAATTTTTCTTATGCAATAAATTCTAAACCCTAACCCTATATATCTTTCTCTCAATTGGCTAGTTATTACTTCAATTCTTCTTGACATAATATCGTTTTTCAACATAAGTTTCTATGGCACCATTAAAATTTGCAGATGAGCACAACCTAGTGGCCTACCTACAAAAGTCTAACGAGAAGAGTGGCCTGTTTTTCATCAGATTATGGACTTTCTCAATACCTCTCATATAAGGTATGCTTTTCTTTAAAAACCCACAATCTATATCTCTCAAATCAAAGGTTTTGGACTTACGCTAAGTCCATAACACTTGAGATTGAGATACACATGAAATGGGATGCTCTAAGAGCGATGGATGGGGTAACTATTGATGTTATTGAGGCATCCTTGAGGAGAGTACTCCAATTGGGTGATCTCAATGGTCTCATCACATTACCTATGCCCGAAATTCATGATACTTTATCATCCATGGGGTATGATACCAGCGACAAAAGGCTACTTTCAAAAGAGTGGTTTTGTCCCCAATGGAGATTTTTGATTCATATTTTGTTACATTGTCTCACCAAAGAAAACATCTTATGAGCAATTTAGTTCAACCATGGCTTACCCTTTGGTTTTCTAGTCACCGATAAGATTTTTAATCGGTCAAATTATATTTTACAAGTATGCAAGGCAATGTAGAGTAAAACAAAATTTTTAATGTATCCAAGGTTTGTGCAAGTAGTGCTAAATGAGTTTCAATCGCAACCCCATACTAATGTTTATAAAATCGGTTGTCTAAAGCCCAAAGTTTTTCAAAATTTGAACAAAGATGGCAATATGATTTTTACACCTCTCCTTTCTCAAATGCTTGCAAAGATTACAATGAACAAAACACACCCATAATCTCTGCTCCAAACATTGATTATACTCCACATGTTTCTCAAACCTATGAGAGGAGGAGCAACACCACCTTCTTTCATGACAACACAACAAGTTTCGAACCTTTTGGTCTAGGAACAAGCGTGGTGGTTCTAGACTTCAACCTAGTCCAACTAGGAGGAATTGAGCCAATGCCCCATGATTCATCTCTCCCAACAGTAACACGGTTGGAAGTGATGAGGCGCTGGGCAACAATTGGATTTGATGGTTATGTGTACAAAGTTAGCCAAGGTGTTGAATCTCTGAGAAGGACTTGGCACATGTCAAGAAGCGTAATGCCAAGGATATTACTCATTTACAAAAAGAGATTCGGACCTTGAAGAAAGAGTTGCGGGGTTGAAAAAGCATATGAAAACCAAAGTTGGTGATTTCATCTTCATCCTCACCTTATGATGGTGATTCAACTAGTTTTGATCAAGATTTGGGTAATTCTCCCAAACAGGGAGGAAAACAATCAAAACTCAAGGGAGGAAAATTGATTTTGAAGATGAAGGAGATTCTAGTAAAGGAGCAAAGGAAGCTAATACTCGAGGAGAGCGACTTGATGATCAAGACATTTTTGTAATCAGAATCGATTTTACCATCGATTCAATTTCCACTGCAGAGCCAAATATTACCACCGCAAGTGAAGAAGTTGATAAACTAAAGAAAGACAAAGGTAAAGCGGTTATGGAAAGTCAAGAGCAACTTTGGAAGAAAGATTTCAAAGAAAGAACAAGTTCAGATTGCTCATGATAAAGAAGTTCTTGAAAAGATCTCGAAGAATAAATTTGAAAAGAAAAGCTTGAAGAAATGGAAGTTGCAAGCTTTTGGAGACTAAAAGATTGGATAGAATGGAAGAAGATTCATTTTCCACTGCTCAACCTACAATTCTTAGAGAAGACTCGTAGTTTAGTTGTGTTCCTCTTGAAGAAGATATTGAGTTCTTGATTGCTAATAATCTAATAATCAAGAAAAAGGCAATTGACCTTAGGTGATGCATCCTTAATCGAACAACAAAGAACCGCTCGGTTGAAGGATTTCATTCAAATGAAGAACAATCAAGCACTTGAAGATGTGATCAATTCAACAAAAGGGTCAAAGAAACCAAGACAACCAACCAAGGCACAAATTCTCTCATATATGAAGACTTATTGTTGTCATGTTGGTGGTTGGAAGAAGCATCAATTCAAAGGAATGTCGATGATCAAGTTGAAAGAGCTTACTACATAGTTCAAAAACATGATAAATATTTTATTGCAATGGGCTCAAGAAGAAGCAAGAAGGTTTCTGGATTGAAGAGAAGTCCAAAAAGTGATTCTCAAACTGTTAAGAAGACTAAGGTTGTCAAGAACAAGAAATTCCTCTTGAGAAATTCAACAAGAACAATGATGGAATGATTGTGATTGTAGAAGAATATTTTTATCCGAACCACTACAAGTAAGACATCCTATCATTGATTAGGAAGTTTACATCGCTAGCAATTTTGCTCCAACATGGAAGATTATAAGGCTAGATGGTGAAACTTCATCATTCATTCAATTTGAAGATCTTATAAAAGCTTTTGACAGAGATGACCTTGATACACTATGGAGGTTAGTTCAAGAAAGGTTTAATGCTCAAGATCTCAAAGACATGAAGGAGATGCAGTTATGGGTTAATCTTAGAAGGCTCTATTAACCATATGTTGATGATGACTTCTAGAAATTCTCATGCACATGTCCTGGTACTAAATGGTTTTACTATGATTCATGGGAAGTTCATCATGTCTCTACAACAAATGGAGAAGATGCATTCATGCTTGCTGAGAAAGAATATCCACTCAGAGCTGGAACTCTCACTATGATGTTATGTACAACAATAAGAGTTCATGAAGACAATGAGAAGGTCAGAGCATTGTTACATAGGCTTCAAGATCAATGTTCCGAGCTATTCGAAGTTAAGGAAGAAGTAAAAGTGTTTGGTTGAATTCCCCAAATCCTTGAAGATCTCGCATATTGAAGAAACTTATTGATTTGCAGAGAAATCATAAGTTTAGGGAGGATTATTAGAATAATCCGTTACCACGGATAGTTGTGGTTTACATCGCCGGATTAACACTAGCGGTGGAAAAGTATTACCATTCTTGGCACATTATTACCAGCGATATAGGAAAACGTGTTTAGATAAGTATAGAATAGATCTTTTGTATATTCTATAATGTTAGCTTTATACTTATCTTGTAAAGGACTCATTGTTGTATAAAAGGAGGTCCTAGGTCATTGTCTTACGTACGTAACTAATTACCTACGTATTACTCAAAAAGGCTTCAAGGTGTAACCCTAGTGATAATTAAGATCACTCGTATTATTCATTAATAATATTGGAGCTTAAGTTTTGTGTTTAATCTGTGTTTACATACAATACATCATACAATCTATCTTCTAAGTATTACTAAGTAAATTCCGCGTGGTTAATAATATCATACAAAATATCATTGACACAAGGTGTGTGTTCAGATCCATCACATACCCATTTGACTAGGTACATTGTATCTAATAAAAGAACCATGGATCAACCTATAACCCATGACCCATAACCAAAATACCCATGGGCAAAGAGGAGCGTCCCATAGATCCTAGTTTTACACTAGACGGATCCTTTGTGGGAGGGATCGTGGGATCCGGGAGCGATAAGCATTTCTCTTCTATAAATAGTGAGCCATTTCTTCCTTTTGGGTTGTCACTCTTACACATACTTTCCCCAAGTATTGTAACTCTCTAACCACTGATCCCAAGGGATCTTTCTATGTAGTTTTTCTTTTGCTTTTGTGTGATTCTCTAGGTTCCTCTTAAAGGCGAGATCACCACTTCTTGAAGTCGAGCAAGCTCAAGTCCATGAGTTGCCATGCTTCGTCGTCATCAAGACTACTGAGGTTCTCTTGTTGATAGTTCTTTCTTTCTCCATAGAAGTGTTGTGTTGAAGGCATTAGTGAAGGATGTCGAAAGAGTCAAGACGCAAGCATTAGTGAAAGGTGCTTAACGTCCGTGTCAAAAGCATTAGTGAAGAATGATAAAGGTGTCAAGACGAAGGCATTAGTGAAAGGTGCCAAGCATTGTGTCAAAGGCATTAGTGAAGGATGCCTAGGAATCAAGTCAAGTGGCATTAGTGAAGAATGCCTAGGTCGTATAATCGATGAGGTGCATCGTTATACATAATAGAGATTGTTTATATTCAAGGATGTTGATATCCTTGATGGTGTTGTAATAAGGAGTTGGTCTCCTTTGGGATTAGGTGTTGTGTAGAGTTGGGTAGTAGTTCCTTCATGGTAATGGAACTCGGTACTTAGCCTAGTACCGGATAAAGGGTAGGCGACGTTGTGGTAGGTGTGGTTCACCTTGGTGTGAAAGAATCTGGTGGTTAGCCTAGTACCGGAAAAAGAGTAGGCGACGTTGTGAAGGATTCTCCGCCATAAGGAGTTGGTGTCATGTAGTGATTACGAACTCGCGAGTAGGTGACTCAGGGAGCGGAGTAGGGCAAGGAAGGTGTCCTTGTAGCTGAACCACTATAAATACTTGTTTCGTGGTTATGTGCTTCTTACTCTTTATCTTTCATTACACTTTTATATATCTATTTATCAACGTCCAACATACACATCTAAATAGATTGACATAAGTCGATCAAAATATTTAAAAGGAAGTTTTAAATTGGTAAAACTATTTAACCCCCTTCTAGTTTTCCCTAATGTCTATAAGAATTAATGACCCCAACTCACACTCAATGTTGTATATGCCTACCTTGAATACGGTGAGGTTCAAAGACACCTCAACCAGTAAACAAGGTGTGGAATTACTTGACTGCTTGATCACTAATGAAATCAAGGTTCTTTTGTCATACCTTTGTTACAAAGAAGCTGTGAGTGCAGGAAGAGTTGGGTTTATGGATGATAAGACTACTTCAGTGGCAACTACAAGGGCAAGGAGAGAAGGAAGCACTGGAAGCACTGGTAGCACAACCAGATAAAAGAAAAGACATCCAAGTCTAAAGAAAAGAGTCCCAGCTCAGATCGTTCGTCCTAAAGTTGAACCGGAACCGATTCCACAAGATGACGACTCTGAAACTGAGTCGGATGATGTGACTATCTACTCTGAAATGCAAAAAGATGACACATCTACCCAAAAGTAAGAGGACAAACCTGCTAGTCCCTCATCTGACTAAGGGAAGAAGCCAGTAGAGGAAGAGGAAGAAGATGTTTCGGATGATGAATTTAATCCTAAGGAAGAACAGAAACAATACCAGAAGACTCTGAATCAACTGAGGAAGGAGCAAGCTGCTAAAGACTTTGAAATTCAACAAATGAAAGGCCCTGGAGGTTCTAGCGGTGGTGTTCTTATTGCATTAGTTCTTGATCCGGTTAATCAACTCGGTAAAGGAACTGATGCCACCATCATGGAATCTGCAGAACAACAGCAGCAAGAGGATGAAGTTATGTTTGACTTTGAAGGTGAAGAGCAAGAGACTGATGAGCGGATCACTCCAAAGATATTGAGGAAGCTGATAAGGAACGATTGGAAGAAGAACGTGCCAAGAAGGCTGAAGAAGAGCTTGCTAAAAAGGCCGAAGTGGCACAATTAAAACAGGAAGCAGATAACTACATTATGGACAATCCTGAACACAACCCTGAGCAATCTTAAGAACAACCCCACGACACTTCCAAAACAGAATCATCATCTCACTCATCACCACCACTATTGAAAGAAACAAAAACAAAATCATCATCAAAATAGATCAAGAAGAAAGTCGATACTTGGGCATCTTGCAAAAAAGCCAAGATCCATAAGGCATTGAATCAATCTAGAAAACGCAAACAAAGTTTACAGGAATGAAGATTGAATATGCTGGCTGAAAAAGTTATCGAGCTTTCTAAGGATATGGAAATGTTTGAAGGAGAAAGAGAACAGATTAAGGCATTTCTCAATAGAGACATAAAAGGAGAAATGGACGAGCAGATTAGGAACTATACTCATCACTTCCTTCTCTAAACTACCCCTGGAGTGACTAAAGAAATGTTCTCAAGAAAACTCTACCTAACGCTAAAGACACTGGTCAAGAAAACGATTACCAAAACACTGGTGGTCATGCAAACCCGACCAGTCCCGCCTCCAAATGTCACTGAAGCTAATTTGATTTCACAGCTGATATTACATATGTCTCCTCGAGCTTCTACTTTCACACCTGATGAATCGAAGCTTTATGAGGTACTTTTTGCATATCAATTAAAGACTACGTGCAATGAAGCAGCTGGACAGGAGAAGCGACCAAGAGATGATGATGACACAGATAAAGACCCGAATGCAAAACGTCAAAAATAGATCATGGGTCATCATCATCCAAGCCACCACCACAGCCAAAGACCACAACCACATCAAAAGTCAAGCTTCTCAACAACCTCCATCATCCGATAAACCTCGGGATACCGATTCTCCATGACCACTCGGAGAAAATCGGTGATTACTTTACATATCTTGGTGGTGAAGATGAAGACATTCTTGAGCCCTAACAACAACCATCACCTCAAACATCAACTAAACAACAACCGGAATCATCCTCCCACCAAAGAAGAAGAAACCAAGTTCGGTCGCCTCCTGGTTAGACGAAGACGACACAGAGGAGTATGATTGGTTCAGTCAGTTGGTTGATGCGCCACCTAGATTACCAGAAGGTCAAGAACTAGTAGACGGTCATACAATGGAGCAAGTGAAGATTATCCAAGATCAATTCAAGGTGAAAAAGATGACGAAAGGGGAATTGCTCAGGATAAAGAATGACGCGTTCAGCTTGTTGAAAGACATATCAAGCAGCGCAATTGAAGTTGAGTATCATCTAGACAACATTGCTCGTGCAATGTCCAATAACATCGACGGGCTAAATCCCGAATCGAACATCGATGTTTCAAGAAAGGATAACACTCCATACTACATCGATTGGACAAAACCGCTACCCACCATTGGCCGACCCGAGCAACCTAAGATTCCATACCGCTTTTTTTCTACAACGACCTCGAGTTTCTACAACACGTAAAGTAAAGGCCAAGAAGAAGTATGCTACATCACTCACCTTCAATATTCCAGTTGCAACATTCTCTACCAATATTTCCATTGAAGAAGATGCCACCAAGTTTTATGTTGACAAAGTGGTGGACTATTGTGACAATCCGTACTTTCAGGTCATTTCTCGACACAATTCATGTCTCATTATTTCAACATTCATAGTAAACTTGGTTTACTTGTTTCAAATTCGCGTAACCTTGGAGGTTTAGCGGCGAATTCATGATCATGACATCACGTACATTTCATATGGACTAAGATTAGTCTACCTTTCATTGACATCATTTGCACCTCATTAGTTCATTCATGACAATTCATTTCATATTCAACGCGTAATTTTTATATTTAATGATCTTTATCGCGTGAGTTATTATTTTAAATAATTAATCCGTTACTTTCAAAAATGATCCCGAGGTATTTTTAAACTTACATTTAGTTTATAAAAACTATATTTTTAGTTTTCCTAGTGTTTCAAATTTATTTGATATTTTAATCGTTGAAGTTTAATTAGTACGTCGTTTTTCTTAAAATTCTACGATAATTATTTTATCACTCAATTTTCACAAGGAAAGTATTTTTACAATTTTATCATCTCAATATAATCTATTTTGACTTATTAAAACTTACTTGTACCAAAATTGTCCAATTGCCTTTACTTGTACAAATTCTTACAAATTACTTACATTTTACTTACACTTTCTATACAAATATATACAAGTTATACAAGTTTTAAAAAAAAAATATATAAATATCATATTACCTCCCCTTGGCGACCAAGGGAGGGAGACAATTAATGAAGCATGGTTTTGTGTCTTCTAATAATTCAATCAAACTTAAAGTCCTACTTTCCTTTATTCATTTCATACATTTCATTTTACCAAAGTGTTAAGAAAACAAGTTTCTCTCTTCTTCCTTTTGGCTCTCAAAACCGCCACAACAACAAGAACAAAGGGATCAAGATTTTATCAAGTTCAAGTGTTATTTCAACCTAGATTATATCCTTTATATGGTTTTGAAATAAAAACCAAGGATATTTAAGTTAATCCTTGTTACTTTCACCTCATCACTATCACTTGTAAGCATGTTTTTATCATCCTCATGTTTCCTTTTCATTTTCATATGTTTCTTTTCATTTTTGGAGCTTATATGCATGTTATGTGATTTATACCATTTATGTCATGATTTTAGAGTTATTTTATACTTATGGTCATCCTATAATTATTCCCATGATATTCTTTGGTCTTGATGGTGATTAGGAACCCATGACACCCTAAGAAGGTGTATGGTAGGATTAGATTAGCTTTGGAGTTGATTTGAAGGGATTAGAATAGGTTTTGTCCGAGAAAACTATTTTCGATAACTATATTTTGTGTTCTGTCCTTAATTGAAATTCGGAAAACCTACTGTTGGTGCGAAGTTTTGGCTTTGATATTTAGAAAATATACTTTAAAACGAATCCGTGGCGGCTTGAACGGATAAAACGGACTTATAACGAAGAAGTTATGGATTTTAAAGTTTGACGACGAAACGTATTATTTTCGAAAAACTCACTTGTTGTTTTAGTGTATTCGGTCAAAAACGAGCCTTAAGCTTCACAAATTATTTCGACTAGTCAAAAATATATTAGTATACTTGATACGAAGCTAAGGACGATTATACGTGAAAACGGATTTGAAACGACAAAGATATGCACGTTTTCATAAAAGTTGCCGTAACTATTATTTTCTCAAAAACTATATTATTTTTACGTTACAAGTGTTACATTAGTCAGAACGACCATGTTTGCGCGCTTTTAACCATGATGTGAAACTTTTGGAACGAAATGTCTTCTAGTAAAATCAAGTTCACCGCCATATTTTTCAAAACAAAAGTCGTTTGTCAAGCGGAGTTTTGGTGAATTATTTACGGATGTTCAAACTTGGCGAAACTTATTTTCTCGCACACAATTCAACAAAATCACCAACTTTAGCCTTTAATATCTTTATGATCGAGACCTTTTGGACGAAAACTCTGAATGAAACTTCTAGATATCGATACAAACTTTCCAAAACCGTCGAGTTCGTTCTCTAACGATCGACGACACCGCTTTACTGGCTAGTTTTCCAAAGCCATTTTGTTGATTTCATGAAAATTCCGGCGACATTGTTTTGCGACGAAAAGTGGTAATTTCACCAAAATCATTATAAAATCATTGTAGGATGACATTTTGACGTAAAAACATGTAAAGTCATTTTTGAAGGGTCAAGACGTCAAAAGAGTATTTTTCGACGATGAGTAATATTTTCAAAACTCGTAAATGGTATAAATAACATATGGAATGCATGCATAACATTACATTGCAACTCATTGCATATCATATCATTGGTAATAGGTCCAGATTAAAGTTTCACATTATACCTCGGTGTACTCACTTTTGTCATCGCCTCAGTTTACCAAGTGAGTTTCAGAGCCCTGCTTACTTGTTTTCATAACTGCTTGGGGAGATGCATGCTTAATTATTTTTCACAAGTACTTTAGATTTTTAAGGCTAAAATCTATCATGATTACCATTGTTTCTAAATCAAAGGTTATACTAGATAAATTATTCTGCTTGCGTGATACGGTACTACGTCAGATAACGTTCTAAATCGATTGACTCTTGATAAATTGAGTTAGGTGCTATGGATTATGTGCTACGGTTCTTCGTCAGATAACGTTCTAAATCGATTGACTACGATACATTAGGTCTAGTTTTATGGATTAAGTGCTATCGTTCTACGTCGAGTTAGGTACTATTGTGAATTCATTTGACATCATATGTTTGGAACATAAACTATACACATTTTGGCAATGGGTTGTGAACACACAGGTTGCAAGTTTTGTATGGGCGGAACTTAGAACTGAGTGGATTTTCAATGCCTTTGCTGCATAAACGATTTTGAAAGACTTTACATTTCAAACCAAACTCTATGAACTCACTCAACCTTTGTGTTGACACTTTTAGCATGTTTTAATCTCAGGTATCAAAGGCATTCACTTTATGGCACGCATTGGGACACATCATGGAGTCGTGATGACGACGCGTCTCACTTGAGTTTTACTTACTTTAAAACATCGTTTGTATTGTAACAAACTTATTTCCGCACAAATTGGTTTTCATTTGGGACCTACCTTGTAAACTCTGATTATTTTAATAAGATCAAACGATGTATTTTCCAAACGACACTTTAGGTCGTTCAATATAACTGTGATTGTGATGCTATGACAACAATCCCGAGAATTCCATTCACGCAAAAAGTAATTTGGGGTGTGACAACTATGACCTCGATACGAAATCGTAATCCATCATAGGCCACCAAGGAGAAGATTGTATTACGTGTCGCCAAGTTCAAATGTCGAACAAGGAGGTTAAGAGTGATAAGAAGATTGTTGGTTTAATGAAGGTCACATCATGCGACAAAGTGGGTTATTCGTTCTTGTCGAAATCAAGGTCAAGCGACAAGATGAACAGAATATTATTTCACCGAAGCCGATTTCTCGAGATTGTCACTTAACGACATTGAAGATATGTTCCTTGCAAAGGTACAAGGAAGGATGAGACAATTCTTTATAGAGATTCAACTTCAGTTCATCACCGCCTACTAATCTTCATTTATAGCAAAATCATTCAAGAACGTGTTGAAGATCCACAAGTTGCGGTCAAATCATACCAAAAGCAGATAAATCTTACACAACCATTGCTACACTTTCTCAACATTTATCAACTACCTCAGTACACTATCTTAAAAAAGCCAAAGTTTAGGGTCGTCTATCGCAGTGAACTTCATCATACTTGCTTCATGGCATAAGACGAAATCTACAAATTTTGTGATCATACGTTGAAAATAGTTCATGGTGGGTTAGCGTACCGGTTAAAGGATATTTAGGAAGGTATTGGTTCAAGAAGAGGTGGAACTCAAGAAAGAAAGGAAGCTCGCAGATCATTAAAAGGCTAGATGATAGGTTGTTCCATCGGGATCGATGAGGAGATTGGAAAGCTATGTGAGGACGATGAGTTTCTCTATCTCAACGTTTCAACATAGAAAGAAAATCATGGGTCTTATGTAATCATTGGGTATTCCTTAAACATTCTTGATTGTATTTTGATTTTTTGATATATTGATTCATTATGATTTGTACTCATATAACGCTTTAAAACCTGTACTTGTAATGAAAGGACCACGTAGTACGATCGATGCCAATCCTTATAAAAGAGCGAAAGCTTCTTACTCGAGTAAAATTTATTAAACCTTCAACATTTTTCAAAATTTTGCTCAAAAGAACAAGTACTCTCTCTCGTATTTTTAAAACCTCAAAAGTTAATATTACTTGTTGAGGGGAGTATTTGCAAAAATATCTTTGTACAAACAATGTTCTTCGTGGAAATTTTCCTCAAAACTCAAAATGGCCATATTCAATATCATATTTTTCATCAAAACAACATTAATATGCCATTTTTGAGGAGTGAAAAAATGTGTGATACAAATATGTTGGATTGTGATTGAATCCTCATGTAAATAGACTTAACCAATGAAATGACGAGTTCTTAAATATCGAATCGAAAAGACTTATCCGGACGGGTAATAATTTCAAGCTAGTTCGCTAGTGATGTAAACGTGTCTCGCAAAGGACTAGTCTTATTAGAATGTACCATCCAAGAAACTCTTGGTAGACATGAACCTTTATGGGTCAAACCTCCTCACCAAGGAGTGTTTACAACTTCATGCTCACCTACTCACTGATGTAACCGTGTCTCGTGGTGAATTGTCTATCTTGAGTCGATCAATTCAAAAATGCGCGCTCTTCCCTCACTATGCAGATTTCTGTCAAAACTCATAAGAACATGTGAAGGGGGAGTATTTGTGACAATACAAACTCTCGAAGTGTTACAAACATGTTTTCATTCATAAAAACTTTGATAGATTTTTATGAAAATGGATTTATGGCAACATAGGATAGTCATGGAGTTATAAGGTGACTAAGTTTAGGGATAAACGTCCTATGATCCGCCAGAGCCGGAGGGATCTACGCAAGGACATCACCAATATTTAGTATTTAGAAGTCCTTAGGAATGATTATAAAAAAAAGAAAATGAGAATCGGAGAAAGAAGGAGTTGAAGAATTAAAAAGAAAAGTAAAGAAAAGCGTGAAAAGAAATAGCCATCCAAATTTATCAACTTAGGCGTAACACGGGTTCAATTCATATACTACCGGGTCGTCACAAGTTGACACCGATATTGAAGAGAAAGTCATCATGGACCCAAAGGACGACCGCACTAAACCTTCTTAGCCACTCAAGTTTCTCTCAATAGAAGCTTGTTTCATTCTCACAGGAACCCTACGTAATCTATCGAATCTCTTAGAGATTGTTGGTATTGAAGAAGGAGACCTCTCTAGTCTCCGCCAAGAAAACCAAAGTGCACTATTGAGTCTAGAACCACGAGATTCATCAAAAGATCTATTAGAAACACTTGAACTTTCATCACTTGTCGTTCAACAATAAGGACGTAAGTGACATATTCTAGTGTCCTTTGCAAATCCTAGCAATCTGCAGAGACCATTTATGAGGGGATTCACAACTGTGATCCTCAGTGATTAAATGGAAACTCTTGCCAGGGTCAACATCTAATGACCACGATAGCGTGTCACTGTAACTCCTTGTGGGTTACACTTAGTGTTGTCTCAAATGGTCAGCGATCGTGAGTTGATGCTTGATGTACCTCAATGACTCACCGAATCGTAGATGTACTTGTAAATCATGTTAGCCTACTTGAGGGCCTCCAGTTCAGAACGACCTTTGCTAGAATTAGAGATGTGTTTTCACACTATGCTATTAACACCCTCGAAGTTCAAACTTGTAAGTGTTGGAAATCCCGCTAAGGAGATTCCTTTCAAGAATCGAGTCTTGAAGATGTGGGTCATTACTTGAATTCATTCAAATGTAATGCCAACTGTCCCTCTATGGGATTCGGATGGTTGATGCGCCCGACCAAGGTGAATGGAATCAAGACATTCATCAAGAAAACAACTCGTAGTGGTCATTTATTTAAGAAAAGACCACAAGAATTGATTGGTGTTTTCACTAACCCATTTGTGCAGCTGCTGATGAATGTTCGTAGGAGGAATAGATCATGTTGATTCTCAACATGCTCATACCAACAAACATCACAAATGAAGTTCTCAAATCAAAGGCAACACAAAGTCAGTATGATTCTTCATCAAAGCTAAAGAATCTTCAAAGTTTAAAGACTAGAGAACTACATCACATTTGAAATCCAATGTTAAAAGGCGCGTGAGCATGTTGGAGAAGAACGTGGAGAAACCTGAGGAATGTAGCTGACCGAAGGCAGACAATCACATACTATTACTACATCTACCTAAAGAACAAAGAACAAAGGACAAAGAAATCAAAGACGTCAAAGATGATAATTTCAAAAGAAACAAGATCCCTTCTATGGGGAGATTGTTGGAACATAAAGCATTTCTACTCACAAGAAAGAAGAATGCTAGAGGACATCAAAGCAATCGCTATTACATCACCACCAACAACTTATTCAAGATTGTTGAATTCATCACTAACACTTAGGGGGAGATTGTTGGAATCACTCCTAACTAGTAATTCAAGTGTTAGTCATTAATATGTAATAGGTTGCTTACTTAGGCTTTTATATTAGTAATCATGGCTAGGCTTATGTAGAAAGCTCATGAGCCTATGCAAAAGCCCATGTGGCTAAGGAAGGGACTAGAAGTGTTGCCCTAGCTCCCTTCCCCTATAAATACATTCCTACGCATAACCTTTCCTTATTATCATTCGTGTGTATGTTTGTGTGTTCATCCGATCATTCTTAACCTTATTTCTATCATATTGATGCTTGTGTTAACTTATGGTGACCTAACATAAAAAAACACTACTCTTCTATTCCAATCCATAATAGCTTCTCGTTTTATGAGTCTGATCAGTCTGATGCTGAGCTCGAAGCAATTGAGGAAGTTAGTATTAACGAGCTAACAATGGTACAATATCTGGAAAAAACAAACACAAGCTGTCAAAGGGATTTCACAAAAAACTTTGAAATCGGGGAATTCTCTATTCGAGACCAGTTCATCCAGGAATAACATGAGTTACAGTTTTCAGGAGACATGAATGAAGATGTGCAAGATCATGTTGAGGAAGTTCTTTATTTGTCCTATCTTTTCGGCATCCCGAATGTTTCTAGGTACTCTATTGTGGTAAAGATCTTCCCTATGACTCTCTCGGGAACAACTAAAATGTGGTTTAATAAACTCCTTGCTAAATGTAAGGGAAAGTGGGGTCGACTCAGAAAAGAGTTTTTACAACAATTACGCCTCTTCGAAAGTTTCTAAGCTTCAAGAATATCTACAGTTCATTCAAGGAAGGAAAGAAACACTTTATCAAGCATGGGAAAGACACAATGAGCTTCTCTATCATTGTCCTACTCATGATGTTATTAAGCATCAAATTGTCTACGTTTTTATAGAGGCATTAACATCAAGACCCGTCGCCTTCTTGATTCACATAGACCTATTCCGGCATGACGGCCGACCCAAAGATTGGAATCGATTTGACGGATAGTCGATCACTACTACAAATGGCATGTGAAAATGTGTTATGGTCCCAAGGACAATTTCAACACAAGGTCATGAAAACTATGACCAAAAGGAGATGATTATGGGACAAAAATTGAGAAAAGGAGACTAGAGAACGCTAAAGAAGATGAATTCAATATTTTAGGATGGAAGAAGTGAAAAGTTTAGTTGGGACCAAAGTAAAAATGACTTAGAAGAAGTGATTCTTATACATTGAGGAATCCAAGAAAAGAGATGAGAGGAAGAAAAATGATGAGAGAATTTGTTGAGAGCACAATATCTTCCTTTAAGATTCACGATGATTGGATCGAAAGCTTAGAAAAGAAAGTGGACTTTGCTCAAAATCCATTCTTGATTATCCGGATAAGCCGTGATGAAGAAATTGTCAACTCAGTGACGATTGAGGCAGTTTCTGAGGAGCCAACTACCTTCTCCGAGAAGGTCAAAAGGAGGATCAACAAAGAAAAACTCTTGCTTCAAGATCTAGGGGCTCTTCTGCTAAATTTTCCTTTAATTAATTCCCTTAAAACTAATGAAATTCATATTTTGCAGGGATTAAGTGATGTGAAGAGTGTCCTTGATGAGAAAATTTTGGTCGAACTAAATGCTCGGTGTTTGATAATTTCAAGGAACGAATTGCCACATAAAGAAAAAGACCCAGGGTGTTTTACTCTCCCTTGCTTAATTGGCAATCTCAACATATGCAATGCTTTGGCTGATCCGTGGGCGAGTATTAGCATCATCCCTCATTTGATGTTTTTACGCATGGGAGTTAGGAATCTAAAACTAGTTAAAATGGACATCTAGATGGCATATAAGTCCATGCAGGCGCCTCTGGGGATTGTGGAGAATATAGTAGTGAAAATTAACAAGTTTCTTTTCCTGGTGGACTTTGCTATCTTGGATGTTGCTGAAGATAACCGGATACCAATTATCCTAGGGAGGCCCATGCTTGCAACTGCTCACACAAAGGTTGATGTTTTCGCTTGAAAAATGACATTAGAAGCTAATGGAGAAGTTGCTACATTTAGGGAAATTGAACTTTTGTCTATCCCTAAGAAGGTTTGTGTGGTCGATCATAACAGAGATTTTGGTGATGCCTTGGAAGAATTTTTGAGTGAAGCTCCTAAGACTCCTTCAAATCCTAACGATTTTTCTTCAGGAAAATATTTTGATGTGTTCGTTAACTTTGAAGAAGAGGAGGAGAGTTTAGGAATTAGCCCCGATAACTTTTCTAGTGACATTGACATGGTTCCCTGGCACAATAATCATGAGGAAACTTTTTCACCATCGGACCAACCAATGTTCTTTGAGATGGGAACTCGGATTCATCAATTCGAAACCCTTATAACCTTCAAATTTCGTGTAAAATAGGGTTCATCGATTTCCATCCTTTCATTGACATGAATTCTTCGATGAATGTTAGATGAAAAGATTGTTACAACAAAATTATTAAGAAATGCTTAGAGTATAACGGGAATAATTTCCTTGGGATTGCAACTAAAGTTCATGTTTTTGTCGATACACACTTTCTTGGTCGATTTTGTGGTATTAGATGACACTACCGAATTCGTGGAGGATGGACTCTCGGTGTAATTTTGGGAAAGCCCTTCCAGAAATATCCGTCTTGATGGGAATGAAAAGGAAGGAATGGTGTGGTTGAAAATTGGCAATGATAAAAAAGTCTTCAAAATGCCAAGAACTATATCAAACGTTAAAAGATGGAAAAAGAAGAAATTAAGCCATGCTCGACCACTCCTTGATATAACTGACGAAGACAAAGCCAAAGAGATTAATCACCCATACCAAAAAATCAAGAGAATCTACTTGGGTTGCTTAAAGCTTCACAAGGATTATAAGAGGACAAGAATCTCATCAAATGGATTCAACGTGGAGATGGCCACTTCCAAGAAATGACAAACAAACATTTCTAGCCTCATGGCTTTGAGTATAACATAAAGACTCGGTAATAAAGACAAAGTGCTCTTTCGAGAGACAACCTGAATTATCCCTTTCATTTTTGTTTTTCATCTTATTTGTTGGGTTTTGTGCTTTTAACATTTTTGCAGGAATTGGAGACGAATTCAAGGCGATTAAAATAGGGACCTGTTCTGTCCTGTTATGAAGTTATGGCGTAACTCTCTCTTTGGTTACACCGTAACAGTTCTTCATTAGCTGATTCTCTCCAGGTTTTCAACCATTACGGCATAATCTCCATCAGTTGTTACGCCGTAACAGTCTTCTGTAGACGTATTCCAGGTTTACCCAAAATTACGGCGTAACTCGTTCTCTAGGTTACGCCGTAATTTACCCTGCAGTTTTAAATATTTCCAATATTAGCACGATAACCTTGTACTAGTTCTCGCTCTAATTCTACTTTTTCTTCACCTTTATTTAACGTTTAGTACAAAAGGGACTTTGAATATCTCAAGTGGGGGGGGGGAGTAGAATTATTGCTTGAACTTAATTGCCCTTATTTTTCTAGTTTATTTTGAAAAAATTATGCCATATTTAAAATTTTGACATGTTTTTCTTAACCTAAGTAGATTAGACCTTAGCCGAGCACATTATAACCTTTGATATTTCATGGTGAGATTAGCCTTATCCGTTTCCATTTATTTACCCAAATCCATCAAATTATGAGTGTGCCTGTAGCTTGTAGACTTTAGAACTTGACCTTCGCATCATTTCGAGACTATACATGAGGTATGATGAGTTAGCTTAATATATATGGAATAATAAGTCGGAGAAGGCAATTTTTTAAGGATTATCACCCAAATAGCCTACGTTTGTGAGTCTATCGATTAGTCAGCTCGACTCTTCGACCCCCATGATAAACCCTTTTGTTGCACTCTCCTTTAGTGCAAGATACCCCTAGATACACCCTTTAAAACCTTTCCTTTCATTTCATACCCTATATGTTTGTTTCGTTACACCTATTCGCCTTAGCCTACCGCAGTCTTAATTTCTGATCAAGAAATTACAGTTTTCCCAAGTTCAAGGTTCAAGTAGAGAGGTTCGGAAATCACGTTTTCGTCAAAGACTTATATATGAAGATCATCGAAGATCCCTTTTATTATAGGGGGGATGTTTATATTTTTACTTATGAAAAAAAAAAGTTATGATTAAAAAAAAATATGTTTATTGTTTATGTTATTTAGTTATAAGCACTATGTTATGAGCTCATTGGATATTAGCATCGAGGAGGCCACATCGGCCACATTTAAAGAACTGAGTTGGTGATTATATTACACCAGCAGTTGGAGAAAATGTAGAGTGCCCATCATGACGTCCGCTAATGGCACATCTACTTGATATTTCATGATCAGGTTTCTTCACCTTAAAGCTTGAACTTTGGATGAACGGTGAGCGGTGACAACTTGGTTATAGGTTAAGACTATTTTTTTTGTTATTTTTATTTTACACTAATTATTTCCCATGTCTTATCCTACCTTTTAGTCATGAAACGTATCTAGGTGATGAAGCGAGCAATATTTGGTGTCTTATCAATGGATTTGGTCATGTATCATTGATTTTGTCCACTTTGTCGTAACACGTTAGAAATGAAATATCACCCTTAACCTCATATTGTGTCCACCCATATTGCCTTCAAAGATTGTTTAGTCCATAACTCTAGTAGTGGAGATTTGTGTAATCGCCAATATGATAGGATACATGCTATGACTGTGCTTTGTGTGATCACCTCGAAATTGACACTTAGACTAGTTGAGAGATTATAAGTGTTTTTCCATTTCGTAAGGTGTTCAGCTTTGGTTTTTTCTAGCATAAGGGATTTTTAAACTCATATATTCCAAGTATTGGGGGATATCTTTTTAGAAAATTTTCTAATAAGGTCTACTTGAGGGCAAGTAGAGTTTAAGTATGGGTATATTTGATAACATCAAATAGTCCTGACTTTTTAGTGTCAATTTCCCCCAGTTTTGCTCGTAATTTATGTCATTTATATGGATTTACACTTGTATTCCTTGATGATTCACTTTCAGGTAAATTATGAGAATTGGAGCTAAAGAGAAGCGGATTCGGAGATTCCCTAGCAGTTTTTATCTTAGTATGCTACTTATGAAGAAGCTACGGCGTAACTCATGTTCTTAAATTACTCCGTAGCTAGTACTTTGACACAGAAGACCAAGTCAACTGCAATTACGGCGTAACTCTCAATTAAGGTTACGCCGTAATCATCTAGGTCATAAAGTATTTCGCGCCTCTATAAACAACGCCATAATTCCTCACAACCATTACGACATAACAACATTCTTAAGAGGTTATGGCGTAACTCACATCTTCTCGACGGCGGAGCTGCTAACTACGGCGTAACTATTCTCTGTGTTACGCCATAGCCTACTTAACGATAATCATCTTTTGAAGATAAGTAAGTTACGGCGTAATTGTCAACTTAAGTTACATCGTAACTATTATTGTTCCTAGAAATACAAGCCCTAAATTCTGCATTTAAGATCATTCACTCACAACTCAAAGGCAGAGAACGTGAAGAGGGTTCCAAAGGCAGATCATACGGAGCATACAGAGCCATCTCCAAGGGAGGAATCACACCATATCGATAAGCATTAGAGATCATTTATATCTTTTACTTTAATTCATGTCTTTCATTATATTAAACATTGAATTTATTGTATCTTTTAATATGATAGGCTAAGCACCCTTGGTGCTAGCCTAGTTATGATTCCTTGAATGTATTGTTTGTGTTTTCATGCTTCCATATAATTGTTTCTAGAGTATGCATGCATAGTTCGATGGTAGTTACCCTAGCTTGGTAGTTTTGAAATGCGGTCGTACCTAGTTGCTTGAGAATTGACCAACCGACCCTACGTAAGTAGGTAGAGTTTGGAAGGGTAAGAATTGACCAACCGACGACCCTTCCTCTCTTGTGATAACTCCACCAAATGACCACCGTCAGATTGTAACATATTGGTTTTCACAAACACATAATCAAACACACATAGATTCGAATGAGTAAGATTCTAGAGAGAAAGTAAAGAGAGTTAGGAACTTCTAGTAAGACAAAGAAAATGTATTATTAGCTCAACCCTTTGCCTTGCTAGGCAAAGGGAAGTTATAGTGTGTTACATGAAACGCCTCCTATGGGCATGGATCGACATACAATGGGTAAAGACCCGTCCGTCCTCCACGGTGTTACTTAACCAACTACTAACTATTACTAAATGACTACGACTATGAGCTTTCTAACGAATACATATACTTGAGGCGACCGAGTCTTTAACTATTGGATTTTCTAAATCCTAACCATCTCCGCTAAGGAGGTCACCTTAATTACAAACAGATATTACATTTTGGTTTTCTTGAATTCTTAATTAAGTTCTTTGCTCTCTAGCTCGTAGCCTTTGATTCTTCATATTACGCATGTGTTGTATTTCAAGTGGAGGTCTTTAACCGATCCACGGATTGTTTTTCTTTGAGCCTTCTTAGAGATCATCGCCATGAAAAATCTCTTGACTCATCCTTTATGTTGCCTTCATGTGAAGTTGTGACTTTTGGACCGACATGCTCACAGCTTTGGATCATGATATCTTCTCATCGAAATAGTGGAACCTTTTTCATTCATGATATTTGCGAAGAACGTAGCGAAGCATGGTTTGAAAATATCGATCCAAAGTTACGAAGATATGCACTTATCATGATTTCTTTAGATGTGAGTGTGATGTGTGAGCATGTGGTAATGGATTGACTCCTCAATTCTGATTAGCTGCAACCATAGGGTGTCACTACAAACAACAGTTAGCAATAAAGCACACGGATGTGTCATTGATCACTTTCATTAAATGGGGTTGCAAGAACTACGGTTCTCTATTTATCAGTATAAGTACTGCCTGTGATCAGGTAGAGTTCCAAAGAATCTCCTTGACAGGGTTTTGCAGCTAATCAATCCATTCTCAAACGGGAACGTTGGAAAGAAGACAACACAGAGTGAGTGAACCAGCGAATTGAGATTCACTGATTGATGAAAAATTAGTTGAAAAACAATCATGTATTGCTCAATAGAAAGAGGTTTGCAACACAATGAAGGTTTTACGGAAAACATCAATTTTCAATCATAAATACCCTTTTATTTTGAAATGTTAATACACAGTCGATGTGCTAGAGAAAATAGTTTTTGAGCACAACGATCGGTTTTTTAAAGGTATCCAACAATCCATTTCCTGGACCAAGGTTGATTCAAGAGTGAATAGCCCCATCGTTTCTATGCAGTTTTCACAAGTTTGATCTTTTGAGAAGATCTCACATGTCACCCACCAAGATTTTGTTTGATGTTGGCTCTAGAAGGATTTCCATCTTCATTGTGAATACTTTACATATCACTCGGATGTTCTGGCAATACCACAAGGATAATGCGTAGGACTCTTAAAATATATTCTTACTTTCCACATTGTGTGAACCAGTAAGTCTTCATTAATTGTTTTCCTAACGAGATTTATTGATGATCTCTTGGCTCTAGACTCAATTATGCATTTTTGGTTTTCTATTCGGAGACTAGGAGGGTCTCCTTCTTCAATATCAACTATCATTAAGATAAAGTTGGTAGATAATGTAGGTTCCCCGTGAGAATGAAACAAGTCCTTTTAAGAGAACTTGAGTGGCTTGGGAAGTTTAGTGCAGTGCGTCAATGGGTCCATGACGTGTCTTCAATACCGGAGTTACCTTAGTAACCTCCAGTAGTATATGTATTGAACCCGGTTTCTGCCCTAAGGTTGAATTAATGGAGGGCTATTTCTTTTCACCCTTTTCACATTCAATTCTTTTCATTTTTCAACCCCTTCAAGCTTACCGAGAATTCATTACTAGAACCTTGTTGGGTTTATTCCGGTTCTAGTTCTTTCTCGATCAGCACTCTTCCCATATTCTCACTTTTCTCCTTTTTCATCATACCTAAGGACATCTACACTATCTAGTGGATTGTCGCTGGGTAGATCCCTCCGAATCAAGCGGGATCGTGGGAACTAATACCTAACCTAACCATCCTTAATACTCCAATGCATAAAGTGAATTGGCCGGTCTTTTGGTATTGTTCTTTCCGCCTCGAAACCAATTGAAAACCATTTGAAAAATCAATCAAGGTACTTGTGATATAAAATCAAAGAATTTTGTACCTTCATTTTTTATCCTTTTAGAAATGCTCCTCAACATGTGCTTCAATTATTAGAAATCATTTAGCGTAGAGGCAAGAGGTCTTTGAAATATTAGATTAAGAATGAAAGGTCTGTTAATACAAATAAACCGTAAAAACGTTTATTAATATTTTGCGATCTCTTTGTGTTTTGTTGATAACATATATAATGTTGTATTAAGTATAATTATAAGGATACATGTTATTTTGTAAAGCATTTACATATAATCTTTTAAATACAAAATGTAGTAACAAAAGCATTTGTTGTAATAGTTAATTAGGATGGGTAAAATCACAACCCATGGATCTTAACCTGCACTAAAGAGACTTGATACAATGTATACTTAGATACATTGAATCTAGATATAACCCATGGACCAACCCATGACCCATAACCAAAAACCCATGGGCAAAGAGGAGCGCTCCACGGATCCCTAGCTTTGTGCTAGCCGGAGCCCAAGTGGAAGGATCCGTGATCCGTAAAAACAAGAAGGAAATTTGCCTATAAATAGAGAGCCATTTCTTCATTCTAACTCACCCTCTTCTTACTAAATCTCTCATACACTCTCATTCTCTTCTAACATATAGATCACTTGATCTAGAGAGTTGTTCTTCTTTTCTTTCTATTTGTTATCCTCATATAGGTCCTTCTCAAGGCGAGATCACGAGCATTCTACAAGTCATCCAAATGAGGGTCCTTGATTGATTTCTCACTCCATAAGATTTCAGAGCGAAGATCTTGTATTTGATATTTCACATATTTGTTGTGTAATAGTTGTGTTGGTTTGGTCCACCGTACTACGGACTCGGTATCTAGCTTTGTACGGATAAAGTGTAAGCAACGTTGTGAAGGCTTCTCCGCCAAGTGAAGGAGTTTGTTGACATAGTGCTTGAACTCGAGTAGGTGACTCGGGAGTGGAGTAGGGCAAGGAAGGTGTCCTTGTAGCCGAACCACTATAAATCGGTTGTGTCATTTCTATCCCTTATCTTTGTTTATTTACTTACATTATCATTAGATCTATACGTTCTCAACATCCATACGATTTCACATAATATCGAATCTAAAGTTTTTGAAATCAACTTAAAATCGGCAAAACTATTTAACCCCCCTTCTAGTTTTCCACAATTGGCATCAAGAGCTAAGTTTATAAAAGTTTTAAAATAAAATTGTATTTTAAAAGCTTTTCGATCACTATGGGTTCTGAAAATTATAAGGAAGGGCAATCTATGCAACGACCACCACTAGTTGAAACTAATGGTTTTATATATTGGAAAATAGATTCAAACATATGTGAAGTCTAAAGATATTGATCTTTGGTACATTATTGTTGAAGGTGATTTTGAGGCTACCTCAAATGATGATAACGGAAATTTAGTTCACATACCTCATGATAAAATAAATGATGAAATGAAGAAAAGCTTTCTAAAATAGTGAAGCAAAATGGTTTTATATAATGCTTTACCGAAAAGGAATTGAAAGAATTTCTATGCTTAAAACCTCTAAAGAAATTTGGAATTCTTTAGTTGTAACTCATCAAGGCAACCAACAAGTTAAAAATAATAAAATTGATCTATTTGTTCAACAATATGAACAATTTTCAATATCGGATGAGGAAACTATAGATCATTCATTTGCTAACTTTAATACTATTATTACATCTTTACAAGCACTTGATGAATCCTTTTCTAGCCGTAACCATGTTAGGAGATATCTAAGGGCACTTCCATCAAGTGGAGATCCAAGGTGACGGCAATCAAGAGTCAAAGATTTGACAATCCTCACCTCGATGAACTCATAGGCAACCTAAAAGTCTACGAGCTTGTCCTTGCTAAAGATTCAAGCCTCAAAGGTGAAAGAGAACACAAATCTCTTGCCTTAAAGCCAAAAAGGTTTCGAGCGATGAGGAGAGCTCATCTTCGAGTAGTGAAGACGAAGAGTACGCTATGGCGGTAACATACTTTAAAAAGTTATTTAGAAGAAAGGGTAGATACGTCAAACAACCGTATGACGATAAGAAAGGCTTTAAAAACAAAGAGGACGAAAATCCAAAGGATGATCGTACTTGCTTTAAATGTGGGGACCCAAACCACTTTATTAGTAAGTGTCCCAAACGGGATGATCAAAAGGCATTCGTGAGCTGCACGTGGGGAATGAGCGACGAGGAGGACGAAGAAATTTGTCTCATGGCAAATGACGGTATGTCACGAATACTATAGTAGTTCATCACTTGATGACGACTCATTGCATAACGAATATGATAAACTATGCAATATTAGCTTAAAACTAATTAACAAAAACAAGCTTTTAAAGAGTCAAAACCAACGCTTAGATAAAGAAGTCATAGAATTAAAAGCAAAACTAAAACGTTTGGAAAAGGGTAAAATAGCAAGTGGTGAATGCGAACTTTGTGTTCAACTTCAAACACTAGTTGATCATTTAGATTCTAAAATTGCTAGAATGAGTACAAACACCTTAGATACAATACTCGATGGTGTTAAAACCGGCAACAACCAAAAGGGTCTAGGCATACAACAATTTGATCCATCAACTAGTGAAAGTAAAGAAACAAAATTTGTTAAAGAATTAGAAAACCAGCCACTTGTTGTGGCGGATCCCACGGATCCCCTAAAAGGAACCGCTAGTGTACAAACCGGGATCCGTGGATCTGCATGACAACTAGTGGTAATAACATAACTTCATCATCTAGAAACGAGTTCGTTATTGTAAATAGGAAGAAACCAACTCATGTCACCACTAGACATCCACCTCCAAAAATTAATCCTACTTTTACAAGAAACAAAGCACCATCTTCTCAAAACATAATGCATCTAGAGACCTAATAACGTTTATCCAAGAAGTAACCATCAAATAGGATGGAACCCTAATATGCAAAACGGTTTCTCTTTTCAAAACTTTGCTCCATGGAATGCATACTCATCTTATCCATACATGTCTAACATGAATGGAATGTTTAACACTAATGGACCCATGAATAAATGGGGACCAAACTTTTGAGTTTATTATTGTTTTAGGTGTGCTTAAAGTCGACCTAGACCCCGATGAATGGGTCAAGGATAGCGGGTGCACGAGGCACATGACCGGCAATAGGGATCTATTCTCCACATATGAACCGTAAATGGAGGTAATGTGGTGTTTGGAAATAGCAAAAGTAGAATCATCGGTAAAGGTACGGTTTCTAACAAATCTCTAACCATTAACGATGTGTGTCACGTGAAAACCTAAACTTTAATCTCTTAAGTATAGGACAAATATGTGATAAAAAGTGCAATGTACTTTTTACCGAAACCGTAGTAAGATACTTAAAATGGCATAACCATAGGAAGAGGAATTAGGAAACATGGAGTCTATGTCATTAAAATTGGTAATGAACCTAAAGAAAACTATGTATTACCTCTATGGATGATACTTGACCTTATGGCATCAAGATTGGGTCATGCCAATATCGACTTCTTCAATCGCTATCATCCAAAGATCTAGTAAGAGATCTACCTAAGTAAAAATATGAACATCATTTTGTGATGCTTGTAATATAGGAAAACAAGCTCACTCGAGTCATAAAGCTAAAAACATGGTGTCCACAACTAGGTGTCTAGAATTACTACATATGGATTTATTTGGTCCATCCGCTATCCAAAGTTATGGAGGCAACTACTATACTTTGGTAATAGTGGATGACTACTCTAGGTATACTTGGACAAAATTTTTAAAGAACAAAAGCAGAAACCTTTAACTATTTTGAAATATTAAGCAAAAGATCCAAAGACAACTAGGAAAACCCATAGTGTCTATTAGGACGGATCATGGTAGGGAATTCGATAATGAAGTGCAATTCGGAGCTTTTGTGACGCTAATGGTATTACTCACAACTTCTCGGCTCCACGCACTCCACAATCGAATGGGGTAGTAGAAAGAAAGAATAGAACCCTTCAAGAAATGAGTAGAACCATGCTTAACGAACAATCCATACCTCAAAATTTTGGTGTAATGCTGTTGATACCTCAACGTACATACTCAATCGAGTCTTAATTAGACCAATCTTAGGTAAAACTCCATATGAGTTACTCCGAGGCAAAAAGCCTACTTTAAATCATTTTAGAGTCTTTGGAAGCAAATGCTTCATTCTTAACACTAAAGATTACCTTACAAAATTTGATCCTAAATCAACCGAAGGTATCTTTTTAGGTTACTCGCCTAATAGCAAAGCTTACGTCATATTAAATAAAGAAACAATGAAGGTAGAAGAGTCATTAAACATAAAATTTGATGAAAGTCCACCCAAACCCTCTCCACCTCTTTTCGATGACGAGATCATAGAAAGTGAAGCTATTGTAATTAAGAAAAGATAAGCGAAGAAGAAGAACCTTCAATTAGTGAAATCACAAACATTAAAGAGTCCAAAGATCACCCGTAGATAAGGTCATAGGAAAGCTAAATGAGCGAACATTAAGGTCTCAAGTTCAAAACCTAAGTAGCTTATTTTGTTTTGTTTCAACTATAGAACCTAAGAACACACAAGAAGCCATAAAAGATGAAAGTTGGGTAATGGCTATGCAAGAAGAATTAAATCAATTTGTTTATAATGATATTTGGACACTTGTCCCTCCACCTAGTAATCAAACCGTAATAGGAACAAAATGGGTGTATAAAAACAAATTAGATGCAAACGGAGTAGTATCTAGGAACAAGGCTAGACTCGTTGCCCAAGGGTATAACCAACAAGAAGGAATAGACTTTGATGAGACCTATGCCCCCGTGGCTAGATTAGAGTCTATAAGAATACTTCTTGCGTATGCTTGTGCTAATGATCTAAAGCTTTATCAAATGGATGTCAAAAGTGCTTTTCTAAATGGTCTTATTAATGAAGAAGTATATGTAGCTCAACCTCCGGGCTTCATCGATTTTGAAAAATTTAAACACGTTTATAAATTAAAGAAAGCCCTTTATGGTCTTAAACAAGCTCCAAAAGCTTGGTATGATAGACTCAAGTCCTTTTTAATTAAACATAACTATACCATGGGGTTAGTTGACAACACACTTTTACTAAGAAAAGGAGTCACACATAATCATAGTACAAATATCGTAGATGATATTATATTCGGATCCACTTGTCAAGACATGTGTGATGATTTCTCTAAAATCATGCATGACGAGTTCGAGATGAGTATGATGGGAGAACTTAGTTTCTTTCTTGGTCTACAAATTAAACAAGTAGAAGATGGTATCTTCTTCAATCAATCTAAATACATCAAGGAGATGTTAAAGAAATTTGGTCTAGAAGAGTCGAAACCAATTAGGACACCATGTCATCCGACACCAAACTCACAAAAGATGAAGACGCGAATCCGTAGATAATACTAAATATCGTGGCATGATAGGTAGTCTTCTCTACCTCACGGCAAGTAGGCGGGATATCATGTTTAGTGTCTCGCTTATGTGCTAGGTTTCAAGAAACCCCAAAACTTCACACCTAGAAGCCGTAAAAAGAAATTTTAGATACATTAAGGGTACAACACAATTAGGATTATGGTATCCTAAGGGCACGGGTGTAGAAACAATTGTATATGCAGATTCTAACCATGCGGGGATTACGTTGATAGAAAAAGTACAAGTGGGTGTGTACTTTCATGGGATGTTGTTTAACATCGTGGTTTTCTAAGAAACAAACGGCTCTAGCAATATCAACAACCAAAGCCGAGTACGTCTCTCCGGCAAAGCATGCCAACAAGCACTATGGATGAAACAAGCGTTAGTAGACTACGACATTCATCTAAGCGACATAGCCATTCTATGTGATAACAAAGGTGCCATCGACTTAAGCAAGAATCCGGTATTGCATTCTCGCACCAAGCATATAGAGATTCGTCATCACTTCTTAAGAGACAATGTTCAAAAGGGAACATTTCTATTGAGAAGGTAGCATCCGAAGATAACATAGCCGACGCCCTCACCAAACCGTTGAAGCGGGAACAATTCAACCTACTTGCGTCTTGGTCTTGGTTTAATGGAACACACTTAGTAATTTATTTTGACTCTACAAGGTATGTAAACACTAGCCTTCTTCCTCTCGAGTCTAGGATCTCTATCTCACGCACAACTCACAAACAATACGGAATTTTCAAAACCCAAAGATAAGTTTTTTTTTTTACTTATAGCTCTCCTACTTTTTATATACAAATTTTCAAAGAAAACCTACTTTCACAATGTTTTCTAAAGGATGATACCTTCAGATCAATTTCACAAAAGCAATTTCTCACGCTAGGACAAATCGCTTTTCATTATTAATACAAAGTAAAAACCCGTTTTCATTGCATCTCATGTCTTTTGAATGCTAATGGGGACACGTAACTAATGTGTGTTTTCGGGTACATTCATTTAAGCTACAATGAATTAGGAGCATTGACAACACAAGATTACGTACTTATGTACTAAATATGTGTTTTCGGGTTATCTCAATAGGATACTTTTATACTTCTAGTTTAGTTTTATTTACATTTAGAGGTCGAGATAACCGCAACTCCAAATAGTTTGCATATAGGCACACAATAGGCAAAAATATTTCCAAAAGGAGAATTTTGTCTTGCTCGAAACACTAGACCCACGGATCCCGCCTTCATGCTGGACGGATCCTCATGGGAAGGATCCGTGGGATCCGTGTATCTGACTGTTTTCAACTTCTATTTTTGTCATTTTGGATGAAAAATCCACATTTGTCTTATTTTTGGGAGTATGTTCTTTAATGCTTGTGTTCTCATGATCACATGCCTTGAATTCATATCTAATCATTAGATTTTAATCCACATTTGGGTCAAGCATTCATTACAATGTGTTGTTTTTCTATATATATAACTCCCAAAATGCTTGCATACTCCATCTCCTTCTCACAAACACACTTCATCATGTCATCCAAAACCCTTTAGGAGAATCATCTAGTACAAACAATCATGATATCCAAACGTTTGTACTTCCACCATCAAAATACCACAATCAAATGCTAGGATATCCGCCTGGATTAGTATCCGATCTTGTTGTTTAGCAAAACCAACCTCAAATGATTCATCCTCAAATAACTCACCACAAGATGCTTCCATTATAGCACCACCCTCATCACCAACAAGTACACCAACTTCATCACCACCTAAAATAACTCTTTTGGAACTCCTTAGGACTCCAACAAGATCTACCCAACCTAAAAAAAAAGAAATAGTCTTTTCCACACCCCCCACATCACCAAATACTATTTTTCAAGATCTTGAAACATCACCACCTCTAGCTCCCATCACATTACAAGAACATCTAGGTTCTTTTTCACCACCACATACAAACATTACGGATTTTGATCCATATTTTCCTATTTTTCCACCACAACTTCCGCATAACTCAAATCAAAACAACCTGGAAAACTTCCGCACTCATTACCCACATCATTTACATTGTGAACATTGCCAATCCACTAGGGAAATTGCAATAGAAGTTAGGGAAGAAATCGTTACATACTCAACCTCATCCTTGATC
>CM040240.1:37388952-37429431 GCA_022545495.1 Chrysanthemum lavandulifolium
CGTAGTGGATCGGTGAAAATGCTTGGTTTTGCGTTGCCCCAAGATCGCACCGATAGCAAAGTCACTTGCATCGCACATGAGCTCGAAGGGTAAATCGATGGGGCACTAGAATGGGTGCTTCCGTAAGCTTTTTCTTTAGTGTTTCAAAAGCTTGATGCACTCGGGAGAAAAGATAAAAGGAGCATCTTTTTTTTAGAAGATGGGTCATTGGTCGAGCGATTTTAGAAAAATCTTGAATGAATCTACGATAAAACCGGCATGACCTAGAAAACTCCTAATACCTTTGACGGTAGAGGGGTGAGGTAATTTAGCAATAACATCAACTTTTGCTCTATCTACCTCAATCCCGTTCTTGGAAATCTTATGGCCAAGGACTATGCCTTCTTTGACCATAAAGTGACTCTTCTCCCGTTTAGACATAGATTGGTGTCTTCACACCTTTTAGCATTTTGTCTAAATGGAGAGACATGTATGAAACGAGTCCCCAATGACCGAGAAGTCATCCATAAACACCTCCATAGTTTCCGATCATGTCGTGGAAAATGGCCATCATACATCGTTGGAACGTGCGGGAGCATTACATAAGCCAAAAGGCATACGATCGTAGGCAAACGTCCCGTATGGGCGGTGAATGTGGTCTTTCTTGATCCAATGGATCAATGGGGATCCGAAAGTAACCCGAGAAACCATCGAGGAAACAATAGTATTCGCTCCTCGCTAATCTCTCAAGCATCCGGTCCATGAAGGGTGAGGAAAATGGTCTTTACGGGTGGCTTCGCTTAATTTTCGATAGTCGATGCACACGCGCCATCCCGTAACCAATCGAGTTGGAATTAACTCGCTTTCTTCATTCGTGACAACGAGAATGCCACCCTTTTTGAACGCAATGAATTGGGCTAACCGAGGACTATCAAAGATCGGGTAATCAAACCGCATCAAGAAGTTTGAGAACCTCTTGTTTGATAACCTCGTGAATCTTAGGATTCACCCTTCCGATGTTGAATCGCTTGGTTTGAAGTCATCCTCCATTAAGATTTTGTAGTACAAAACTCGTGGTTGATACCCTTAATGTCGGAGAGTTTCCAAGCAATTGCTTGCTTGTGTGACTTCAAGACCTTTATGAGAGCAGCTTTCTCCTCCTCGGTTAAATCCTTAGCAATTATGACGGTAATTTATAATCACCTCCAAAAATGCATACTCGAGATGAGGAGGTAGGTCCTTAAGTTCAACATCGAAATTCTTCAATAGATGATTGTATTGATTTGATTTCTCAATCGTGATTTCTTTCGGAGGGAGTGAAGATAATGGATCTTCATTAAGCAATTGCTCAAGATAAAGAATATCCCCTCGAATCATACACCATCAATTCCGGTGGAATTGATTCATCGATAGAAAGAAAGTCATCGATCTCTTCCGAAGGAAGTCACCTCCTCAAACGAAGTGAGAGAGGGAAGAGTCGGCAATGATAGGTTGAGAAGATGTGGTGGAATTGGAATTCCCACTCACGAATTATGAAGATAACCAAGAAACTCTTGAGTACTCCTGCGAAGCAATATCAATTAAATCGACTCGATTAATTGATTCAAGATCATAATTTGAGGAGTACCTCGAAGTCCGATCGAGGTTAAAGGTACTTGACTTCATTACTCACACGTAGAGTGATCTCTTGCTCAAACACATCTATAAGAGCACGGCCCGTCCTCGTAAATCCTCTTCCAACAATGAGAGGAACCGAGGATCGACGATCGAAATCAACAACAACAAAGTCACCGAAAATGGAACTTTCCTACTTTCACAAATACATCTCGGCAATGCCAAGAGGACGCGAGATAGAACGATCCGCAAGCTCAAGAGTCATGCGGTGGGAATAAGTTCCGGAAGAGAAAGTTTCTTCCACATCGAATAAGGCATCGATTGATGCTTGCACCAAGATCGGCAAGGGCAAAGCATTCAATCATCCGTGAAAAACACAAGGAAGAAGAAATTTTCCGGATCTCCTAGCTTCTAAGGAAGCTTCTTTAACAAGATCGCGAGAGCAATTCTCGTTCAAGGGAGTTTTAGCCATTTCAAGCGACTTTTTCCTTGTTGCTCAACATGTGTTTGAGTAGATGCAACTTGGGCATCAACATGATGGCATCCTGAAGCTTATGTCAAAGTGAAGCTCTTGGAAAATTTGAAAGAATTTTTCCATCGATGACTAGCTTTCTGGAGCTTTGCTCATGTAACCGTGAGGGATAAGGAATAAGTTTTGATTTAGGGTTACAAACTGAGGTTCAAAAACAACCTGTGCTTGGGTTTGGGACAACCCGAGGATGGACATTGTTGGCACTTCCGCTATTAGTAGGAAGTTCCTTGTCCTTTGTCGCCTCGTGTTCGCTTTCCACTACCTTCGGAGAGAGGAAGAAGAGGTAGTAGGAATAGCGGGTCCGAAGATAAAAGCACCACTTGGGTTGTGATCGCCTTTGCATCGCCCCTCGGATTAGCGATCGTGTTGCTAGGTAGAGTACACGAGCCCGAGGGTCGATCATTTAAAGACTTCTTGATGTCGACAATCGGCTAACCAACAACCGATTCATTTCTTCTTGGGATTTCATGAATTGTTTCAACGACTCATCGATGATGGTCCAGTTGGAACAATGGCTTGATTTTACAGGAAAATTAAGGCCTCTATTGTTAGGATTAGGGCCTTGATTTTGAAAATTCCCTTGATTGTTGCCATGAAAATACCCTTGGTTGAAATTTCCCGACTGGTTTCTATTGTAATTTCCTTGATGTTGGAAATTTTGATTCGATTTTGAAAACCGTTGTTTTGATTGAAATGACCTTGGTTTTGAAAACCTTGTTCGGTCTATTCGATTTTGATTACGGTTTGATTTTGATTGAAACCGGAGGTCCAGTAGTGGTTAGGACGGTGGTTCGTCTCTGAGCACGATATTGATTGCCTCCTTGATTAGACATCCCTACCACAGCATTAGTTTCAAGGGTTACCATCGGTGGCCATACAATTATAGTAAGTATGGGGCCACCACAGTAAACACTGAACTTCACTTTCTTAACTTCAAGGAGGAGGTGGTTGTGGAAAAGAGACTTTTGATTGGAGAGAACCAAAGCTTGGATAGCTTCCGTGAGTTTATCAATCTTAGCATCGGTGCTAGATCGACTCACGGGCGATGAAGAAGAAGGACCAACACCGACTTGAGAAACAACCGCTTGCTTGCGAGGCGGACTTTAGACTTGTTTTCGATTATCGCTAAAGCTTCTTTGACAGTTTTGCTTAGGAAATTTCCTCCCGCGGAGGAATTGTGAGAATCTTGATCGATTGACTCACTCCATTATAGAAAGTATCGAGTTGCATCAACTCGGAGAAACCGTGGTGAGGACATTTGCTAAGCAATTCCTTGAAACGATCCCACGATTCATCAAGGGTTCATCAAACTTCGAGTGAACTTGATGATTTCATTTTTTAGACTCGTGGTTTGGAAGGTGGATAGAATTCATTCACAAATTTCTTCACCGATCATCCCATGTCTCAATAGACCGAGGGGGTTGTTTTCAAGCCAAACCGGCTTGCCCTCAAGAGAAAATGGGAACAGAAGAAGCTTAACAAAGATCGCTGGGGACATTCTTATACTTGATGGTAGATGCAATCTTGTTAAACCATCGAATATGAGCATGAGGATCGTCCGCCAAAACCGTGAGAACCGATTTGAAGTTACAAGATTCGAGTAACCCGGTCTTGAGTTCAAAATTTTCACCACAATGGCTGGTACACGATAGCATCTCCGCATCCGCCGATGGGTGCCCGGAGAAGCTTCACATAGGCGTTCTTCCGCCATGATAACGGAAGTAGTGTGAGCGGTCCGGATCTCGCATCCGATGAAGGAGCGAAAGTCTCGAACACGCCTTCTGGAATCTTGACAAGCTCACGAAATGGGCTCACGGATCTAGAAGATGAAAGCATACACTAGAGTTAACTCTAAGGAATCTAAGAGTTAAGGAGAGAAATGGAATTATGAAATCTTTCGGATGAGAATGAGAATTGAAAGACGTTTTTATAAAATGTGAGAAGAATCTTTATGGGTTTTCGGTTCAAACGTCGATATCACAACAAAATCAATTAACACAAAATTGAGGCAAAACAACGATGAACTTAACCAATAATCCTAAAATGAATGGCTTTGAAAAGGTACACCAATCACAAGGACACAAAGGCAAGTTTTAAATCTTTAGTTCGGAACTTATTATGGTCGCACCCCAGTTAGGTAGTGCAACGCCTTGGTTTTCGTGGTAATCTTTTAAGTTGTTATTTATTAAAGAAAACGACGAATCTTTTGTATTTTTATTTTGATACATATATAGAAACAAAAGGAAAAATATTTTTATGTTTTATACGTTTTGGTACATTTTTGGGTTTTGAATTTTTTATAAGAAAATATGGATATATATATAGATGATAGATGGATGATATAAACAAATGAGTGAGTATCCAAACAACTAACTGCTAAACGGAAGATAGATCAAGACAGACCCCGTAACGGGCGCCTGAAAATTTGATGCGCTCTGCAATCGAGCTTTATCACACAAGCCCGCCACTTGTGAATGGCGCACCGTAACAAGCTTGAAGCGGCTCAGAGCGAATGCAATGAAGATCACGAGGAGTATAGAGTCTCCCAGGTCGTTATGTCCCCATGAGCTATGCAATGGATCAATCAACGAATAGTGATCGAGAAATTGAACAAAAAGTGGAATTGTGATTATGATTATAACTAAGGAAAAGCCAACAAATTACAATGGCTTAAATGAAAATTAGAGGAAATTAAAAAGATAAAATCTATTAAATAAACGCTATCATTTGTAATTAAAATGATGTTTTTGTTTTATGTTTTTTACTAAACCGAAATTAAAAACTACGCGACGACAAATTAAAAAGTAAAACTTACACAATATTAACCCTAAAAATATGAAAATGATTTTTACAATCCTAATGATAAAATAAAATTTATAGAAAAGAAAATTATTTTTATAACTAATTATCTAATTAAAACTATTTTAACTATTAAATAATTACCTAAAATACAAGAAATTAGGAAATAAAGCTAGAAAATAATATTAAGACTTTGAAAAATCTAAAATATCAAAATAGAATTTTCAAAACTATTTTTGTATTTTTCTCGATTATTTTTCTATTTTCTAGGAATTTTAAACTATTAAAACTAATTAAATTACTAAAATTACAAAATAAACTATGAAAATTCTGGAAAATTACTTTTTTACTTTTTATATTTATCTAAACCTAATAAAAATGAAAAATTATTTTTGAACCTTTTCTCGAATTTTTGTATTAAAAGCTAATTAAAATGCTTAAAACTACTTAAAATTAAGAAAATAGCAAACAAGCTTGGAAAAATCAAAATTTCGGAAAACTCTAAAATAGTATAAGGAGACTATGAAAATGGAAAACAGGTGGTTACTTGAAGAATATGAATCTGCTATCTCAAGTGCTTAGAAATAAGCACTGAAATAAGCAAGTGGGACAAACAAGCACCAAACGAAACAGAAGGTCTAATATGCTAAATCAACTAATATGCAACAAGTTACAACAAGCTAAAACTTCTAAATCACAAGCTAGCACAGATTTGAATACATGAGCTTAAAGTTAAAAACAGAATTGGGTACCTACTTTAAGCACAAGCACAAGTTACAAATCAAGCTAAAACTAAAAACTTCAAATTGCCAAACAAACTTAAACCAACAAACTTCAACCACTAAGCTAGCCTTTAAATCAGATATTACAGTAATTCTAAACACTCCTTTTAACTTCTAATTTGTAATTAAAACTAATCTAATCTCTAATCTAGCTAATTTAATCGATCAAACTAAGTTATGCTAACTTAATGAACATGATGAACAAGTTTTAACAGATTATAACCACAAACACAAGTGTATGCAAGAACTTGAGAATTACTTACAATAGGTCCCTAGCCGGTATGGCTTGCCAACTATGAACCCGAACCACAGAACCACTATCCTATTTAAACCACCCATTTGCTTCCAAATCAACCTATTTCCACTCCTCAATCAACATATCATCCTCGCATCATCTTTGCTCCAAATTTGACTTTTGTTGACCGGGTTTCACTTTTGATTGAAATTGTTCCCAAAGCTTACCATAAGCTATATTGAGCTTAGATAAGTCCGATTGAGCTTATATGAAGCTTATTGAGGATCAAACTTAAGAATTGGACATGGAATTTTCAACAGTTAACTAAAATATATGAAATAAATGCCACTTAAATTGATGCTTGAAAATGGTTTATATTGATACAATAACTTGAAGTGAGTACATAAAAGCAGAAAGTTACAACTTAAAACTTAAATTAATAAATTGCTTCTAAAAACGACATACAAATTTGAAAACTAGACTAACTACTCTTTTGCATCCTCCTTCCTTTATTTAAGCTCCAACATCTCTCTCTCTCTCTAGACATATCCCAGAACAATATGAGCCCTTGGATGCCTTTGGAGTGATCTTAGCCATTTATGTCGTTTACGCCAAATCGGTCTTGATACTGGGGACAAGAACAAGATGCATTAAATGCATTTGGTAGGTAGGTGAAGAGGAGGAGACAAAGGGTGTAGTAGGGTGGCAAAGGGTATGTTGGTGGTGGTGGTTGAAGCGGACATGTTGGTCGGGGTTACGGAGGAAAAGGGGCGGGTTTGATTATTTTAAATCTTGGGTTTGGGGTTCTGGTCATGGAATTGGACCGGGTAAACAAATTGGGCCAAGGGGTTTGGTTTGGGCTTGGGATAATTATAGGATCCGTTTGGTTTGTTTATTAAACACAAGGACCTCTTTTGCAATTTCATTAAACCAAAGGACCAATTATGTAAATTATGAAAAGTAATCCAAGGACTAGTTTTGCCAACCTTTAATAGACCAGAGGTCTAGTTTTGACACTTTTGAAATTTCCAAGGACTAATTTTGACCATTTTTGGATTTTCGAGGGACTAAACTGTAATTTCTCAAATATTTTGGATTTTCCACCAAAGGACTAAATATGATAATTTATGTTTCCAAAAGGACCTTTGGTGACTTTTCTTTAAAATAAATGCCTAGGATGATTTTGCCATTTTCGAAAGTCGGGGACTGAAAGCGCCAATTATGCAAACTTTGCTCGTTTTCATCCGATTTTGAACATTCTGCATCTAAAACATATAAAATGCATTTTGTGATATTTTCGGTGTTTTGATGCATTTATGAGCATTTTAAACGCTTTGCGCTCCATTTGACTAAAATGATGAGTATTTACACACTCATCATGATATCAACTAGATTACGACATAACCAAGAATGAAGATTACGACGTATATGAAACCCTAGGATGTTACATCGTGAATCTGTCCATCAAGTTTATCAGTAAATATCTATTATTTGATAAGATCGTGGATGCTTACCTAGTTACAACATAAGCACAACCCAAGGTTATGCCAGAAATGTGTCGGGTCTATAAATACCAATCCTAGTTCCGAGATTCTATATATCTCTTTCACCACCAACCACTAGAGAAAGAAGTAGGGTTCCACAAGGATGATCTTTAACAACATGCATCCATTTCCTAGGAGAAATCATATTACAACATTAATAAGTTTTAGCGATTCTTATTTCATTTACATTTACGATTCCATGTCTTTCACTTCCATGCAAAACATTGAATCTAAGCGTTCTTATTAATATGATCGGCTAAGCACCTTTGGTACTAGCCTAGTTATAATTCCTTCCATGTCTTGATTATGTTTTCATGCTTTTATTATTTTTTCTAGCGTATACATGCATATCTTAGATAGATCCTCTAGTCTCGGTGGTTTTGAAGACCGTTGTACTTCTTGAACAAGGAGAATCGACCATAGGACCTTAGTGTGATTGGTTGCGAAGGAATGACAACCCCTGTGCCTATTGACCATAGGATCACCTCAGGGTTGGATGAACATAAGAAGTTAGATGTGTGGCCTAAGTTCCGACCGGGCCACACAAAGAAATAATCTAGCATGTAGCGGCACATAATAACTCAAACTAGTCTACCGTGCTTACGCCACTATAGAGTGTAGTGCCTTTGTTTCTAGAAATGATTCTGGGAGATAGGCTACGAGAATTGACCATAGGAGTCTAGTGAATCTTATGCCCCACTTGAAGCGATAAAAAGCTTAATTAGAAAACGTAGTCATTACTTGATAAGATAAATAACTAGGCTAGTAACCTTTCTTCCATCTGATTTCATCTTTATTTTATAATTTAATTTCATTTCATTTCCGTTTATTAGTTAAATTAATCAATCAATCAAAACCCCTTTAAAGCTTGACAGTGGACTTAAATTAGGATCCTAGCACATAGCTCTTGGGACGACCTTGGCTTTACCGAATACTACACTACACACGAGCGGGTATATCGCCGTAGTGCATAAGGTAGACCATAGGTAGATGAGACACTTACAAATATTAAAACCTTGCCGAAATCCTACATCAAGTTTTTTGGCACCGCCAAAGAGCTATATCCGGATTTTGTTTAAGTTTTAATTTTAATATTTTTGTGTTTCTTACCTTCGTTCTTTTAAATTCGTGTATCACAAAATTTGTGGATATTGATACCCTTACTCGGAGGAGTACCTTCTTTGTGACTCGAGAAGAGCAAGGGTTGGGCCTTGTTAGCGGTTATTAGCGGATGTCCATTTTAAGATCAAGACCTAGTTCATGAGGGAATTACGACGATTCCTTTTCTCGAAACAAGACCGACGATGCTTACGAGCATGTTGAAAATGTCATGTACATCGTGAGCCTCTTCAACATCCCCGTGTTTCTCACGATGCTATCATGCTCGAGTTTTCCAATGACACTCACTAGAGCCGCTAAAAGATGGGTTGATAGGTTGCCCACCGGAACCATCGACACTTGGAATCTCCTTACGAGAGTTTTTATCCAACGATATTGCCCTCCTTCTAAGACAAAAAAAAAACAACTAGAGTAGATCAATAATTCCGACAAGAAGGTGACGAAACATTGTACCAAGCTTAGGATAAGCACAATGATCTTCTCTACAGGTTTCCTACTCATGACCTTAACAACCAGCAGAAGGTCAACTTGTTTTATAAGGGAATTAACATAACAACAAGGCAGATACTTGATTCTCAAGGGCCGATCCCAGGAATGACTCCTACTCTAGCCATTGAGGCTATTCAAAAATGGCGGACTCACTCATAAAAGTTGCGAATAAGCCAACAACGAAGCCTTGGAAAAGTTCGACGGTATAGTTGTTATCACTAACAAACTTAAAAGTCTTGGTGGGTATGAAAATGTTGATGGAAAATGTGCATGTTATTCAAGTAGGATACGATACTTGCAAAGAAGCTCGTCTAGCCAAGGACTGTCCCATAAGTGACGAAAAAATTGAAGAGGTCAAATATGGAGAAGGAAGACCTTTTTAAGGAAACAGTGGTAATTGCAATGGGTGCCGTGTAGGACCATCGAGGTACTACAGTCGTGCACCTTACGGGGAAAGAAGGACTAGCCTTAAGGAGACTATAACAAATACTTGGAAGAATCAACCAAAAAGCAAAAAGATAAAGATGAATGGCTAAAGAGCTTTCAAGTGAGCACTAACAAAAGCCTCATTAGCCATGATGAGTCTCTTAAGAACCTCGAGGCAATGATTGGAAAGCTTAGTAAAGATGTGCATAAAGGAATGCAATGGAAAACACGAAGTGCAATGCAATAAATCGTCGAGAATCTTCAAGGTATTTGTGCGTTGAGGCTTCTTTACATGAGTGTTCGCTCTGCATCGTAATGGTGTGTTTATGTCATATATTCTAAGTTAAGTTGTTGTCTGTAATGGTGTGTATATACATATTGGCTAGTTTGTTACTAATAAAAGTGTTCTCGGGTGAGGTCGCCTAACATGAGTGTTCATTGTGTCCTATAATGATGTGTTTGTGTCCTAGTTTCTAAGTTAAGTTGTTGTAAGGTCTGTGGTATTTTTAATGAAAAGTTATGTTTATGTTTATATTTATCTTAATGGTCTGTGTCATGTCTATCTTAATCAGGTATAAATGGTAAGGCAATGAACGGCTCTAAATTACTAATGTTATGATTGGCAAACTAGTAATAGCAACAAAAATCATGGTCGTTACTAACCTATATAGAAACATGCGCACAAAGACTCCACAACACCAAATACCCTCCCCGCTTTGGAATGTTTTGTACAAAATGAAACTTGATCTTGTAGATTTTGGGTCAATTTGTTTCTTATCAAACCCACATCTCCCATAGAATTAAGGAAGATTGACTTCCAAACGAGTTACTCATATTGAGATACCAATCACGACCTTCCTCTTTACAATGATAAGCAGCATTATAAAATAAAAAATTTCGGATTGTATGTTAAACTAGACAAGCGACATATGTTTCTTAGTTTCATTTATCGGAATGAACACCTGCAAGCAATACAAATAAAAATAATATAAGCTGTAAAGGACAAAATATAATTGATGAAAGATGTGCTGGAAATAAATACCTGATCAACATCAGCCCAAGCCAATTGGTAAACTTTGTTATTAGCATAAAATAGTGGAACTGAATCTTGAAGTAGAAGTGTCAAGAAATAACTGCTAACCATGGACCAATCTGCAAAAGATGGTATGAAGTGCCACAAATACATCACCCAAAGCTCAATGTGTTGTAGACATTTAAGAAAACAAAACAAAGATCAATAATTCCATTAACAAACACAAAGAGTGGAATATTTTCATTATTTACTATATCAATTTTATTTAATTATAACTATTGGTGCATATGCCATATGAGTACAACTCGTCATTTAAAATATAACCTAAGCTAACACACCACATGGCCTCATTATTGGAATGATCCTTTTACTCAAATACTTAACACTAGCAACAATTCTCCATCTAAAACCTTCTAAACAATCCTTTTGGCCATTTTATAGTACATAAGTACATCCAACATATTGGTGAGTCATTGCGATATGGTAGCCGCAGGATCACCCTTAAAAGAAAGTATACAACTATGCAAGGTTATTCACTCTAGTTAATCTTTCCCAACTCGAATCATGGGTACAGAATGATTAACGCTAAGATACTTTAATCAAAACAAGAGATATAATATTATCTCAATATGGTTTAATTAACCTCGAGAAATCAATTTTTGTCGGGTTTCGAATAAAAGAAAGACTATTATGTGTTTTTAGGTGCTCCCCAAGTTTCCATCTTGCTTGCTTGATCCACGAGTCCTAATCATGCTAAGAATCACAAGAGGACTGCATAAACTAGGTAGAATCTTCTCTATAGATTTATTTTTATCATCAAATATCTTTGTTCATTCTGTGCACATAATTGATATAGGATGCTTTTGCAGTTTGTAACTAGTGCTTATCTGGCTATTGCTTTTAAATACATCAAATAACCAGTTTTAAGGTTATTTTTTATTTCATATCCAAAGTCATTAACTGATATACTAATTGTGAGTGACGTAACCAATTTTTGGTAAGCATTACGTAGTTACTTATTTGAAATTGTGATGCAGGTTTTCTGACCATGACTTAATATTTATAAGCCTCGCTCACCAAAGGTCTACCTATTGCACTAACGAGCATTGAACCCGATCATGGATAGTATAGAAGGTGGTAAAGCCGAGGGGCGTTCCTAAGAGCTATGTAGATGAGGATCTTATTAAGTCTAAGTGTCACGATTTTTAATGGATTGATTGATGAAATGATTAATTAAACTAAAGACAAGAAATAAATTGCGAAAAGTAAATTAAGGTTGTGAACAATGGTGAGAAAGTGTGCTAACCTAATTATTCATCTTATCAGGTAATGTTTATGTTTTCTAATTACCTCTTATTGATTCAAGTAGGTGTTCAAGGCGCTATGACAACATTTGGTCAATTCGTCATAACCTATCAACAAAGGTTCCTACCCGACGTCAAAGGCTTACCCTTTTGGGAGTCAAGGGTTTAAACAACCTAAGCCAAGTCATTAAGCACCCTACATGCAAGATGCGAAACAATGAGTGCCCGGGCTCTAGCATCTTAGACACCATCCCCCAACTTAAATTCATTAAATGCGAATGACGATCCTTTGGTCAATTCACGATAAGAGAAAGGTAGTCTTTTAGTCAATTCTTACCACCCCTTCTCTACCTACTTACTTAGGGTCACCGGTCAATTCTCCTAAGCATTTAGATACGACCACAGTTCAAAACTACCAAAGCTAGGGTAACTACCATCAAACTAAGCATACATATATTAGAAAAAATTATAGAAGCATGAAAACGCAAACAATACAATCAAAGAATCATAACTAGGCTAGCACCAAGGGTGCTTAGCCAATAATTTTAAAAGATACAATAAATTCAATGTTTAACATAATTGAAGACATGAATTAAGGTAAAAGATAGTAGAGATCGCTAAAGCTTATCGATATGGTGTGATTCCTCCCTTGAAGATGGCTCCGTATGCTCCGTGTGATATGCGCTTGGAACCCTCTTCACATTCTCTGCCTTTGAGTTGTGAGTGAATGATGTGAAATGCATATTTTAGGGCTTGTATTTATAGGCCTAATTATAGTTACGGCGTAACTTAAGTTGAGAGTTACACCGTAACTTAATTATCTTCTAAATAGAATCCTCGTAAAGGTGACTACAGCGTAACATAAGGAATAGTTATGTCGTAATTTCAGCTCTGCCGTAATGTTGATGAGAGTTACGTTGTAATTTATGAGTCTTCTTAACAGAAGGTTGTTACATCATAATGTATGTTAGAATGTTACGGCGTAGTTGATGGAGACGCAAAATTCTTCATGACCTAGATGGTTACGGTGTAACTTTAGTTGAGAGTTACGACGTAACTGCAGTGGAGTTGGTCTCGGTAATGTAATAACAGCTACGCATAATTGAGAATATGAGTTATGTCGTAATTTCTTCAAAGATAGCATACTAAGGTAAAATCATTGGGAAACTCTCCAAATCCGCGTCTCTAAGCTCCAATGCTCATATATCACCTGGAAGAGAAATATAAAGGAATAAGAGTATGTATCCACATATATGACAGAAATTGTGAGCATAAACGGGGGTAATTGACACTTAAAAGTCAGGATTATTTGATGTTATCAAATATCCCCCCACTTGAACTCTACTTTCCCTCAAGTAGACCTTATCAGAATAATTTCTAAAAAGATATCCCCTAATTACCTGGAAGATATAAGTTTAAAGATCCCTTATGCTAGAATAAATTAAAGCCGAACACCTCACAAAATGGGAACAAACACTCATATTCTCTCTTCTAATCTAAGTGTCAATTTAGGGTTGATCACTCAAAGCACATTCATGGCATGTGTTGGATCGATGTACTCTAACCAAACTAACTTAAATAACTTGTTAAGGGTTTAATAACTTCGGATAAATCTTAAGTTATTAACAATGAAACACCGAGTAATCTCTATTAAGTACGCCGAATTTACCTAACAAAGCTAAGAAGATTTAACTTTAACAATATTATTAATAACTCTAAACCGCTTGTTATGCGATTATGTTAACAACTCTAAAACTCTAATAATAATCGTATTTTAGGATTCTAAAACATATATCTCTAATGCCAATGGAGGGTCCTTTATAGGCTTAAGGATAACCCTAGTCGGTTTACAATTTGTATCCTTGTACGACAAGTAATCTAAACAAAGAATATTCTAGAATAACAAAGCTTTCCATAAACAAATATAGAAGTTCTTTAGCTTTGCGGTGATTTGACTTCGATGCCAAGAAGATTTTTGACTTTTACTTAGCAAGATTTCTTTGACTTCTTCCAAGATTTCTTTTCACTCTTCAAAGACTTTCATATCCTAACAATCCTCCCTAACTTGAATTCTACTTGCTTGACTTCAAGTTCCTTTGTAAACTTATCTTTATGACCCATCTTCAAGGAAAGATTGTGTCTTTGTCTTTGGATTGTATCTTTGTAGACTCGTGCTTATATCAATATTATCAAAGTATCTTTAGAAATAATTCTTTTACAACATCATTCAGCAAGCTCCATCTTTTCAGCAACACAGGAACATATGACAATTTGTACATAAATTTAGTTTAAGTTGCAATCTATTCTCATCACTTTCAGGTGTGTAAACTCCTGTGAGAGGTGAATCATTAAAAATTTAATGGATTTTGATTTCTCTTTACCAAAGCCATTAACTCGGAGTAGCCAAATGTTTTGGTGTTTAAGACCATGGTACATTGATAATCATATGATTTTAGCAAATCATCGACTATCAACGATTTGATTTGTCTTTACCAAAAGTCGCACTTTTGGACTAGTTAGTTCTTTCATCTATGGTGAACTAATTACCAAATAATGATTTTTCCACGACCTTTACCACAAGCCATTTTCTTGTGGGCTAGCCAACTCTTCACATTTACCGATATGGTGAGTTAATTACCATACAACTTATTAGCAAGTTGTCAACTATAAAACGGATTTGAGATATCTTTACCAGAGCTGTTTGCTCATGGATTAGCCAATCCTTTTGTAACCATGGTTGATTGATAACCTACTGTTGTTACCATCTCAAAAACCATTTAATTCTTTTAACCTTTGTTTCAAAACATTCATTACTTAACAAAAGTTTTTTAAAATCATTAACTGGTTTAATGCTGCAAGCAGTACTTTTGATGAAAGTACTGTTTGATCAGCAGTACTTTGAATAAAGTACTGATTTTTCAAAAATAATTTATTCAATTAAGATTCATACTAGTTATTCATGCATCATCATCAGCCATAGTCGTCCATCTGATAAACAATTTGATGACCATAAGAGCAATTTCATTATCTTCTTCAACTTCCATTCCATGGTCTAGCATTCTCCTCATGAGATCTGATGTAAGCGGATATCTTCTATCTGCTAGCATGTGAATCATAGTCCCATCTTCTAACACTAGAACATGTACTCCAGATTCTTCAAAGAATCTCCACCGATAATCTCCCAATCTTCTTGGTTTTCCAAATCTCAGAAGGCTTTGTTCTTCGCTTCCCAAATAGTTGTGAGATCTCCAAGTAAGACTAAACCAACTCCTTCGATGGATTGTGTTCAAAATATTCTCGCACCAAATGATATAAATGAAATAAATCCACTCTATCTATTATGTGCAATAGATCCCATAGCATATTGAACACCTCAAGCTTCATCTTCTCTCAGAAACATCGATAACTTCCATCCTTTGACTCTACAACTTCAAAAGTAGTTATTGGATATTTGTTCTTCTTCATTTCAAAGATCATCTTTAGAATACTCAAATTCTACTACTCTTAAGTAATTCCTTAGTTCATCATCGATGATCGGACCTTAATTAAATCTTCTTTGATGGTGTGTATCTTCAACTTCAGTTGATCTTTTTCTTTTTAAGCTTTCTTTTCTTTCATCTTCTTTCTGAGGATTATCATCTTTATAGTCTTTGATACTATCAACTTGTTTCGATAAGCTTCTAACACTTCATACAAACCTTTCATCTCAACATAATTCAACTTATTCAATCCAATATACCCTTGACCTTTTAAATATGCCATCATAGCATTTCTTTCCTTAGCAAGATTTGGTCTTCTTGGTAGAAGAGAAATAGGAATAGGTGATCAGAATGGTACAACGACTTCAAAGATTCAATTCTTCTAGCAGTTTCTTAGATGATTCTTCATTCATAGCCTCTTCATTAGCAACTTCAAGATTCAATTCAACTTGTAACTTTCTAGTCGCTTCCTCATTCATAGCAACTTGAGCACCCTTATCCGTGCTAAAGTAGGTTTCTTTTCTTCTTTGTTTCTACCAACTTACCTTTTCCTTTATCTTTTGGATCTATAACAGTTGAGAAGCTTGTTGTTGTTCTTCAAAAACACAAGGAATGCTAACACCCTTGGCTTTGATAAATCATGTAAGATCTCAGAATGGTTTCATCATCACTTGCGGTGTGTATAGGTTTAGGTGTATCGACTTCCTTTTCGGTATGACCGTTGAAGGACCGACTTCCTCTTCATATACAACAGTTGAAGGACCAACTTCCTCTTTAAAATCTAACAACCTTGGTGTAATTAACCCTTGCATGTAGGTTCCTTGAAAAGCAGTACTTTGATCAGCAGTACCTTGATCATCAGTACTTTTAACTCTAGTGCTTTCTTCCTCGGTACTTTCAATATTAACCTGCTCTTCAATACCTTGAGGTTGAACATCAGTACCTTGAGTTCAGCTTCTTCATTCAAATTCTTATCTTCCAATTTCCTCCCCAATTGGAATGAAGATGATTGTTGAACCTTTTTGCCTTTGGTTGTCTTCTTAAATTGCCTAACTGGCCTGCCTTGCCTTCTTTGAGACATGACCCATAAACGATGATGTTGAACCAATGGCCAGACAAAATTCTTGAGTCTTCTAAACTTAAGCGTCAACTTCTTAATCTGTGTAGCCTGTTCTTCAAAAGATTTATTCAATCTTGTCAATTCTCTTGATAAAGCATAATTGTTTAGAGTTGTATCCTCAGGCGCCACAGCTTCTTCATCTCCTCTAGATGGTGAGTGTTCTTCTTGTTGAGAATCATGAACAGAGACTTGTGGAGATGGTGGAGGTGAAACTGCAGTTTCTTCCTGAACGTCAGTACCTTGTGAAGTAGTACCTTGTGATGCAAGACCATGAGGCAAGACTTGAGAAGCGACCTTGTGTGAAGCGGTACCTTCTCTGTCATCACTCTGCACCTCATCTTTGATTGCTTGAACAACCTCCATCATTGAAGTGGTTAATGGAGTGTGCCTTCCAGTGATAAGATCACTTTTCCTAGCCATAAAGGTGAAAATCTTGGCTGGTTGCACCACAACAGGTAGTAGACTGGTAGGCTTTGGTACATCAGCAAGTTGCTTATTCAAGAATACTTGAATAAACCGTGGATACATCAACCATCTTGAACCATGTGAGATGTGTGAGAACATTCCATCTAGGATTAGCCTTGAAAAGTTGAAAATTCAATTTGTTGCCAACCCTACTATAGCAGATGCTATGTTAGACCCAAATTGCTCCCATGATGTACTTTTAGCACTAATACAATGAAGCAAGACATGAACTAAATACTTCCAGTGCTCAATGATATCTGGTTCCACTAAAAGTGCATAACTAATTGGCGACCCAGTGAGAAAATCAATGATATCATGAAAGATCACATTAGCTTCATTCTTGTCTAAATTTGCCACCATGTTGTGTTTTGAAACCGTAGACGATTTGCCATTGATGATATGTGTACACGTAAAGTGATATGATGAATAATATGGGTGAAAGAGAGAAATATGAAAAGATTATAAGGTATCAATATGAGAGGAAATTGAGAGTAGTTATTTATAGTGAGATTTAAAAATCACAATTCTTAATAACAAAGTTACCGTTAGTAGTAGTTACCCTCAATTTTACCGTTGGAACAAGACTTTGATAAGAAAATGCTTCTTTCCACGTGTGCAAGATTTTTTCAGAAAGCAAGATTTCCAAGCAAGATTTCATAAAACCAAAAGCAAGATTTCCCATTCTCCTCTTTACAATAGCAAAGACAACCGATAAACATGAATTTCCTCCCCTCAAACAAAGCATAGGACTATATGTATACTAAATAGTCCTTCCCTTAAATGTAGCTCAGTAATTAATGATGTCAATGCTTCCCTTTGGTGAGTAAATCAACTACATTATCATCCGTGTGAACCTTGACAACATTAATGAGCCTATGCTCATAACAATCTGTGATGAAGTGATGCCTAATTTGAATGTGCTTGGTCTTGGAGTGATAAACTGGATTCTTCACAATGCAAATTGTACTCTCATTATCAATGTTGATAGGAGTATTCTTGAAGTTGAACCCATAGTCCAAGAGTTGATTCTGCATCTACAAAACTTTTCCACAACAGCTTGCAGCAGCCACATATTCTGCTTCAGTAGAGGATGTTGCTGCAATAGTCTATTTCTTGCATTGCCATGAGACTAATCTTCTTCCAAGATATTGGCATCCTCCAGTTGTTTATCTTCTATCATAGTTATCACGTGCATAATCACTATCTGAAAAAGCTTCCAAGTGAAAAGGTGAATGCTTTAGATACCACAAACCCAACTTAGGTTGTTGTTAAACTAAAAATCCGTTTCACTGCATTCATATGAGAGACCTTAGGTGAGACTTGATATCTTGCACATAGACAAACAGCAAACATAATATCAGGCCTAAATTCATCCATAAGTTTGTTCTTGAATTCAGTCCCATTATCACATATAATACCTCTAACCCTGAGTCTCAATTGGTTTTCAAGTGCTATTATAAGATTATGAATAGTATCAAAAGTATTATCCTTAAATCCCAAGAAAAATATCAAACTCGAATCCATCGCAATCATCTCATCACAACCAAGCAAGACTTTTTCTTGTTTAGACTTGCAATGAGACAGACCAAACAAATCCATGTGTAACGACTCCAAAAGTTCTCTAATAGTCCTTTCTCAAGCTTCTTGCATGAAGCTTTATGTTGTTTACCCTTCTTGCATGCCAAACATGAGTGATCATTCTTGTAAGTCTTTGAAGGTAAATCTTTAACTAAATTTCCTTTGACCGCTTTGTTGATATTCTTGAAATTTACATGGCCCAATCTTCTATGCCACCGATGTGCTTCTTCAGATGTTGCTTTGCCACTAAACATGTGGTTCTCCTAGAAGAGTGAAAACTCTTCATATCCGATCTGTACACATCATTGGTTCTTGGTACTCTAAGTACTACCAAATTATCATCAATGTGTTTCAATTCGGGAAAGGATGAGACATTCTGTCGCTGAATAACATGGTGCTTTTATCACGCATTTGAGAGACCGACAAAAGGTTGAACTTGAGCTCCTTCACATATCTAACATTCTCAAAATATATACCGCTTTGATGGTTCCCTTTCTAGTGATTCTTGCTCTATTGGAATCATTCCCAAATGCAACTCTTCCTCCACAAATAGATCTAAAATCGATGTAATCTCCTTGTCTCCTGTCATGCTTCGAGCAACCACTATCCACAATAAGATGATCTTTAAGCTCCTCTTCCGGGTTGCCCCGCACAAAGATACAAAAGTTAGTGTCTTTTAGGAACCCAAGCCATTCTTGACTTGTGTTCCCTTATGAGTAACATACTCAAATTCCTTGAGTATGTAATCTTTACGCTTTTGTAGATGTAATCAAGCATTATCTTTTGTTTTAAAACTTGTGGTGGATTTTTAGCAAAACTATCTTTTTCAACAAAAAACTCTTTTTCTTTTTCCACAAAATCATCTTTATCAAAAATCTCTGTTTCACCAGCACTTGTTGAAAGTACTATTTGTTCATCATAAGTACTTTCCTTCTTAACCCATTTAGTTTTAACTTCTGGTGTAGAGTCCCTTGATCTAGCTACTTTCTTAGAGTTGTAACGCCTTCTAGATTGATAGTAATTAGATCTCCTAGGGCTCCTAATCCAAGAGGTGTTAGGTGACATCGAAAGACTTTGAGAAAGTCTTGTATTTTGCTTAACAAGACTTTGGAAAGTGTTTGAAGGCACCGGAGGTTTTGAAAAAGGTCTTCTACGTGAGGGTACCTATAGTCCGTGAGAAGTTTCTATGGTTAACCCTATGTGAATGATTCCAAGTCGGTCTAGTCTCCTTAGTTTTTGGTTGATGATTACGTTCTTGGGGAACTTACTTAGGTACTCGAATGTAAGTCACAATCCTTAATCAAATGACCAGACTAAAACAAACAAAACATAGTTTTTGATCTGTAATTCCAAAATTTCTTCTGCTATGTGTATGACCAAACCTATCCTGTCTTCTAGGTGAATGATGAAAACTGTGTTGACCAAAATTATCCCAAAAAGGTTTAGCATTATTGTGAAAAGGTTTCCTTAAAGGTACTGCTGAAGGTGTAGCAATACTTCAAAGTGTAGCAGTACTTTGAGGTGAAAGTACGGCTTGGCTTTTAGCATCATCTACCTTAGGTGTCTAAACTGTTTCTTTTGGGGTTTCAGACCTAGATTGACCAATAAGCTTCTTTCTAAACTCTAAGCTGTCTACACCAAAATGAGAAACATCAGGCCTAAGAGGTTGATGACTACCAGTGGGATGAGGGACAGCATGATAACCTTTGCCTTTCTTATATTCAGGAGGTGTTGCACTAATTGAGTTCTCATTACTAGATGTGTCTACATAATTAATGAGCTCATCATCACTAGTGGTTATATCCTCAAAATCACATTCATCCTGATCACTAGGTGGTTTTCTATACTATTAAAGTCCATACCAAAACCTAGGCCAGTTTTAATGTAAGTTCTTCTCTGTTTTTCAACATAACTAACCTGAGAAAGACCAGATTCTTTCCAGGCATCAAACTTTGCTAACAGTTCATCTCTCTCCTTAGTTAGTTTCTCAATTTCAGCAATCTTACAATTTAATTTCCATTCACTTAGTTTTAACGATAATCCCGTTGTTCATACTTTTACGCTAAGCCATTTTGTTATTTTCATGTGTTAGGATTTTGGCTTCCATAGACTCTAAGGTTATTTGATAACCCGCTACCTCGCACCTAGCCTTTATACGCTTATCTCTTTCACCACATAACTATTCATTACTTTTTGATAAAAGTCATGACAATTGGAACATACCTCGTAGATAGGAGGTGAACTTGGTGAAGTATCCATCATAGCAAGTATAACAAGATCATCTTCACTCTCCATGCTCCAAATTAAAGCTTCCATAACCATCTTTAGAATCCATAACAAGATGTCCGTGTTCCTCATCAAAAGTCAGGCTCTACCAAACTCTTCCACCGATTCCTCCACAGCTACCATACAAGAAGTTATCGGTTCATCATCAAACTCAAGACTCACCAACCTCTCGATAAACTCTCTTGAGCAGCCAAAGCTTTTGTTTCAAGAATAGGAATTTCTTTAAGCTCTAGCTTTGGTTTCTCATTCATCCTGCTTGCTTGATATTTAGCAAACCCGCATTCCTGCAAAGTGTCCATCTTTTGACAATTAAAGCATTTAATTTTGGATTTGTCAAAAGTAATTCCACATTTGGTTTGAAGTCAATGCTTTTTCCTACCTTCTTCATATACTTCTTGATCCTTGCGTTGATCATAGCAACTTGCCACCGATATCAATTTATTCAAGAGTATCCTCTTCAACTGCGAGAGATCTTCTTCATAAGTGATGTGTAAGGAAGCTTGTCAGGCAAAGAAAGAGAATACGACCTCATCCGAGTGGATGGTATTAGTTGGTGGGGCATGTTGAGCAAAGGTGGGGTAGAATAGACAACAAGATTTCAAGCACCAAGATTTTGAGTAGGAGAAGCGAGATTTTATTGGAAGCATCGCTTTCTTTTAGATGACAAAAGGCTATACTGCGTGAGACTTTGAACTTGTTTAGCCATTCATCTCATGCTCATACACCTTCGGATGATTGTAGAGATCATCAAAGTCCATAACATCCAAACCAGGTTGTCCTCTGATCATTGTAGCAATCACATGCCATGTCGATGGAAAACTCCTTAAGAACTTTAGATTAGCATCTTCAATCGAAACCTCTGCTTTGTATAACTCAAAAGATACCGAGAAGATTTTGAATCATCATAAGAAGCATCAAGGCCTTCTCTCTCCAACAAAGAATGTTTCAAATTGTCGCTTCAGATTTACGTGCATCTTCTTGGAAGCATCATTACCTCCAAACCTTGTCTTGAGAGCAGCCCATAGTTGCTTTGCATCCTTAGCATCATGGAACTTGAGTAAGTGTCCATCAGGAATGGAAAACAAGAGAATGTTGAGTGCCTTCTCTTGATTCCTTATTGTAGCTGTTGGTAAGATAACCTAAGGTGCTTTGGGTTGTCCAGGAATATCAATAGGTTCTGGAACGACTTCATTACCATTGACAATTACATTCCACAAAGGCATGGTCTCGAATTGCAATGTATTGCCTCATCTTCATGCTCCATAGTTCGTACTCTCCTTCTTAATGATAGGTATCCCGAGTGAGGTGATGGATGGTGGTGGAACATTTCAATGACATCTTTAGGTTTTTGTTGTTAACTAGGTTTTAGGGTTTCTTCTTAGTCGAGTTTCCGCACAAGCTCGATACTAATTGTTGGATCAATTTACTCTAACCAAACTAACTTAAATAGCTTGTTATGGTTTAATAACTTCGGATAAATCCTAAGTTATTAACAATAAAACACTGAGTAATCTCTATTAAGTACGCGGAATTTACTTAACAAAGCTAAGAAGATTTAACTTTAACAATATTATTAATAACTCTAAATCTGCTTGTTATGCAGATTCTTTTAACAACTCTAAAACTCTAATAATAATCATACTTTAGGATTCTAAAAATATATCTCTAATGCTAATCTAGAGGTCCTTTTATAGGCTTAAGGATAAGCCTAGTCGGTTTACAATTGTATCCTTGTACGACAAGTAATCTAAACAAATAATATTCTAGAATAACAAAGCTTTCCATAAACAAATATAGCGCTTCTTTAGCTTTAAAGACTTTGACTTCGACAACAGACTTTGACTTTTTACTTAGCAAGATTTTGACTTCTTCCAAGACTTTGTCACTCTTCAAAGACTTTCATATCCCAAGAGCATGTATTCTATCATAAGCTTGGTCATTACACAAATCTCCACCACTAGAGTTAAGGACTAACCAATCTTTGAAGGAAATATGGGTGAACATAAATGAGGTTAAAGGTGAAATATCATTACTTGACGTGTCACGAAAAAGTGGACAAAATCAATGATACATGACCAAATCCATGGCCAAGACACCAAAGATTGATCACTTATAACCTAGACACGCTTCATGACTAAAGGTTAGGATAAGACATGGGAAATAATAGGTGTAAAATAAAAATTGACAAACAAATAGTCTTAACCTATAACCAAGTTGTTACCGCCCACCGTCCATTCAAAGTTCAAGCTACAAGATGAACAAAACGGATCATGATGTATCACGTAGATGTACCATTAGCGGACATCATGATGGGCACATTACATGTTCTTCAAACTGCTGGTGTAATAACGTCACCAACTCAAATCTTCAAATGTGACCGAGGTGGCCTCTCGATGCTAATATCTAATGAGCTCATAAAATAGTGCTTTAAGCATTGCTCTTTTAATAACATAACTAATAAACAATATATATATATATATATATATATATATATATATATATATATATATATATATATATATATATATATATATATATATATATATATATCGATTGTACAAGAATTCAGATGACCAAGCCTTCGATGGTGATCAAGGGTATGAGGGTGATATGCTTGCGCCAAACTTATAGCCAATCTACAATAAGAAATAGTAGACACTTCGTTAAGTGATTGCTCGTGGTTGGACCTCGAACCACCTCCGCGTGATAGTAAGTATGTGATATGTGTTGTAAGTAATGTAGATGATAACATCAAATAGCCTCGAATTTTAAGTGCCAATTTCCACCGATTATGCTTGTAATTTATATCATTTATATGGATTTACGCTTGTTATCCATTTTTTCCACTTTCGTAAATTACGAGCATTGGAGCTAAGAGACGGGAATTGGAGAAATATCAAAAGATTTATCATAGTATGTCGACTTTGAAGAGGATCATTTGTTATGTTAAAGTTTGAATTTTAATTGTACTTTTTGTTTTGAATCATTGTAAGTGCTTGGATTTTGATTTGGAAAGCTTGAATCACCGTGGTTGGGTTAGTTTTGGATTGAAAAGTGTTGTGTTTGAACTTTTCCTGTTAGCGACTTGAGTCTCGGATGTGTTTTCTTGGTAGCGACTTGTTTTGATATTTTTCAGCGACTTGTAGTTGAAGTGGTAGTGACTTGAGCACTACCGACTTGTCTATTGAGACAAAGCGACAAATAGTACAAAGTAGTGGCTGTACCATTACGACTAGCGACTTGTCCTTTCAATTTTCAGCGACTTGACTTTGTTGTGGGTAGCGAGTTGTTCTTTAGCGACTTGCCCTCTTAGCGAGTTGTTCCTTAGTGACTTGCCCACTTAGCGAGTTGTTCTTTAGCGACTTGCCTACTTAGCGAGTTGATACTATTAGCGAGTTTTTCTTTAGCGAGTTGTCTACATAGCGAGTTGTTACTTTAGCGAGTTATGTCTAGCGACTTGTATACATAGAGACTTGGTGACCTAGCGACTTGTCTTCAAGGATTATAGCGACTTGGTTGATTATTATTTCTAATACGATTTTCTCTTGATTTAGTAAAATCCGTGAAAGAATCTATTTCCGGTTTAATCATAGAGTTATAAAATCTCGTGAAATCAGAATCATGTCTACCAATGTGCCTACATCATCTCTTCCGTCGAGGACGTTCAAGCACCGGATCGATACTCGTCCACCCATGCTTGATGAGACTAACTATGACTCATGGGCTCAATGAATTAGGTTGTGTTGTCCGGGAAAGGAAAATGGGTCAACATTCTCAAATCTATTGATGAAGGACCTTATCAAATTGAGACCACCGGAGATGTTCTTGAATCTGCGGATGGTACAAGTGATCTTAGGTTTGGACGGACTAAAGACGTATGATGAGCTCAATGATAAGGAGAAAAGAGATAGGATGTTGATATCGGGCTTCTAACATTATACTTGTGGTCTTCCAAAAGATATCTTCAAGCTTATCAATCATAACACCGAAGCCAAGGCGGTTTGGGATAATGTCAAGATGCTTCTCTCGTGTTCGAATTGACTAAGGAAGACAGAGAATCACAACCGTATGATGAATTTACGCACTTTAAGATGAAACCAGGAGAAAGTGTCAATGAATATGATGTGAGGTTCCACAAGCTTGTGAATGACATGAGGAATATCAAAATGACTATGCCAAATATTCACTATACTTAAAGTTTGTGAACAACATGAATCTCGAATGGCACAAATTCGTCACTTGACCAAGTTAACTAAGGGTTTGAGGAACACTAACTATGAGGAATTGTATACATTCCTACTTTAGAATGAGAGACATGATGTGTTTGAACGAATGGTTCTTGAACAGTTCAAATCTAAACAGGAGAAACAAGTTCTTCAAATGATTCAATGACCTTTTACACCAATGTTGGAATTACCACCAAAGCTTCTCAAGTCATACCCATGCGTAATGGTAATTACAAACTCATTCCTAATACAAAGATAAGAGCCTCCGACACAAACACGGTCATGGAAAACTTCATCAATCAACTATCTCTCATGGTCGGTTAAAATCAATTCCATCCCACACACCAACAATCACCTAAGATTAGCATCCAATCCACACAATCAAAGCACTGTTAGAGATGGAAGGGTAGTGGTGCAGAATGTGCAAGGAAGACGATATGAACAAGGGTTGATTGGAGCAGGTTATGGAAATACTAGAGCAGGTGGAGGGTATTTGGCTAATCAGAATTGTGGAAGGAATGCAAATCAAGGACAAGCAAAGCCAATCAAGTGCTACAACTATGGTGGTGATGGACATATTGCAAGGAACTGCACATCTCCAAAACGCCTCAAAATGCGTAGTATTTCAGTGGACAAGATGCTACCGGTGCAAGCTCGGGACAAGTGGTGCGGTTTTGGATGAAGAAGAGTTGTTATTTCTTCGAGGAAATGCCAAAACCTATGATGTTGATGTGGATGAGCAACTAATTAGTGAAATAGGTCACAATCATCAAAATGCCTTTCAAGTAGTCGATCGTGATGCATTTGACTCGATGTCGATGATGAACCCACGGCCTGCACAATCTTCATGGCTAGCATCTCACCAATGGTCTCTCCAAAAGTCTCGCCACCACAAAGGCTGGTCCATCCAAAGATTCAATCATTTCGAGGTATTAAAACTATACGATGAAGTTGATGAGCAAAGATACATAACGGTACAATCTCTTAAAACTTATGAATCGATATTGATAATGAGGTAAATAGTAATATTGTCCCATATGATCAATATGTGACACAAAGTGAAAGTGAGATTATACCGGTGATGCATCTTCCGCAATCAATGATGACTATGTTTTCATGAATATACCGCATGTGCTCTCGATGACTCATTATCTCGAATCGAATGCTTATAAAGAACAAGTTGCTATTTATGAACAACGTGCTAAGTTTGAGCTAACTACCCGTGAGCAAGAAATGGATGACCAAATGCGTACAATCATTAGAAGTAATTTTAGAGAAGAAGTGTTAAAACAAGAGTTAAACTCCTTACAAGAAAAGCTTTCTAAAACCGTTAAGCAAAAGCAAGAGCTTCAAGGTAATGTTAAAGTGCTTAAACAAGAATTTAATGCTAAGGAATCAAAACTTTTGAATGACTTTTCCAATCTAAAACTTTGAACAACAAGCTTGAAAATAAGTTGTACGTATGAGGAATACCATTGATCGCTCACATGATCACTAAGCATAGAGTTCTCACGATAAGCATAGCATTCTCCTCGTAAAGGAACCCAACTCGAATATGGTAAAGTGGCTAGAAAGCTCGTAAGGTAATATATGATGGTAATGAAATCCTTAAGCCTAGGCGAAACCTAGTCATACCGAGTGCACCGAGGAAGATAGGCAATTAGATAAAGTTACTAGGAGAAAATGAATAATAAGCTAAAGATCCCGAGTGTGAAAAGCGAAACATAACGCTCAAACCCCATGATTACACTAAAGAAAATTGGATTTCCCAAAAGCATTTAAGCCTCAAACACTATTAACCCCGAACAAGTTTTTGGAAAAAGGACATAGATATGCAAAAGCTAATGCACTTGTTAAAACTAACACTCCTTAGGAAAATGCCTCCATCAACTGTATCCTCCGGATACACCAATGAATTTAGTTCCTATATCTATTCCTACCAAGAGCAAGACCTTAATCGCTTGTATGTTGTTTATCAACTATTTGTTCATTTTGAGAAGACATGTAAGAAAAGAATCACACCCACTTGGGATAATCAAGGGAGAGGGTTTGAGCAAACTAAAGAATGCTATTTAACTAAAGTCATGCCTTTCTTTAAAAAATTAAAAGGTCAATTTGAGAGTCTTCAAAAAGGGATAGACTCAGATATTAAAGAAATGGAAAAGGAATTTGATGCAATGATAAGGTCAATGATTATGAATGGGAACTCAAATATAGTGAATGTGAAAGAAAGAATCTGCATATCTTAAATGAGAACTTAGTATTGAGTTGTGTGGCTCAAGATGTGTTTTATACTGTTACTAAGCATTCTATTACTGCTTTTCAATTTCATGAATTAACTGTTGCTTTGAAAGTTTCCCATGATCGTGTCATTGAGCTTGAAAACAAAAACTCAGAACTAAATGAGAAAATTGATCAGGATGATCACGATAATTTGATAAAACACTTTTCTAAGCTAGAAGTTGAACATTTTATTTGCAACTAAAATATCAACATCTCAAAGAAAATGTCAAAACCTCAAACATCAAGACATCCTCAAATGTTCCGAGTTTGATGCACTTTTGAAATAAATAAACGTGACAAACAGATTCAAGCTCACTGTAACATGATCGTAAAGTTGAAAGCCCAAATTTCACAATTAAAGGGTGAAAATAACAAGGTGACCGCTCTCAAATGCCTCCTCCTTTAGATTCTCGAGTTCTCAAACTTTTCATCTTCAAAACTTGGTTAATGTTTTACAAAGGAAAATGAGAGTTTTCTAGAAGAAAATGAAAAGTTAAACAACACGTTAAAGAGTTATATGATTCAATGAAAGTCACTCGTGACAAGAACAATGAAAAATAACGCCTTTACAAAAGAAATTGAGATTCGAGAGTCGTGAAAAGGGAAATGCCACTTGTCTTTAATGAGAATGTTGCATCAAAGTCGTCTGTGACTCTAAATATATCGTGTATTTAAAATACATACCTCCTCATCTTAGAAATAACGATCTTGTGTTTCATAACTATTTCGCTCACCTTAAGGATAGTCTAGAATGTCTCCGTGAGATTGTAGAAGAGGATTTCATAAATAAGCCACTTGATAGTGAAATTAGGTTTGCGTGCATTCAAAGCCAAACGATCTCGTGAGCTATTAGAATTTTTAATAGCAACATGTCCTAAATCCTTATGTGAGAAAGAGAAAGCAGTGATGCCTTATTCTATGCCTAGTGCTAAGTATGCATCCCATCCTATGCCCAGTATTAAGAAAGTGAACTCTAAAGTGCCTTCAAGTAGTTCAGATCCCTTCACTTCTAGTTCAGGAATAAAAAAGGTAGCCCAACCAAATAATGTTCCCATAATTCCCTCTGCAGGAGTAATCAGTGACATAAAATAAAGTGGGTCAAAGCCTCCAGGCAATACAAAGCAAGATAGGACCTCGCAAGCTAAGAATGTGCAATGGAAGAGAGAAGATCACCCTAGGAACATTAAGTTTGAGTTGAATAAAATGAATCATGTTGATTCTAGTATTAGCTAAAAGCGCATCGTAATTAAGTCGAATCGCTACTTTTGGCAAAACACTTAATGATGTCTCGCTTGGTTTCACATTAATCATGAATGTGGTGTAAATGATTTGAGTAATGCTATTAAATGCCCAATTAAGATTGTTAATGCCAAAAACATGTTAACAAGGCTAGAAAGAAGTGGAGAAAGAAGGTTAGAAAATACTGGAAACCCACTGGAAGAAAATTTAGCAATGTAGGTTATCATTGGATACCTATTGGCCGCAAATTTAATCTTAATGAGATGTGACCTAAATTATCTAGGTCAATGCCTATTTTGAAAAGGATGCCTACCGGTAGAACTATTCCTTTAAGAAGTGAACATACTTTGATTAGGTCTAATGAGTACAACACTAGTACTGCATCTATCTCTAATAATTCCATTGATTCTGCTTCTGATGTGGGTGTTCAAATCACTGTTACTAACCAAGTGGAACCCATTCTTGCATGGGGATCCTAATTATCCAGATATCCATTGTTGTCTCGTGTTCAACCGCAGTCGTTCAAATCGCTTACGTGGTACTTGGACTCAGCCGTTCCAAGCATATGACCGGAGATCGGTCGCGCTCATGAACTTCGTGAGTAAATTCATCGAATCTGTTAGATTCGAAACCACCATTTTGGTGCTATTATGGGTTATGGAGATTATGTTGTTGGTGATAGTGTAATCTCCTGGGCATATTATGTTGAAGGTCTTGGTCATAATTTATTCTCTGTCGGGCAATTTTGTGACTCCGATTTAGAAGTGGCCTTCAGAAAACATACTTGCTTTGTTAGAGAACTTGATGGTGTGGAACTTCTCAGAGGAACACGCGGTTCAAACCTATACACCATCTCTATCGAAGATACGATGAAATCTTCTCCCATCTGCTTGTTGTCAAAGGCTTCGAAAACAAAGTCATGGCTATGGCACCGTCGTCTCAATCACTTGAACTTCGGTACATAAATGACCTTTCCAGAAAGGACTTAGTAAGTGGCCTACCTAGACTAAAGTATGAAAAAGATTGTCTTTGTTCATCATGCCAATTGGAAAAAAGCAAGAAGTATGCCCACAAACCCAAACCTACAAATTCGGTTATGGAAGTTCTACATACCATTCACATGGATTTATGTAGACCCATGAGAGTGCAAACTATTAATGGGAAGAAATATGTGTTAGTTGTGGTTGATGATTACTCTCGATTCACTTGGGTTAAGTTCTTAAGAACAAAGGATGAAACTCCAGATGTCATCATTAAACTTATTTAACAGCTGTAGGTTCGACTTAACAAGACTGTCAGAATTGTCCGAACTGACAATGGAACTAAGTTTGTTAATAGAGAACTTAATGAGTTTTATGAAAGTGTTGGAATCAGTCCTCAAAGAAGTGTTCCACGAACTCCTCAACAGAACGGTGTTTTTGAAAGACGAAATCGAACTCTTGTAGAAGCGGCAAGAAAATGATCATTTACTCGGAGGTTCCAATGTTTCTCTGGTCAAGCCATTGCCACGCATGCTACACTCAAAATCGATCCTAGTTCATACAACTCATTGAAAAACTCCATATGAACTTGTCCACAATCGAAAACCCGATCTATCATTCCTTCGTGTGCTTGGTGCATTGTGTTATCCAACTAATGAGGGTCAAGATTTAGGCAACCGAAATCTAAAGTGGACATTGGAGTATTTGTAGGATATGCACCAAATGTAAAAGGATACCGAATCTACAACAAAAGAACCCGAAATATCATGGAAACAATTCACGTTATGTTCGATGAGTGACCGGTCAAATGACTCCGTGACAATCCAGCCTGACCCGCATCACAATCTTCATCAAGTAGTCTTATCGTTCTACTCTTATACAAAATCCTCACCAGAACTCCTTATGTACCTCCTTCGAAGATGATTTAAAGAAATTGATTGATCCAATGTTTGATGAACACTATGAGCCAATTGTTAATGATCCGACAAATCCATCAATGAGGCTGCTCTATCCTCGCCAACGAAGATAACCCTTTAGTTTCTATGTCATTAAGTCAAGAAGCGCCAACCGATGATCACTTTGTCTCATCATCGATCCTTAATCATCGAGTGTACATCATGGAATTGTTTCGCACCTATGATGGAGATAATCCTTTTCTACTCCTCAAGATGCTCCTTTGATAACATATTTGCTCATGAACCATCATCGTAACCATCTTCATCGGAGAAAATGACTCGCTACTACAGCCTCAACAAAGAACCACATGAACACCTTAGAAAATGGACACATGACCATCCATTGGACAACATCATTTGAAACCCTCTTCTTGTATCCACTGTAAACAACTTGCAATCGATGCCTTATGGTGCTTCTTCAACTCCATACTCTCTAAAATCGAACCAAAAGACGTTAAAACTGCCATGAATGAAGACAGCTGGTTCAATGCCATGCAAGAAGAAATTCTTGAGTTTGATCGACTCGATGTGTAGGAGTTAGTACCTGCTCCCGACTATGCTATGATCATTGCTCTAAAGTGGATATTTAAAGTAAAACATGATGAGCATGGTGATGTATTAAAGAACAAGGCTTGATTAGTTGCAAAAGGATACCCTCAAGAGGAGGGTATTGACTTTGAAGAATCATTTGCTCCAGTTGCACGTATCGAGGCAATCAGAATCTCCCTGGCTAATGCTTCAATAAAGAATATGGTATTCTATCAGATGGATGTAAAGACGGCTTTTCATAACGGAGATCTTAAAGAAGTCGATATCGCCGACCAACCTCAAGGTTTTGTGAATCCAGCATCCTACTCATGTCTATCACTTGAAGAAGGATCTTTACGGTTTGAAGCAAGCTCCAAGATCATGGTATGATACGCTATCAAACTTTCTTCTATCTACTAGATTCAGCAAAGGAGCAGTTGATCCGACTTCACCAGAAAGTCAGGCAAACATTAAATTTATGTTCAAATCTATGTTGATGTTATTATTTTTGCCTTGACTGAACCCAATGAATGTGACCGTTTTTCTAAGGAGATGGGCTCCAAATTTTAAATGTCAATGATGGGACAAATATCATTTTTCTTGGGATTACAAATTTCACAAAGTCCCGGAGGCATTTTTATCAATCAATCTAAATAGGCAAATGAGATTTTAAAGAAATTTGGATTTGATTCTTGTGACTCTGTTGACACTCCCATGATAGAGCGTACTAAAATGGATGAGGACCACTCAGGATCATGGTGGATCAAACGAAATATCGTAGTATGATTGGATCCCGATGTACCTCACATCCGAAGAGACCTGATATTCGTTCACGATGCATGTATGCTAGATACCGTGATAAGCCTACCAAAAGCACCTTGAAGCGGTTAAACGGGTCTTCGGTATCTCCAAGGAACCATCAATATGGGACTTTGGTACCAAGGACACCGGTATGTCACTAACGACCTATGCAGATGCCGATCATGCAGGATGTCAAGATACACGTTGAAGCACGCCAAGAGGTGCTCGCTTTTTGGGTGATAAGCTTGTGAGCTGGTCTTCAAAGAAACAAATGAGTACTTCTATATCCTCTACGAGGTGAATACATAGCCATGTCATCTTGTTGTGCTCAAATCCTTTGGATGAGATCCCAATTATATGACTATGGCTTTGAATTCAATAAAATCCTCTCAGATTGTGATAGCAAAGTGCCATTGCTCTCTCATGCAACAACGTTCAACATTCAAGAGCAAAGCATATTGACATTCGACATCATTTCATCATAGAGCAAGTGGAGAATAGTGTTGTGGAACTTTATTTTGTGAGGACCGAATACCGCTTAGCGACATCTTCACCAAAGCTCTTCCTAGAGAACGTTTGAGTTTATCCTCCCATGACTTGGTCTAATGAGTCTACAACCGAAGCGATCAAACGTCTTCAAGAGGAAGACGAGGAGTAAAAGTTTTTCTTCATCCATCTCTTGTTAATATTTATTAATAAAAAAAAATACAAAATTACAAAACCAACAAAAAGAAAATAGAAAAATATAAAACTTTCAAAAATCCATAAAAATTTGAAAACCTCTAAATATTTCAAAAATATTGTCATTTTGTCATGTTTTTCTTGATTCGATAATATCTACGGTCTTTGTGTTGTCATTCAAAGAGTGACACGGGTCTTTAGATGTTGTTCGAATGTACATAAATATATATATACACGATGCACATGTTGAGGGGGAGCTCTTTTTCTAAAATATCAAAAACAATTCAGGTACAAAACGCTTTGATAATATATCATGAGTATCTGGATTGGTTTTTCAAATGGTTTTCAATTGGTTCCAATGGCAGATGAAAAATACCAAAAATACCAACCAAATTTACTTTATGTATGGTGATATAAGGATGGTTAGGTCAGGTATTCGTTCTCACGATCCCGCCAGAGCCAGAGGGATCTACCTAGGGACAATCCACTAGATAGTGTAAAAGTCCTTAGGTATGATGAAAAAAGGAGAAAAGTGAGAAACGGGAAGAGTGCGGACTGAGGTGAGCTAGTATGGAATATACCAAACAAGGTTCTAGTTATGAAGTCTCGGTAAGCAATCAAGGGGTTGAAGAATTAAAAAGAATTGAATGAGAAAAGGGTGAAAATAAATAGCCTCCATTATTTCAACCTTAGGGCAAAACCGGGTTCAATACATATGCTACCGGTGGTTACTAAGGTAACACCGTATTGAAGACAAGACGTCATGGACCCAAAGGATGCACCGCACTACAACTTCCCAAGCCACTCAAGTTCCTCTTAAAAGGACTTGTTTCATTCTCATGGGAACCTACATTATCTATCGACTCTCTTTAGAGATTGTCGATATTGAAGAAGGAGACCTCTCTCTAGTCTCCGCATAGGAAACCAAATGTGCACAATTGAGTCTAAAGCCACGAGATCATCAAATAAATGTCATTAGGACATCGTCAATGAAGACTCTCTGTTTCACACAATGTGGAAAGAGAGAATATATATCTTAAGAGTCCTACGATTATCCTTGTGGTATTGCTGTAACATCCGAGTGATATGCAAACATATTCACAATGAATATTGAAAGCCTTCTAGAGCCAACATCAAACAAGCTCTTGGTAGGTGGCATGTGAGATCTATCTAATAGATCAACCATGTGACAACCGAATGTAAAACAATGGGCGATTCAAAATTATGAATCAATCTCGGTTCAAGTTATGGATTGACGGATGCCTTTGAAAACCGGTCTTTGTGCAAAAATTCTTTTCTTTTGCACATCGACTGTGTAGTAATTTTTCAAAATTAAAAGGTGTTTACCATAAAACCCTCGTTGTATTGCAAAACTCTTTATATTAAGCAATACATGATTGTTTTTCAAATCAATTTTTCATCAATCGCTGAATCTCATTTTGCCGGTTCACTCATTCCGTGTTGTCTTGTTTGAGACGCTCGGTTTGAGAACAACTAGAGCATTGCGAAACCACATCAAGGAGATTCTTTGGAATTATACCGATCTCAGCAAGACTTGTATTGATCAACGGGAACCGTGGGCGTGTACCTCAATTCAACGAAGCGATCAAAGACACTTTCGTGCGCTTTATTGCTAATCGTTGTATGTAGGTACACCCGACGCTTGCAAATGATCGAAATGGAGAGGTCAATCCATAGCCGCATGCTCACACAACACATTCATCTCTAAAGAAATCATGATAAAGGCATCAACAACTCGATATTTTCACCCATACGTCGCTACATCGCCGCAAATATCATGAATCAACTAAAGCTTCCGCTACTCGATGAGAAGATATCATGATTCGTAATGTGAGCATGTCGGTCCAAAAGTTACAACATCTCATAACGTCAACACTACACAAGAAGAGTCGAGATTTATGGTAGTGATGATCTCAAAGCTAGCTCAAAACTCATTATCACGTGGATCGCTTAAAGACCTCCACTTGGATTAACCAAACTCGCAAAACATGAAGAATCAAAGACTACGAGCTACAGAGCAAAGAACTTTAACAAGAATACAAGAACAATCTTAATGTTATATCTGCTTGTATTTAATGTAATTTGAGGTGACCTTCCTATGGGGAGATTGTTAGGATTTAGTAAATCCGATTATTAAAGTGTCGTTCACCTCAAGTATATGTAATCGTTAGAAAGCTCATAGTCATAGTTATTTAATGTTATTTAGTATTTAGTTTTGTAGCCGGAGGACGGACGGGTCTTTACCCACAGTATGCCCGATCCACACCGTAGGTGGCGCTTATGTAAGATACTATATATACCCTCTACCTCCCAAAGTAGAAGGTTGGAGCTCATAATAATACTTTTACTTTCTCTCACTAAGTTCCCAAACCTCTAAACTTTCTCTCTCTAAAACCACAAAGTGTACGCCCATATTTGATCATGGTTTAATATGTTTGTGAAATCCAATATGTTACAAATCAGCATGGAAAGAGAATCACTCCTGGACCAAGCTTTACAGGTAAACTCCCCTATTAATACTTCCATTGAAACTAATCATGATGATATTCCGCAGGAATTAAGCTATGACGAGACGGTTCAACTCAACGAAAGATGCTCAGCAGCTTTGAGAAACGAGTTACCACAAAAGGAAAAAGATCCGTGATGTTTCACTTCCCTTGCTTGATCGGAGTCTCAATATGTGTAATTCCCTAGTTGATCGTGGAGCAAGTATTAGCATTATGCCTCGCTCGATGTTCCTACGTATGGGGATTGGTAACTTGAAGCCACCAAGATGAAAATTAAAATGGTCGATCGATCTATGCAACACCGCTGGGCATCGTTGAAAATGTGCTAGTGAAGATTAAGAAATTTCTTTTCCCAGTAGATTTTGTGATTCTTGACATTCCGAAAGACATCAGAACACCTGTCACTTTAGGTAGACCTATGCTTTCCACTGCCCATACTAAGGTGGATGTCTTTGCCGGAAAAATAACTCTTGAAGCTAATGTAGAAATTGCATCGTTCGGACCTAATGAACTCCCGCTACTCCTAAAAAGGTATGTGCGGTTGACCCAAGAGGCGCTTTGGTGACGCCTAGAAGAATTTCTTAGTGACCCCCGGATCCCGCGAGATTGATTCGGGGAGAGATTTTGATGTTTTCGTCAACTTCGAGGAAGAGGATAATTTAGGAATCGGTACCGACGACTTCTCAAGTGACGTCAAAATGGCCCATTGGCAAGGCAAATCGGTGAAGGCTTTTTTGCAAACCAATCAACCTAGATTTTATGAGGTAGGAACCCGCATACATCATTGAAACCCTTATTATCTGAAGATATCATGCAAAATCGGGTTCATCGATTTCCACCCATTTATTGACACAACTTCTCCAGTCAACATCATGTCAAAAGAGTGCTACAACCGAGTTATGAAGAAAGAATTAGAATATAAGGGAATAACTTTCTTGGGTTTGCAACTAACATCCATGTCTTTGTTGGGACTCATTCATTTTGGTGGACTTTATGGTTTTGGACGACGAAGCTTAATTTGTGGAAGATGGACTTACGGGAGTAATTTTAGGAAAACCTTTTCGTGAAATGTCATGGTTCGATAAAAATGAAAAGAAGGGTTAGTTTGGTTAAAGATAAACGATGATAAGACTATCTTCAAAATGCCGAGAACGATTAAGAATTTTAAAATTGGACCAAGAGGCAATTAAGCCAAACCCAACCAACGCTCGATATCGATGAGGTAGACAAAGAAAAGGTATTGACCACCCTTACCGTAAAATCAAGAGTTTCTACCGGGTCGCTTAGAATTAGGGATGACTACAAACGGATGAGAATTTGGTGTTAGATCCAACGTGGAGATTGCCATATCCACGAAATGACCAACAAGCACTGGTGACCTCGCTCTCGAGTCTAACTTAAAGACTCGTAAATAAAGAAAAGTGCTATTTTAGGAGACAACCCGAATTATCCTTTTTTTGTTTTATTTCCATTTATGTAGGGTTTTGTGTTTTCTAACCATTTTGTAGGAAACGTTAGAAGTAATTGTTGTTGCGGTTGCTAATCGACCATAGTTACGGCATAACTCATCTATGTGATTACGCCGTAGCCAACCTTTGCGCGTAATTATGGACGCATTACCAATTACGGCGAATAACATCTCAATGGTTATGCCGTAACCACTTGCTTTGACTTATGTCGTTTTGCCAATTACGGCGTAACTCTCTAAAAGAGTTATGACGTAACCTTCCTCTACTTTAATTATTTCATTTTAAAAACACAATAACCTTGTATTAGTATTTTAAATGAACTTCGTGGGTGTGTTCTCTGTAAACCCTCACGAGACTTCACTCGTCCACTTGGGACACCAAGTGCTTTAAAAGGCTTGTTGCAAAATGCAACCGTGATTCCTACAAAAGTGAGTTAGGTTTGTTTTTATTTTTTCTTTTTAGAATTATGATTGTCGGTAGTGTGATTTCAGGGATTGAAGTTTGTTCAGAATGTTTATACGAAGGCACGTCTCTTTTTCGTGGGCCTTCTTCCTTTTTGGAGCATAATTTCAGGGAAGTTCTCGCTCTAATTCTACTTTTTCTCTTCACCTTTATTTAACGCTAAGTACAAAAGGGACTTTGTACAATTCAAGTGGGAGGACGGGAGTAGAATTATATCTTAAACTTTATTTTGCCTCGTTTTTCTAGTTTATTATGTAAAAAAATGTCATTTTTAAAATTTTGACATGTTTTTCTTAACCTAACTAGATTAGACCTTAGTTGAGCACATACAACCCTTGATACTATATGGTGAGATTAGCTTTATCCGTTTCCAAATTTTACCCCAAATCCACCAAATTATGAGTGTGCCAGTAACTTGTAAACTTTATAACTTGGCCTTTGCATCATTTCGAGACCATAGACGAGGTATGTTGAGTTAGCTCGATGTATTTGGACTTTTCAGTTTAAGAAGGCAATATTATAGGATTATCACCCAAATAGCCTACCATTGTGTGCCTATCGATTACTCACCGACTTCTCGACCCCATGTGAAACCCTTTTGTTTCACTCGCTTTAGTGCAAGATACCCCTAGATACACCCATCTAAGCCATTCATTTCATTTTGTTAACCCAATATATTGTTTTGATACACCTATACACCTTAGCCTACCCCGTAGTCTTTATTTTTGATTGGGAAGTCATCATTTGCCTAAGTTCAAGGTTCAAGTGGAAAGGTTCGAAATCACGCTCACGACGACATATTCTTGAAGATCATTGAAGACCCCCAAATTCCGTTGTTCATCTCAAGTGGTGGGATATTATGTTTAGTCGTTATTGTTATGTTGAAAAAAATGATGAATCGAAAGAAATAATAATAATAATAATAATAATAATAATAATAATAATAATAATAATAATAATTGTTATGTTATTTAGTTATTGTAAAAGTGCATTGTTATAAGCACTATGTTATGAGCTTTATAGATTTAGTATCGAGGAGGCCACCTCGGTCACATTCAAGATTGAGTTGGTAATTATGCCAACAGCTAGAGAAAAGGTAGTGTGCCCATCACGACATCCTCTAATGACACATCTACCTAGTATTTCATGATCCGTTTCTTAACTTCAAAGCTTGAACTTTGGGCGGACGGTAAGTGGTGATGACCGTTATAGATTTAGACTACATGCTTGATTTTTATTTTACACCATTTATATATCCCATGTCTTATCTTACCCTTTAGTCATGAAGCGTGTCCAGGTGATGCAGCGAGCAATCTTTGGTGTCTTGGCCATGGATTTGGTCATGTATCATTGATTTTGTCCACTTCTCCGTGACATGTTAGTAATGACGAGTCACCACTTAACCTTTGTCGTGTCCACCCATACTGCCTTTGAGAATTTTTTAGCCCTTAACTCTAGTGATGGAGATTTGTGTAACCGCCACGCTTATGATAGAATACATGCTATGACTGTGCGATTGAGTGATCACCCCGAAATTGACACTTAGAATAGTTGAGAGATTTGAGTGTTTCATTCCCATTTCGTGAGGGATTTGTAAACTTATATTTTCCAGGTTTTAGGAGATATATTTTTAGGAATCTTTCTAATAAGGTCTACTTGAGGGCAAGTAGAGTTCAAGTGGGGGATATTTGATAACATCAAATAGTCCTGAATATTAAATGTCAATTTCCCCCGATAATGCTTGTAATTTATATCATTTATATGGGTTTATGCTTGTTTTCCATTGTTTTCCACTTTCAAGTAAATTACGAGCATTGGAGCTAAAGAGACGGAATTGGAGAAAATCAAAGATTTACCATAGTATGTCGACTTTGAAGAAGTTACTGATAACTCATCTCTCACATTACGCCGTAACTAAAGCGTGACTCGGAAAACCAACTCATTAGAAGATTACGGCGTAACTTATTAGGTCAAATGAGGTCAAATGAGGTTCCTCGCCACGATAACTACGCCAGAACTATTTCACCAACTACGGCGTAACCAAGTAATATTGAAGATACGGCGAATTCACTTATAAGGTTACGTCAGAACCAAGCAGATCTAGTGCAAATTATGAAGGAATTGAAGATTAAGGTGTAACTCATATATTAGTTACGCCGTGACCCGTGATCCGGCCTATAAATACCCCACGATTTCCAAGATTCAAGGCATCCCATTTCACACATCACAACCAAAGAACGTGGAAGAAGCCAAAGGCGTGTCTAGAAGAGGATACGAGTTATCTCCGAGGAGAAATCACTCCCCACGGTAAACATTAGCATTTTATCTTTTCTTTACTTTCGATTCATGTATTTCGTAACTTTGAATATTGAATTGATTTGTATGGTTAATATTAGATGTGACAACTCGTAATTTCATGTCATTTCTCAAATTTATTATTCATCCGGAATTACTATTCACCGGTTAGTATTCATCATTTTATTATTCATCGCTTTTGAAGTCGGTTTGCGACTTTGAGAGATTATTTTAAAATTTTACTATTCACAAAACACTATTCATTCTCGGAGAAAAATCACTATTCATGATTCACTATTCATCATTTTTCGTAAACTAGGTTTACGAGTATCAAATTCGCGTAACCTTAAGGGTTTAGCTGCGTATGAATGAAACATCATTGAGAACATTACATATAGACTAGAGTTAGTCTACATATCATCAGTAACATCATCATCACATTAGTTCATGCATAGGTTTGTATATTTCATTAACGTATATTTTTATATTAAATAAACGCTATCGCACGATCATTTATTTTAAATAATTGATCCGACACTTCCAACAATTATCCTGATATATTTTTATACTCATTTTTAGACTATAAAATTATATTATTAGTTTATCCGATATTTTGAATTTATTTTTTATATAAATTGTTATATAATATATATATATATATATATATATATATATATATATATATATATATATATATATATATATATATATATATATATATTTACGATCGCTGTAAATTTGCTCGATAGTTATTATTTCACTCAATACTTTCGAGAAATATATTTTTATAATTTTATGACTTGATATATTTTATTTTGTTTCGTTAAAATCGATTTCTAGTTAACGCTACACTAAACAATTAATTTTATGTACAAACTACACATTATACTTAACTTTCTATACATTTAATCCACAAAATACATAAACCCTCTCCCATATTACCCCTTGCCGACCGCCTCTAATGAGTCACCAAGTTTTTATAAAAATCTTGAGTCCTAGATGTACACATATACATTTGTAGACTAGACACATGTATTATACAAATATTATACTAATCCTAAACACATACACTACACATTCTAAAGGTGAAAGTAAAAGAAAACTCTCCCATTTCATCTCTAATATTCGCCAAGGCAAGAAACAAGAAAGAAACCTAAAGTTTTTCAAGAACAGTGATAATCATAACCCTAGTATACTTCTATATAAGGTTTTGAGATAAAACCAAGAAGTAATTAGTACCTAGTTAC